>CM068312.1:5926624-6445324 GCA_034768735.1 Schistosoma mekongi
GGAACAATACACTTTGATCCACATTACCACGATTCATTAGTATGACAAGATCAAATTAATAGGATTAATATCACAGTAGATTTCGATAAAGAAACAAACAAAATTACGCATGAGATGATAATGAAATATTTAGGAGAAGATACAAAGTAAATACACTCGCACCACTCTAACTGCATCCAAGCCATCCAACCATTCGTTACCACATTCGTGCTGACCCAAACTGAGTAGTCTGTACCTATTAATAGAGCTCAAACTACTGGTCAGTGACTGGTGTGGCGATTTACATAGTTCGCAACTAGCTTTTTCTCTCATACTCCTGCATCACCCAATAACATGCTAAGAGGCAGGTTGTAGTAATATATACGCAGTACATATCCAGATCATTTTAGTCGATGAAAGTGTAAAACTTAACTAAATGAGTCGCCAACTCTATGTCTAACATCGATATTGCTTACTGAGTCATTCTATGATAATCATGCTACTAAGTCATCAATGATCAAAGACCAAAGCATGTCTTCTATTTTATTAGTTGGTTTAATTTGTCACAGGTTGATATTGGTAGGGTACCACTGAAAATCAAGGAGTGAAACATTTATCCCCGATGACAATGGACGATCGTCGCGCTACATATTACAAATTTATGGAAGTGGGAATACCATTTAATGCCAGCTCAGTGGTGAGGAGAGTTAGGTTTCGTCAACCTGAAGCGCCTTCGACGGAATCTCGCATATGCACGGCTGAGTCCCGTACTGGGACGAAACGGCTGTCCAGTGCTCCCAGGTTTTCAATGGAACTCTGTCAACACTAATCTGTGACGAATTCTCCACAAACCACCGCAATTCTATTTTATTAGACCATGTTTTGTACCTGTAGATTAATGCAGTATAGACTGCTGTAGAGAATACTCTTCCACACGTTAGGAAACACCACAAGTGGAGCAAGTTGGAAGAAACCAAACGAACTTTCTAAATTTCTGTTGGGATATCGTCTGATACGGAAGCTGGTAAGACTTCCAGGATAAGTGATCATGTTAACCAGTCCTTAAGTAATACTTTGCACATAGAGATAAAAGTGTTTTTCAAATGGGCTTACATTGTCACTCGTGCGCGTTTAGGAGACTGTTTATTGTCAGATCCTTCACTCAATACCCCTATATATCGTCTATATATTCTAAATTGATAAGGAACCTTCTAGTCAACTGTGAAAAGTTAGGAGAGTGTAACATTTAGGAGGGGATCTATAACTACGTAAAAAGGGGGATAGGAGGCAGCTAAGAAGAGCACCGTTTTAGGTTAACCGCTCTGATAACAGTTCGCCATAATCTTTGGCTCAATTAGTGATGTTCAAGTAGAGAGCCTTTACAAGATTTACATACTTATGAGGAACGCTTTTTAATGACAAACAATTCCACAGAACCCCTCAATTCACGCACTCAAAGTAAACATCTGATCAATGGAATCATCGTCGAACGATTACAGAGAGCAGCATTTAGAACACTACGTTAGTCAGGCTGATTCTTCTGGTTATTACAAGGGAATTCTCATAAATTCGAATGGCTAGCGATTGAGACTAGTCAAGTAGGATTAAGTTCACCACCCAGACTTTGGCTAATATCATCAACTGAAGGTTAGCACTGACGATAAATGTAATTTCTGAATAGAGATATCTGAAACTTAGATAAGCGAAGGATAACTTGCAAATTAACTATCTGGAACCAGGAGATATCCATTACCTACTGGCTCTAGGATGAATTAGCTAATTAGATAACACCAAACTCAGCAGTCAAAGTAGCTGAGAACATAAGGCCACAAAAATTAAATTCTACGAATCATTTCCACCGTTCGAGTAGTTAAACTGTAGATCAATCAGTATAGCGAAATAGAGCTATCATGATCAGAAGGATACTATCAATGATAGCAAGAATATGAGCTTAAGAACTGTCGTTCTAACCGAAATCATGTTGAAGAATATAAATTCTGAAATATGTAAACTCAATACATACACAAAAATCACGACTAAATACGTGTGCGGACAAGTTAGAGTCAGGTCTTCGATATATGAAGCTAGCACTATACCCTACATAGCCTTGTTTAACTAGATTATATTGTTTTTAGTGTTAACATTTAATCGTTTCGACGATAGTACAGAAGTAGGCGATCAGTCCATGTATGACAACTTTCAAGCATATTTTATGTGAAAGTTATCGATATATTGTTCGCTGAATAGATGTTATGCAAGTGGACCGACAGCTTAATCGAATTCAGTAAGTTAGTTACTACTTCAATATGAAGCAAGATGTGACCTGTTCAACTGAATAAGATAGCCGATAGCCTTTGTTTTAGATCTTTATGTAACTTCTCAGATTTTAGTTAATAACTTCATCCTTCAAGTTTTTTTCTATTACAATCTTTAATGGTCTTTTGTCCAGTTATTGATGATGTTCGCTTACTTCATTGTTAGAGACTAGTAACCACTTAAAATCAAATGCTAGTAGATAATGTTTACTTGTAGTTATGTAATACCGATACTGAAACTAACATCAACATTTCAAAGAGAAACTAAGTTGTGAAGAGGTAACTTCTTAAAAGAAACAAGTCTCTTCTGTTGGCAATTCGTTTTCTTCTGTCAGCGACTGTTCAAGGTTCATCAAGTCGATGATCAGTATTCGAATTCATTTAGTGTATCGCGAGGTAAATCGATACATCACTGTAGACAGTACACAGAGAGATATCAATAACTTATATTGTTGAAAGGACTATTTCATATTATGCTTTTATAATCCCGATTAAATATTCTCAAATCAATTTAAGCAGTTATTGAATAGGATATTTAAACTATAATCATTGTTTTGGGACTAATGCGTGGGATAAAACGAAGATGAACAGTGCAGACCCTAACCGGATAGTCTAAATAAGTGAGAACATGACTTAGACCAACATGAATTCACGTAGTATCATAATCTACTCAAACCTAGCCTCCTTCCAGTCAATTGCTACTCTAGATAATAATACACATCGGAGGTTGTGTATTCATGTTCCTCAGGTGAAAGGGATTCACAATGAGTTTACGATCTTTGCTTCGTGTAGTATGTTCAGATTCTGACTAGACAATGTTGTCAGCATGTCATTTAGGCAGAATTTAATAATCAGTATTCTCTTAAACACTTTCAGTTCTGAATACTTTTTGAATGTTTGACCATTTTATTTATGATGACTAGAATATTTTCGACATCATTTGACATGAATATTAATTATGTTCAATTCTGAAAAGGGATGCGATTGAATGAGGTTATTGATACAAAAAGACTTTTGTGTTTAAATGACAACTAGCGTAACCAGGCCCTCAGATATAAGTATTCCCATAATTTTATAATATTTGGTATGTGGCTAACAGCAAAATCCATAAAACACCTTTCGCCATAACTGAGATTCATCAACCGAATGTACCTACATCGCGGTATTTTTGGTATAGAAATTTGTGGTTTAAAATAGCATAAAGACAATTCACTCGAAATTCAGATGTTACAGAGGATTGATAATTTCAGGTCCTAAATACTAACAACAGGAGATTACAAACCATTATCACATCTCAAATTTTGTCCACAAATATTTTTAAACTGTGTGGTAAGAAGTATTGTAAATCTCAAAGAATTAGCTAGCCCAGCTCAAGTACTCTGTTATTTTCAAATGACTACTAATCAATGCGCATACACAATAAGAGATATTTCACTTAGATACGTCCTACAATCTTTACTTGGCGAGTTATTGGTTAAATTATTTAAATTTCAACCTGTAAATAGAACCTCATACCCAGTTTGATAAGTTGATTAATGTCAATACTCTTCACCCACACACATGGGAGTACATAAGGCTGTGATTAGTGGATTAATAATTACATCACATTGTAATAATAGGAAATATCCGGCCGCATAAGAAAATTTCATCCCTAACTGAAACCAGCTACACAAACCAATCAAAACTTGGAAGTAAACGACAGCTATTTCTTCTTCCACTTGGAAGTGAGTATCAATGATCTTACAACAATCGGAAATCTAACGGTTTGGATTCCTACATTAAATCAAATCACAACCTCATCTGATGACGTTAAAGGGTAACTGCTTCATATATTGAATATGATTGAACACTACAGGTCAAATCCTCTTACTACAGATTCTGATTCACTACCTGAAGTGCATGATAGTTACTATTTATTGTATATATATATATATATATATATATATATATATATATATATATATATATATATATATATATATATATATATATATATATATATATATATATATATATATATATATATATATATATATATATATATATATATATATATATATATATATATATATATATATATATATATATATATATATATATATATATATATATATATATATATATATATATATATATATATATATATATATATATATATATATATATATATATATATATATATATATATATATATATATATATATATATATATATATATATATATATATATATATATATATATATATATATATATATATATATATATATATATATATATATATATATATATATATATATATATATATATATATATATATATATATATATATATATATATATATATATATATATATATATATATATATATATATATATATATATATATATATATATATATATATATATATATATATATATATATTGTAGTTAATAGTTGTTGTGTCAGTATTTCATAAATCATTCGTTTACGTATCCCAGGCATATCATCCTATTTTGTATAGTTGTTTATGGAGGATAAAGAAGAGAATGCAATGGATTAAATATATATATATATATATAATATATAAGATATGATATATATGCTTTTTAGCTAGAGTTACTATCTATATTATTACATGGTGAAGAAATAGTTGATCTAAAGGAAGATAAGGAACGAATACATCTATACCACTATGATCAATTCAGAAGCATATTAACTAAAGAATAATCGCGGTTATAATATGGACATCAACAAGGCAGTTTGTAACTATCTACATGGATTAGACTAACGGTTAATGATTCCATGAAGTAAGATGACGCTTTTGTCTAGCTATGATATATTTTATTATTTACACAACATCAACAAAAAAAAACGAAAATATTAACTTTACATCTTGTCATTAACAATCTTGCATATAAAGTAAGTATTATACATTCGCATATTGTTTTAAGAGAAAGAGTAGACAGAGAAATTGTACATACACAATATACCATGAACACATGGAATAAGAAGTTAAATAAACTGAAGTAGATGAGTGAAAGTAGAGAATAAATCAAATCTACCTCTACTGATTATCATCATCTAATTTGAAATTTGTAGTTAATAGTTGTTGTGTCAGTATTTCATAAATCATTCGTTTACGTATCCCAGGCATATCATCCTATTTTGTATAGTTGTTTATGGAGGAGTAAAGAAGAGAATGCAATGTATGAAATATAATATATATATTATATATATATATATATATGCTTTTTAGCTAGAGTACTATATATATATATATATATATATGCTGATCAATCCAGTTGAAGATTCGCAGCCTAAATAACCGATTCATCAACTCTGCCTAGAACTATATGTCCACTAATTCGTTCCATGATACATGAAGAGGTGCTTTGAAGACTGTATGATGAAAAACCTACAGCCTATACATTTCCTTTACTTCTATAGCTCCTGTTTTGTATTCACAGTGTAAAACGAAAAGGATTTTTGTGCGGTGTACCCAATTTTCGTTAGTAGGCGGGCATCTTGTTAGTGTTATAGGTGACGTAAACTAATAAAAGTCAGGAGAGCCTCTTCAATCCCTTAAAGAAATTTAATTAAACACCAAACTATCAAAGTAATCTGCTTAATCCTCTGAACATGGGTTAATAAAGACTAGTTAGTTGTAGTAATTGATAGCAACGGAAAATTATAAACCATGGCAAACTGTTGGGTAGGCTGAGAAAATCCCTCGAGACAAGCTCAATCTGGCACAGAAATCGATAGGATATATTGTGTCCAATCAGAGCGGAGATAGCTTTTTATCCGAAACTTCTAGACAGAGAGAAATCACGTGCTATGCCTGTGATTGGTCAATCGTCTTAGCTCTAGAAGGTTACGGAATTCTCTAGAAGCTTGAAGGACACTTATGATAATATATATGTCCTAGTTTCTGTACATAATGGAACTCTTGCATTAAAGTGTTTTTGCGGTATTTCCTGTCTTCTCTCTTGTGTTCCTGTTGACGAGTAGTTTCAGCCTGGGGGTCGTATCATAGCTTAGGAGACGAAGCGTGCTATCAACCGAGACAGATAATAATTTACGACGGAGATCTTGCGGTCGATAAAGGACCTGAACCACGCGTCACAACACAAACTCTAGATAGAAACATAGTTTTGTGAAAACAAAATAACACTTGGAACTTGAGTATCTTACCTGACTAAATGTAAATGAAGCACCACGAGAGAGAAATTCACTAAATGTACACAAGAATACACCACAATCAGATCCATTGTATTGTTGAGGAACAGTATCCTTGAATAAAAATGAATAAATTAGTTATACATTAGGTTTAGTTACATGTACCTATTTACATAAACATTTTTCATATTCATTGTAGTTGAAATATACATACAAAATAGTGAAGTCAATCAGTCAAATTATTCAGATAAGCGCCAAAGTAGTAGCATAAGTGAAGATTAAAACAATGATTAGGCATAGAGGATATGATTATAGAAAGAATTAATTCATGGAACGAAAGGTATGAAGTAATTCTACAGTGTAGGATGTAAGAGAAAATAAAATGAGAATGTGTATCAACCGATGCTACTGATTGTGAGCCTTATCACACATTATCTTTAACCATTGGTTGTAATAATCGACAGGACTACATCCAGATTGTATGCACCTATTAACATAGTTCACAGCGCCAGTCAGTGACTTTATAGACTGTCACGTTCCGGTTTGGCCCAATAAAATTAAAAGTTTTCATAAACAACTGCAGTATGCATACAGTAAATGTTGTGAAACTAGTGAAATTACCCTGCCTGGAAAGTACTGAAGTGAAAAAAATTTTGAGCCTGTGACCGTAGAGCGACCCCAGAGTGGTGATCACATTACGTTTGCACTAGTCACTTTTGATACATATTAACACATCTACACATTCATATGAATCTAAAGGTCTACTTACTGATATGGAACCAGTCATATTGGGCGCGAAAAGCGAACACTTTCGGAACGCAGCTCAGAATCCTATTGTGAGTGACTTCTAAAAGGTGAATGTAAATCTGTCTTCTGCTCAATACAAGAACACCTGGTCAATTCTGGTCACGTCGCTCTGTTAGAATTTTCCTTTCAGTATCATCATTATTTTCAAATGCTTGGGCTCAAAGTGAGCTAGAATTAATAAATTGCTCACTATCAAAACTATGGGAACCTGGCAGTTCAAGCCTAATGTTTGTGTGCAAATGCAGCACGTGCAAGCTTTAACGATACCTTGACCCTAATAACTCTTCGATTTGCCCGTTGTTTCCATCAACTCTTACTTATCGTCAAAGTCTATACACTATTTCCAACTTATCACCATTATTACTATCTCCATAACGTGTTTCTTTACGTTTTCTTCTTTTTTCCTCATATCGGTCAAATCGATGCTTACTTTCCACTTTACCTATCCATAGATTAGAACATTTCTTCACTCAGACCATTATATAATTTTATTGTGACTTTTATGATGCTTGAAGTTTCTGAATGCCTTTATGATGTAACTGGTATGCTGGTTTGGGAAATCGTGATTAGTTTATTGAGAGACGAGATAGTCAAGGAGTAGTATATTCAAATGTACAGACTATTGTGGTTTATGTATTTGCCTTTCGTTTAGTAAAAGTAATTTTCACCCGGAACTGCATGTAATGATATTTACAGTATAATAAATGTATTGTACCTGATCAATGCGGCTATTCATTGATTAATAAGATTATTGTCTAAGTAGAGTTCTAAGTAAGGTTGTTTCCAGCTGTATGCTATTAAGCCACGTATATAATCATCATTCAAATGGTAATCTGCTATTCTGAGCATTCATGACAGTCATCACAATCAACGAAGTATATGTGCATATGGACGACATAGAATCTTCCATAAGTGCATCGGTTCAAGTTGCAAACTGTCACTAGCAAAATCACACTGGTTACATTAGTAGCAGTAAGAAAAGAAAAAGTATTGACATACAGGATACGATACATGGAGAAAGAATTAGTCCGTACACAGAAGGGTATAAAATAAATAGTCGACAGAAGCTCTAGAAGAGAAGTGCTTTGATTCGAATTTCTGAACTACATCAGTAGAGTGAGATGAAATTAACAAGAAAAATAGGAAGCGAATGGAAATAATAATAATAATGGCAATATCAACGATTTAATTATACAAATCTATGATTTTTGTGTTACTATGGCAGCAAAAGTGAAATTACCTCCGTATTAACAAATTTCCAAGAGTCTGGATCTGGTAGTTCAATGTTTCTTTTATCTAAAGATTCGTTTTTTAGATAGTCCCTTTCATAAGAAGCGATTTTACAAACGATGACGTAAAATATAAAACAAGTTGAATGGAACATTAAAATAAAACGTTCATATATAATTCATTTATTAAAAATAAAGATATAAGATTCCATTCAGAGTAACTTACAAATATGAAGTGTCGCCTCAGTAGTCAGCGACAAGTCACAAGTACGAGCCTTGATTCATTTACTTAGTTTATGCAACCAGGTATTATCACTAGACCTTACACATAGATTACGGTTCGTAGCCAAGTAAGCGAATATATCTGAACCTAAGAAGTGAGTTAAAGTTACGATTATTTCATAGGCATCATCAAACGTAGAAGTGATGACTAGGTATATGTACACGTTCCATCCAACTTGACCAACTGACTTGCCATGCTTCCTTATTACCTTGTCTGTAACCTCAGTATTTCTCAGTCGATAATTCCAAGAATCACGAGCAATATTTCGGAAATATTTATGATGAGATGACAGCAACTTATAAATGTTATCTACTCATTAAGACCACGTTACATCAACATTATAATAGAGTTTCCAATCAATAATAAATCTTCAAAAGGATTGTTAGCCCGAGTTAAGATAATATATTAATAAACATGTCAATGTATATAGTGAGGAGATAGAAATAATTTATATAATAATAATAGTAAGGAAGGCAACATATTAAGAATATGGTTAGCCGTTTTCTGTTAGACACATCTACGTGGACTATCATGCCTTTTTACTTGCATCAAGTCATTTCTAAGCAGTAAATGAAAGGTTCAACTTAGCATAAATTGCTAAAAGTTATTCGAAATCATGGATAATGTCTGTCATTACGTAACTATTACCAAAATTTATAGAAAAGTACAGGATAACAATCGATGTAGAAATTAACAGTAATGAGGAACTTTGTGAAGTTCGACATATTTTCTTTATGGAGAACATGTCCACACAAAACTTAGAAAACAGACAAGCTACTCAACGAATTATCACATCATCAACTTACAGGCGTCTTCCATAATACAACAAGTTGCAGATCAAACAATTCTTAAAACTATAAAGACTGAAAAAAAACTAGGCTTAATTTAAACGGATACTGTTCCTAAAGCTGTACTGGCAAGTGAAATCCGGGATGTGCGTTCCGTCATATTTGGGACTCACTGGCTGGCGATATTCATAGCAGAACTCTAACTTAATCCATTCGTGTTAAATGCTACCTTGTTACTAACTAAACTACTGAGTCCAAACAGCTGAATTTTTGCAACGGAAGAAAGCACATCCTACCGACGAGTCCGGAATAGGACGAAACGCACGTCCTAGATTCCAATTTCTAACCGCAGTCCTACTTTAACCATATACACGAATTAAAACTGTTTTGAAGTAATACGCCCAGAATACACAATCTCAGTCCTTAACAACATCCATGGGAAGATATAAGCACTTTCCAACTAGATAGTATTGTGCTTACGAAAACTTTAGTTAGATGTAAGTCGACTGGTAACTTAGATGTTTGGAATGAACCGCTTGAGAAAAAGTTAGAACAAATAAAAACGGAAGAAAAAACTTACATTAACTGTTTCAAACATTTCATATTTCCAGAACCCATTGAATCGTAATATGTTATCGACTTAGCGCGTAAGTCAACACACTTGAAAGGAAATTTTTGGGAAAAAGTTATATTTAAACGTAGAAAGTCGTAAATTAGGAAACGAGTTAGAAAATAGATTAAATATTCAATGTTTTATCTAAACCTTTAAGTCATTTTTCTATCTATTTTAGTAAGTGAGTAGTGGGTGGTGGAGTGGAATTTTCGTTAGACTTCATATCAAGCTCTAATAACGAGGTTAGACGACGGGTGTTAGGTAAATGTGGTAAATTAGTCGATGAGGTTGTGAATCTTCATCGACTGAGGTGGTTGGGACATGTGTTGCGTATGCCCAACCACCGTCATCCTCGACGCGCAATGTTGGTTGATATAGGAATAGGATGGAAGAGGGTTAGAGGCAGCCAAACTAAAACATGGCATCAGTCCATGAAGTCACTGACTGCCGGTTTAAGTTGTGTCGGTAACTGCAGACTAACTGGATGGGGTCCTAGCGTTTACTGTAACCAGTGGCTAGAAACACTGAGTGACATGACCCAGAATCGGTCACAGTGGCGCAGATGCATTCACTCATTGTCCTCCTTTAATTCATGAGCTTTAAATTATTCCATAACTTTCTTTCTACACTTTCTGAACCTTATTCTATATGTTCACACTCCTTGTTACTATTATTATTTTATTTTATTGAAGTAACTTCTACTAATGGTGGTGGTGTTAATCTTGCGGTGCCATAGAGGTATGGCAACTTGAACCGATGCACACATGTGCCAGGTTCTATGTTGATTATACATACATACGTACATACATCAAGCTCTAACTTTTATTGTTTCTGTGTTTTTTTACATCCGGTATGTTGGGCTATGTTACACTGAATATGTTTATACAAGGCAGGTGCGGATAACTCATGATGTTTGAAATGATATCTATGATGGAAACTATACATTAAAAAGGAAGGACATCATAATTAAATAAAGGAAAAAAGATGATGGAATTCTACATACACCACATGTATTGAACAATGAAAATGTTGCAGATAACCTCAGCTCAAAAGCATATAAAATTATAATTCAACAAATGCATACACTAAAACGGGACTTGAAATTAATGTGCATACTGATGTGACACACTATACGATGAATACTTAATAAAAGTAAACAACGTGAAATCAACTGAAAGCTTATTCCGAAAGGTAATATTAAACAGCTATACAACTAAAAATAGTATTTGTAAAACCTCAAACTAGCCTTTCCTATTAATTAATCTCTATAGGATAATTAATCTATTGAGTTCTAACTAACCAGGGTAAAATTCGTGTAAATGACTATGAGCCACATTCTGAGATAGTGATGCAAGGGATTAATTCAAACAGAGTGGTCCGAAAGCTAAAGGTTTCAACCACTAGGACGCTCCTTCAACTATCTCATCAAACCATTGCTTACACACGGTTATGATGAAAGTTGTCTTCTAGCTGGATTATGTAAATTTGTCAAAGTAATTGAATTTCATTTTTAATTAACTAGTAATAACATTATTAATGTTACACAGTAATCAATGATAGGTTTATGAACCCATACACCTCCAAGACATATACTTTTGTGCAACAACTAGAGACAACGATAAGCTGCTTAGGATAAAATAAGTAGATTAATAGTCCAATCTTACACACAGTACACAAAAATAAGAGTCATTAAACCACCGCTCAATTTAGTCAGGAAGGGGATACCTGATGGTTAAGGCATTCAACTCCCAGCCATTAAGTCCCAAATTCAAACTGCAATTCACATGTAACCAGGTGGTAGTATCACTAACTCACTGAGTGAAAACCATGCATATGAAATCTGTACTTAGTAAGTTGGCAGTAATAATAATAATAATAATAATAATACTTTTCAGTTACTTACACTTAAACACCAATGCATTCCTCTATCATGAATTGGAATAAGTACAATATCTTGATCAAATAATTGTAATTGTCTTGTCCAACGTCGAACACCTGAATAACCTCCACCTGTTGTAGCCGTTAACTTAGCATAAAAGAATGTTGATAAAACAGCGATACGAGGCAAATTTGTTTGACGTTGGCTTCGGTGTTGTAATAATTGTAAATAAAAATTAATTACCTGTGAAATAACAGAGTAGAAGATAATTATCAAATTAGGAATTTGGCATAAGAGTTGATCAGGAAAAGACAACAGTGATTTCAGTAAGATGCTATTATAGAACATTTTATCATTACTGGTCATTCAAACAAAACAGATTAATATTTCAAAGTCTTATACATGATGAATAGAAACCTACTAAAGGTAAGCATGTTTTAGTTTCATTAGTATTGCTGAAGCCCCTCCTCCCCCCCCCCAGTTCTATACATAAAAAACTATGTGTATCATACGACACTCACCTAACTTCATATTTTGTTTTTGAACTTAACCAGTAAAGTTTAATGTAATTAATTAAATTACCATCGTGTTCCTATGACACATTATCTTTTCTCCTCATCTATTAATCTTACTCTGTTAAAAGTGAATTAATCCTTGATTACATGGGCCATCTTAAGATACGTTTCATTTTTAAGTTCAACTTTAAGATAACAATGTTTCTGCACTCTTTTTTTTTAAAAGAAAAATTTTTGTTTCCATGTTCAAATACTTGTTGTTGTTAATTTAACATGCATAAATACCCAGTATACAGATTCGTGAATCAAATCGACGAGAAGAAAAACCCCCACTACATTCCGTGGAGGAGGAGGCTAGTGGTAGATTGTAATTTCTCAGCTTTCGATGTAACTAATCATGGTTCTTTTTCTTTTCTTGAGTAAATTGTAGTTCTTACCTGACAGCACCCGAAACTGAACTAGACTCGAGAAACGTATTATCATTGTTATTTCCAAAAAGGGGAGGTGATATGCCGGGCACCTAAGAGAAGACTGATTATCTTCGAGAAGTTTTTCTGTAGATTATTTGATTATTTTTGGTTGTATGCAAGGTGAACATTTTATTTCTATTATTGTTCAGTGCCACCCTGTACTACCCTCTTACTTGACACATTAACTGTTAGTATATTATTACTGATTATGAACTACGGTTATTTCATTATGTACGTTACTCCAGTTCATACTCCCTATTACTCCTATTTTGTATTCAAGTTAGTTTCTTGGTTGGTTGGCTGTGTGGTCAAGTCACATGTATGAAATATATGTGTAAAATATAATATGATTCTGTCTGGTTGGTCTATCGCCTTGTGTTCTTTTATCTCCGGCTTGGGACTGAATTGGCATAAGGTGGATGTGCAGAGATCGACTGGGCACCCAATTGATGTTCGATATTTCAAGTTTTTTTCGTCATAACAGTTAAACTAATTTCTCATTATTCATCACTGAATGGCTGTTTTCAACTCATTGAAAAAAATAATTTTCTCTTAAAAAATGACGATGTAACGTTGGATTGTATATGCTTACACTGACAATATATGAGCAATATTATTAGTAGCTGGTCAAAGAACAAAAGATAACTATGAAAAGCTCTATTCTAGTATATCTAGTCAGTATAAGTCACAGTATCGACACAAAGTTAGCCTACAAACTAATCAATAGAATTCCCGCAAACGTTATATGGTCAAAATCGACGTCACTAGAGTAGTGTTAAACTAATAATTGTATCCTTATGAATGTCAGAGTTTGGTTTTAACCATCAAATAGTGATGTTTTCGATGAAACGTAGTAATTTCGACACTATTTCTTTCATTCTTTACATTAAAAGACCTTGAGATGTCAACTTGGTGTTTACTATTAAACAGATTGTCGGCAATGGTAATGTTTAAGGCGAATTTGTCTCTAAGTTTTAAATACTTTATGGTAAAGAGAGACGCGAAGATAAACCCTCTTTTCTATCCTCTTAAAGTAAGTGCCTTGAGACGTACATGTAAACACAATTGGGGATAACAAGAACTGGGAATTCGTCTAATGTTGTCTTTCTAAATAAGACTAGTTCAGTAGCTGGATACATACTCTTGGATCAGTTTTACAATCAAGTAGTAGAAAGACTAGCTTTCTATTAAATACAACATATTTCATCCGTATCGTTACTGTTTTCCCATATTTACGGAACTTCAGTGGGTTATCATTATCACGCAGACAATTATAGATAATTCCTCAATATAGTTTCCGTACAAGATTAAATAGTGCTCTAGAAAAAAAACTCTTCAATAGCTTACTCAATAGAAACTGTAAACATTCATATACAACACATTTCAAATGTTTTTACACCAGATACTTCATTGAACTAAACGATTTGCTTCTCATTTTACCTATTCGTTACTCTTTTAATCTACTTTTTCTTTACAATTATTATTACACTACATTTGATACCAATTTTCATTTGTGAAGTAGCGTGACAATCAGCAGATACTATTGGTAATACCTGTCTCACTTATAACATGTTTGTATTCCACTGAACACAACTTCGCATTCGAACTTCAAGAACATCTTGAAGTTAGCTACCAGTGAGTTTATTATCACAGTTAGGTTGAAATGGTATTGTGTAGATTTGCATTTAATACCGCTGTTTGTTTTTCGTCATAGATTGGTCTCAGGTGGTTACTAATTGGAAGCATGCAACACTAAATAGCTGTTCCGTCCTAATATCAGACTCCTCATTAGCACGCAGCCTTGATTCCACATTAGGGGATCAAACCCAATACCTTTAAGTTTCGAGGTGAATGCTTAACCGTCGAAACCACTGAGCAGACGTTCAATGGTAAAATTTCAAACACTTCGGTTAATTTTATTAATCTCTACAAAACCAACTCAGGTCAATTTTCACCGTCTAAAATCTTGTCTCAACATGTTTAAAATTTTTTTTCTAAAATCTTGCATAATTACCGCTTTTCCTCTAACTCATGATTAATATGTACTACGATTCCTTGACTTCACTCAACTTGTCTATTTACATCTTAATAGGGGGTACTTATTACTTGATCTACAGAAAGAATGCTAGTTTAATGTTACCTGCAATAAAAAAAAGTTGGGATTGCACAGAACACATTATAATATAATTGGGGGGGGGGTCGATTAGGACATTATTACATAGGCTTAACCACGGCCGACCTCGTAATGTAATGTTAGTTGTCGAAAGAGTAGATTGAGAGAAAAACAGAAACGACTAGGATAAAATGTAGCAATCCGTGAAGCCACTAGTTATCGGTCTAAATCTTGTAGACTACCTGGTTGAGGTCTATGAGATAACTACAATCAATGGTCAGAATCGGTTGTAATAGCGTAAGTACATTCACACCATGTTCCCCACCTCTCAGATGTATAAGTGTATATATGGCAAGTTTTGAGTTGAATATGAGTCTGACTGACTCAAATGCAGTTAAAGAATGAAAATAGACATGTGGTATACTAGAGTCAATCTCGAGCTAGGTCACATTCCATATCGGTAACCACAAATTACGTTTATCAAGAAAGCTTGAATTAGGAAGTTTACATATAGTTTATATCAGTAATAATCAATTACAAGTTAGTTGCTCGCAATATCAAGTGACATTACTGACTATCGCTTTATAGTGATCTCTAGTATTGATCTGAAGAATATAGGGGGCCGGCGCTTCCCAGTTGCCCATACCATGAGAGAATACTATCTGAGGCATCTGAAATTCAAACTGGATTAGTAGTAATGTTAGCCATACATGTGTCTTAACGCTCTCAAATCGACTTATTTGGTAATGGTATGACCTAACGGAATGAATGTTCCAACCTAAATTGAGTCATTATAATATGCAAGCCTGGCTACCATGTTGTGGAGGTCAAATGGGATTTATAAATCGATTACTGCAAAATGTGATTTGAATCAACAATAAAATGACTAAATTTATGTACGTATGTATATATGTATGAAACTGACCATATCGCTTAACCAGTTCGTTCCAGTCAATGTCATTAATTCACGACGTGTAACAACTAATTTAAATTTATCCACAAGTACCTCATCTGGAGAGCCAGTACGGAGAGTAGCTTCAATCTGCGCTACTTGAGAAGCAGTCAAAACTAGTAGTAGATCAAAAGAAAATAAGGAAAAGCAGGAAAATTAAATGCAAAAATTGATCGTTTAACTAAAGCTTTTCTGAAGTACAGAAACAAATCAAAAGAGGTGTCCGGAAACAAGAAAACGTTAAACAAATTAGGCATTTCAAAATAGGCTATTCAAGTAATAACTGTTTATAGGGACCAGTTTTACTTTTCACTTGCCTTTCGAAGGTGTATTACTACATGAATATCACAACCGGTGTCTCTAACAATGAAGAAACAGTTAACTAAAGGATATCATTCCCGGTTTCAGTCATTATCTTGGCGCAATGGATGAGATTAACTATACTAGAGATATCAGACGCGACATTTATTCCTTGAACAATAGCTCCTCAAAGATGAAAGGAGGATGAGGAAAAATTCAATTCTAGTGCGAATTTATATATTGATCCATGTATTTCAGGTATCAATAATACGTTTCGGAATTCTGCTCTAAATTAACGAATCAGGAGTAACAGTGTTATATTGACAAGTGTAAGTAATTATTGAGAAAAAAAATCTATGTAAGAGGAATATCATATTTGCCGAAAAAAATAAATGCGGTAGAAAGATGAATTATATACACAGTAAATAAGTCTTGTTCGCTTGTATGTGTTAGAAGCATCTTAAAAGAGTGTGTAGACAAAAGAAGAATAACATCGGGACTTACAATGACTAGTCACTAGATAGAGACCCATCATATATTCGACTAGTTCTTAGAGTTAGCCGAGTTCTATAGATTGGGTTGGAATGTAGTTGCTAGTCTAAGTAACTTGATATGCAAAATAAGCATCCGACAGTTATCGGAATATTAAGCGTCTCCAAAAATAAGTCTCATTCTAACTCCGCCTGGAGCCCCCACAAGATTTCTGCCGGTCCCAAGCCCGGATAAAGAAGGAGGGTTGGGCATGGGGTTAGCAACCCCATCCCGTAAAACAACTACCATGCTAAAAAACAGCTTACGAGTAAAAATCTTTATAACCATTCTAACTCTGCCCTGGAAGTTGGAAGGACTAATATGACGCTTCATGGTGAAAGCCGAGTTCCTTCGGAAGCCATGAAGCCGATGCCCCTCCTTCTGACAACTGGAGCAACAATTAATATACTTGACCGACCCCAAACAGCTGTCCCCTGGGCACTGCAGTCACACTCTCAGGTCATCACGACCTCCTCTAATCCTCTTTCTCTTTCAGGTTCTTCAAGAATGACCCTTCCACGGTGTGGGTAACCGGGAAGTGATAACCGCCCTCATACCGCTAATAGCACTCAAGTTCACCTTGTTCATGATCAAACACGTTCTCCATCTCTGGTCTCTTCTTATAACACTTCTTTTCCTACATTTTCTATGCGGGCCACTTTCACTAGTTACCCGAGTTCCCAAATTATCATACCAGGTCTCCTGAAGCCACGCTCTAAACTTCATGTTGGAGCTTTTAATGTGCGTACGCTGTGTCAAATCGGTCAACAAGCTGCCTTAGCTAAAACATTAGAATCTCTTGCAATTGATGTATGCTGTGTCTCCGAAACACGCATACAGGATCCCACCATGGTCATCTGTTTGACCTCACCTAGTCAATGCAATCGAACTGCACACTTCACTCTTCGTTTATCTGGAGACCCTACAGCAAGCTCACGCAGCCTTGCTGGTGTAGACATAGCACTAAGCTTACGGGCAGAACAGGCTCTTCTCGAGTGGATCCCAGTAACACAGTCGTCTATGTGCTGGCCGTCTAAATAGCACAGTACAAACTCGGAAAGATAGGGACACACGCCGATGCCTTTTTGTCGTCTCTGCTTATGCCCCCCCACTGATTGCAGCATAGATAAAGTGAAAGACGACTTCTATATGAAGTTCTCTAGCCTCCTTCAGAAAGCTAAGCACTCAGACACAGTAATTATAGCAGGAGATTTTAATGCCCAAGTAGGTAGACTAAATCGGGCTGAAAAGCACTTAGGTGGGTTACTCGGCATTCCAGCCCAGAGAACAGACAACGGAGATCGTCTGTTGCAGTTATGTTCAGAATACCGTTTATTCTTAGCTAGCACAAACTTTAAGCATAAGGCGAGACATTGTTTAACCTGGCGACCCTCAACATCTACACAACGATGGACACAAATTGGTCACATCGGCATCAGCTACCGTTGGAGAGGTTGTATAGAGGACTGCCGCTCTTTCTGGGGCACGTGCCTAGACTCTGACCATGCCCAAGTGAGAGCACGTATGTTTATGCGTTTTGCTGGTCGCAGAAAGGTTACATCAGGCAAACCCTTTAGATATCGCTTTGAGTCTGAGAACGCTAAGATTGCATTTAGGAATGGTTTGGCTAAGCATTTATTCACCCATAACCAACAGGTTTGCCCCGAAGTAGCTTGGAATGATTTTAAAACAGGTGTATACGCAGCAGCGCTATCAGCATCTAACCCCAATCCAATGGTTATGAAAGACCATTGAATCTCTAGAACTTCTAGGGAACTGATGGAGGCTCGAAAACTCATTCCAGCAGGCTCGGAGTATGATGAAGAGCGACGACAACTGAAACGTAGACTGACAAAGAGTCTGCGTAAGGATCGTGAACAGTGGTGGGCAACAAAAGTAAAAGCGATAGAATCATCGGCAGCGACAGGCAATAGTAGACAGCTGTTCCGATTTATTAAGGACACCGGTATCAAGAAATCGGCAGTTAGTGAAATCATCTCTGAAAAGATGGGTCGATGATCTACTCTCAATCTAGAAGATTAGTCTCATTCTACAATGTACCCTTAATAATTTTAAAAAGTAAAATGCTAAATGCAAAGACATTTATGTAGCTTGGTTTCAATTCATATTAAAGGGATAAGGGCTACTGTTACTGCTACTACTACTATTATTATGGGGGGTGTTGATAGCAAAACACCATTCGAAAATGACATCTAACAGTCCACTGCTAAAATACAATACAATACAATCCTATGATAAAAGCATTTTTAGAAATACACTCGACGAAATTTACCAATTCATCCGTTTGAAGAAAAGAATTAAATCAAGTGGGCCATAAATTTCAAAGAATGGGTTAGTGATTAATTAACGCCAAACCTAGGTAAACAATGCCTTGTAGTTTAGTCGTTGGTGTATTGTGAATTAGATTACTGCCAATAGTTCCAGCAGATATACATTCGACATTTAAGTTAAGATGTATGATTATTAGCACAGCCTTGTTACCGTAGTAGTATTCATATTACTGTGAACTAACTAGATAACCAATACCAACTTTTTTAAGTTGTTATATTATTAACATCATAAATGGACAATTAAAGACCAAAACAGTAGGAAGAAAATTAATCATACCAGGAAGACTTGGTACTTTAGGCTCTTTGACTTTGACAGGTTTGTAAGGTAGTTCAATAGGAATAGGTTCAGGTACCAGATATGGATCTTCTAGGATAGGAGGTGTTCTTAATAAACAAGCAAGTCTTTGTTCAAGACTATCAATACGTTCTTTTTCAGCCAAAGTTCGCTTTAAAAAGAAAATGATGAATAAAAAAAGTGATGACAAACTTATAAAAATTAGTTAATTATTAAATACTGCATTGCATAGAAGTAACTTGGAAAGGCTGGTGATCGAGTTTTGAACTTAGTCTTCAATCAGAAATACTAATTATATTGATCATGAGAATTTTTAAAAATATCTACAACATGTTAGGATGATTATGATTGCTATTTGATCAGCATACATCAAAGCAAAATAACTGGTTCAGAGAATATATCTTGCAAGCTACACCATGGACTAACTGTAGCTAGAATTAATTGTCCTAAATCAGTGATCCGACTGGTATGTGCTCGCCTTTACTCTTGAAGGTCCCAAGTTTTGTCACAGTCTATTATGCTATATATTAAAATGGTTTACTTTGCTATATATGCATTTTATCACAGATTGGAGCTTTGCACTTGAGTGGCAGAGAAGTATATGCTACTTTACATTTATTTATTGTATGAAAATGAAAATGAGGAACGAGTATGAGGATTATCTTGAGAAGTTATTTAGACAGAATTAAGACCAATACAAACAACACATTAAATACCAATCTCTACGAAACTCTGAAATCAACGATAATATTCAGCTTACTAGTGACTAACTTCAAGATGTTTCTGAAGTTCTAGTGAGAATTTGTGACTGATACAGTTCAGACTTGTTGGGAGCGAGACACTTATCACCAATGACATTGAATAATCGTCGTGCTATATCACGAAGTGATGAAAGTGGAAATTTCACCATTGGTCAGTGGAGTAAAGGGTTAGGTGTTTGCAAACCAGAAGGCTTGGTGTTCGATTTAATGGCAGGATCAAGGGTATGCATTGCTGAGGAGTTCCGTATTAAAAAGAGACAGCTGTCTAGTTCTCGTTGGTTTTAACTGGTACCCTATCAATGTCAATCTTTGAGCAGTGCAAACAACAGAATTAGGAGAAATAATTCAGCATATTAAATGTTTTGGAAGCTTATTTACTACTACTAAAAATATAACGCGCTCGAATATGTAACCCAACATTACCCAACTGTATCTACTTTCTAACTATAAATTTTACAGCATTAACAAAGTACGATTTCTAAAAACAACAAATTTGGAAAATTGTACAAGATTAACAAATCTACATTATGAATAGATATCTGTCAATTTTGATATCACGAATTGATCTGAATCAGACAACCATTGATCGCCTGGAAGCACCAAACAGCTGTTTAGTCCTAGTAGGGGACTCTTCAGCAGTGCGCATCCACTACCCCATCGAAAATCGAACCCAGGACCCACTGGCTTGGCGGCGAACGCTTTACCACTGGATTACTGAGTCAGCTCCTAACGGTTGATATTTCCAATTCAGTCAATTCGTGATATGTTGCGCGACCTCCTCCATACCATCGGTGAGTTACTGCCTCAAACCCGACACGCTGAACTCCATCGGTCACGTCTTCACACTAGAACTCCAAGAATTACCTCAAGGAGCTAGTCACTAGTGAGCTGATATTAGTTACAATTAGGAGGGTTTGTAGAGGACGAAACAGCTATCCAGTGCTTCCAGGTGATCAATGGTTGTCTGATTCAAATCAATTCGTGATATCAAAATTGACAGTTAACTATCTCTACAACCCCCCCCCCCGAATAGACATCTGTTGAAAATCTGAAGTCATATGATATTATTATTCACATCGATTTCTAGTTGTATGTAATATTTATTTTAAAAATGGATCCATCACCAGTAAATCTAACACTGTCATTGTGGTGCTCAAATAAAAGTAGACTAAGTACGTTATATTCCTGAAGAATCTCGAATAAAAATTAGACTGTGGCTTTCACAGTGTCTAATAAATCTATTCAACACTAATCGAGGTTATATAGTTATTTTTGAAATAAATTCAGCATTAAACCTAGTGTAAAACTTACCTGTTTTTCCCAGAATCGTAGATTTGCCTTAGCTAATTCACGGTCTCGTTCAAGTGTTTTCTTTTTAGCTTGATAACTAGATGTTAAGTTTTTAAGCCATTTATCCGATAAGTATGGGGATTCTGAACAATTTTCAAGCCATGCACGAGCTTCTGGATCTCTGGTATCTGGAGATGCAACGAAGAAATTTCGATCTTTTGTATCTATCAAAAGATTAAGATGCCATGATAGTGAAATAGCTCAAACTTTCATCAACTATGAAGAGAACAAACTGAAGAAGTAGAAGTTCTAGTAAGACCCGATTTTATAGAAAAATAGTAATCTTGTATAGTAAACTGCTTGTCAGTTATAAACACGAACAAATAAAATGGAGCTTAAGAGAGACGGTAACATTCACAGCCATTTGATTAAGATAGCTATCAGGTAAATCTCCAGTGACAAGCTGCTCTTAAAACAATAAGGTGATTAGGTATGTAAAATGAGAAACTAATTAATTAGCATAGAAAAATAATGCTAACTGAACACCTTACTTTAAACCCGCAAATTTCCGCCACCTGTGGTAAGGGTTTTAAAGGCACACAGCTAACGCATTCAAAACTACTTACAAAAAGTTCAAGTGTGATCGGTTATCGTTTGGGCTCTGAAGTTCCGCTTCCCGTCAAGACTACTTCTAAACTAGATTTTCCTCATGTATCTCAGAAAAATAACTCTTCCATGATGTGATCGGCAGAGAATTGTTCACTGATCTCATACCTCTGACAGAGCTCGAGAAATAATTGGAATAATACTAGCAAGACGTTGTAGCAAAAGTCAACTTCTGCTTCTAACGTGCAATATTTTAGAAAGGTGTTGTTTATTTAATTACTTCTTGTGAATAAAATGAAAAAGCAGGCTACAATTCACAGAAAAACTCCTTAAACACTACAGGTATTTAAAGTGGAAGCACGATAACTTTTAAGTACCTAGGAGGGGTTATACGATATTAATAACAAACCTTTATCCACTCGGCATTTATGTAAATCTTGGCTACACAAAAGAGGCTAATTATTAGGTTTACCTCAACCACTTAATCAGAATGCAATAAGCTACAGTAAGGCAGTGACCTGAATTTATTTACCAGTGCAAGTATTTCAGAAGAGAGATGAATGAAAGGAAAATGTTCAACTTCACTTAAACTATCATCAAAGCCTGGTATTATAAAAAACATTATGAAGCTTAAAACAATCACTTAACTTACTAGTGTGATTAGTTGTCTGGATTCGGCTGTGTGGAAGAATCGGGGAAAGATTACATCTGGGAATAAAAGCGATGGAGAGCATTTGGGAAGTTAGCAAATAAGAAAATTAGTTGAATACATTGAAAGAAGGAAATAAATAATTCAAGTACATAGGACATACTGCAATTACAGGCTATTATTTACTAAGTGCATGAAAAATTGATATTGGAGTTCCGACTTCCAGTGGTTCTGATATGCGGGTTCCATAAGTCTTAAGAGATGAACTAATATTATTAATGAGATGGATTAAGATATTAGGTTGACTCTGGCAACCGAATATATAAGATTATATCGGTCCCAATCGTTGATAATCCCAGGCTATAAGGACACAGATCCCGTTAACGTAACTACTGAAAAACTAGCCTGGATAATACTGTAATCTTAATTATTGTCAGAGATATAAGGGCGATTACTACTTCCTGGTTATCTACACTATCGAAGGGTTCTTCTTCATGAGCAAAGTTTTGATGAGGTGGAAACGTGGTTAGAGTCCAAGGGATAACTGCTTGAAGCCAGTCACACACGTCCTTTGGTGAATAGTGTCTGACAAACTAGCTCCACACTTGTTAAAAATTTGCCAGTGGAGATGGAAATCTGAGTAGGATGAGGTGTGCATTTTAGGGCATACCTTTTCTAATCTCTCTTCCTTCGTAAGAAAGCAGCACTATTGTAATGCTGATTGCCCGAGTCAAACACCGTTATATTACTGTACAGATGGTAGATGTAAGGTTCCCTGGTTTTAGTCTTATCACTTATCAAACAACTTATCTGGGATGGCAAAACCTACAGAAATAATTGTTCCAGCTATCACGTCTGGTTTGGCTGACAGAAATAAGCAAGCTCAACTACTACTCCAAGGTAGCAGCTAACGTCAGGAATATGACAAACAGCTAGTAGGATAACAGGTTCTACAATCGATGGAAAGTTGTTTGGCAGTAGTCAGTGGGAAACCATTGGACCTGGGTTTCGGGGTATATACCAATCATCAGCAAAGCGAATCTGCAATTTTCGGGGGGAGATTATGCTCCTCGGTGAATTCGATCTCGAGTCTGCGACTAGTACCACTGAGCTATTCACGCTGATTAACCCTCTAACTCTACATAGTGCCAGTGATGTTGAGTTACTCGGACTAGTGACTACATTATAATTAGATCTATAGAATTCGATCAGCAGTATAAAAGGATTTAACAAACCACAGATTGATCACCAGTCACTGATCAACAAAAATTCCACAATCATGCAACACCAAATTAGATGAGGCCAAGAATCATGCAAGTGTTACGAATTCACAAAATGGTCAAATAACTTGAATTCTGTTTCACTTGCGCGACTAGACAGCTTACAGCTAGATCTAAAAATGTCTTGTACTTTTACTCAGATACAAATATTCGACTAGTCAATTGAGAAGCAAATGAATCAAATACAATGAATATATTACAAGCACTACCTAGTGAAAACCCCATAAAAATATGAAAAGGCAAATGCATATGAATGTCACAAAAGTCTATACACTCGAATGTGATATTGCACATCACTCTCAACAGACCGATAGCAATTTCTACGGCCGGTATATCAGTAACAATATCCAAAAAACGTTAGGATATGTTTACTTTCCCTACATTAGGTCAGTGGTTGAGGAGCGTAACTTCCAACAATAAAGTCTAAAGTCCCAGCCCCACTTTATCTACGCAAGTTCAAGGAAACTAGTGGCATAACTAGCCCACATATTTCGTGTAGCTCAAAGTAAGGCATATAAATGCGTACCTGGTAAATGAGACCATTTTTATCAGAGCTAGAAGGGATAGGAACAAAATCATTGAAGTACAACACGGCAATAAAGTGAATATAATGATGATCAGTGAATGAATCGGCACAATGAAAAATGTATTTAGAACATGTCGATGATAATGTGGTAATTTACAGCTTACTTCGTTGATAACACAGGACGAAATTGCCAATAATTATAATAACATATATTAGGATAAGTTAGAAGTATAATAGTAGTATAATCACTTACTGCCGTAATAAGGAGGAGCGCTGATCCTTCCCTTCGTCATCTAGATTGATAGTGATTGTACCACATAAATTAGTAGAAGGTTTGGCAACGGAAGATTTGGAAAAAGACGAAGCCTTGTCTAATAGCCGTTGGTACAGTTGTCTTTCTGAAGAAATATGATTATTCTTTAGAGATGACTTTGAATGTCCACTAGACGGAGTAGAGCTAAAAACGTTTGACTGCTTCATTTTTTGCGAGTGATTAAAATTATTTGATACAAAACTTTGAAGGAAATAATGACAGATATCACCGGGTCTATTCAATGTCTTCAAACTAACGAATGGTAGCTGAAACACAAAAGTTGGAAAATATATAGACGGTAGGAATATAAACGAATCGAGAAAAATATGTGAGTACAGGACTTAGCAAACCATTCTTACATAATATCCTCCCGCCATGCATACACTTTACCACTAGCATAAGCACAGTACAAAAACAACGCTATCATATATACTACAAATGTGGTAGTGACGTATCAGACTCAAAATGTCAAATGAACAGATGGTGGTATTAAGAACCAAGTCTAAGGAAGCTACATGGGTGTTGAAACCTAAGACTGGCGGATAAATATGTAGGTTACTAAGGAAGTTGCATGCTAAACAGTGATTAATAGCAACACGATCAAACTAACAAACCATGACCGTAAAAGTAAAGGCTATACGTAGTCTGTTGGTTAATCCGATCATCGTTTGAATGGAAAGTGTTTAAAGCCGTAATGAAACAAGATGTCTCCAATTATGTGGTCATATAATAATAGATACTCTTAACAGATTCATTTAGTAGTTTCACATGTGGCTGATGAGTTGAGTGAAAAATAAACAAGACTGGTGAGAGCATGATGCGCACTTCCAAACAGCCAGATAGAAACCTAGAGGGAATACCGTAATGAAAGGTTGGAAAGGATTCACCTATCAGTTTGACAATATTGTAGTGTTTACCTTGTCTTTGAAACCACAAATAGTAAATTTCCTCATGATATGCAAGTTGAGCTAAATTTACATAATGCAAGCTTAGAATTAAATTGTTACAAGTAAAATTAGACCGGAAGTACTTTGAACCTCATACCAAGTTCCTAAAACAGGACTCTCCATGTGTTGTGATGTTGTTGCAACTGCCTTGAGCACTAGGATCCTGACCATTCCGACTGAAAAACCGATCGTAAACACTTGGGACTCGAGATGAACTAGTAGCGGTAGGATTTATAAAGTTAAAAGTACTAATTCTACCACAGCTTCCGTCGTTTCGATTCAGGACAGAATGATGTTTCGACTTCTGAACCGTAAACAGGGAAAGGGGTTCGAAAAGAGAACCCCGCTTCAGTTTCCTTCATTGCGCCACATAGGTCACACAAGTCTAAGTGCTTTTGTCCACTAAAACAAAACATAATATTTATAAAGAGTTAGCATTAAACTGTTAATTTCCTTGAGCAGTGATTATGACATTAATCGGCGGTTTACAGTGTCTGTTGGCAATACTAAAAGCTTTCAAGCTGGTAAACTAAATTAGCTCAGCAGTTGACTTTAGCGATTTACTTTAGGATTGAGTTCATTTAGAGATGATCTATTAGTACACTGCGTTGAAGTGGCAGATATTTGAACACAACCGTCTCAAGGCAATCTGGTGCCTTCTAAGTAAACAAACATTATTATAAGCTTATTGTCAAACTTTATGTGTCAATATAAAACTATATATACGTACCTAAATGTTTGTCTATAAATATCGATGTTATAGTATACGGTTTTTCCATTACAAGATTTTCTACACCACTAACAGGTTGTCCTTTTTTCCTGCTAGTATATAATGAGCTTCACAAGATCTATCCCTGAATCATGTGACCCATTTTGAATGTCGCCACATATTTTTGTGTATTAAACAGTCGTTAAAATGGCATAACCCAGTCATTTTTCTTATCAACCAGTTTTTGATCAGTGAGCTTCATGTTGTGCAAAGACGGTTATTCAACCTCTAACGATGATAATTGCATAACTAGTCTGTCCGTGGGACGTGGCATTCTACGGATAACGTGGACAATTTTGCAACTTTTCAGGCAACTACCATAGTAATTTATATCCTTTATTCACTTGGTTAATATTTTAATCATACCAACTAAATGTGCGCAATATTATCTGAAGTCATCTTAAGCGCTTGGCATGCCATAATGATCGAATGTCGTTAAACCGTAAGACGTTTATTTCAAACGTCTAAAATTAACTTTGTCTTCTTGAACCACTAGTGACTACTCACCTTATATATAATGCGATGGCAGCCAGAATTACTCCGAGTTCATGCAGTATCATCAACAGAAAAATATTATGTACTAATACCTTCCTTAGTGTTAGTGTTAATGGTCACTACAGGCATTCAGTTAATTTGAAATTTATAATAGTTGACTTAGGAAACTGTCTGGCATGAATACACAAATTAGTATTCCAGAAGTTCCACCACGATATGTAATCCTTAAATAAGGTAACAAAAACCAGAATGCTGTTGCACAGACCAGGGTATTCAGCAGTTATTAATAGGTGAAGTGTTAGAAGACTCTTGTATGTATCTGTAACAGAAGTAAAATTTCAATCATCAATACTGATATCTGAGATCAGACAGTGTTGAGAAAACACTTATTCTTCTACACACCACTCCACACTCTACCAGGAGTGCAATTGGGGAGACACATATTTAACGTATACTAGCTGCGACGTAATAAGAAGTGTCATATATATACCTTTTATTGAGATATGCATTTGTTATGACGTGAAGAAAATAAAGGAAGAGGGGGAAGGTTATGATTGGTTGCAACAAACGCCGATGAGCTGTGTACCTAGTTGGTAATGCTCGATTGACCTTAGCCCACTAACCCGCCAGGCCGACAATAGAACAACCGGAATTAAGAACCGGAAGACGGAGAGAGCCGAGAGAACGTATTGTATTTTAATCGTGCCTTTATATATACATAAAATCAGACCACACAGGAAACCAATCAACAATCTAACGTTTGTACAGAACAAAAGGAAGAGTGGCAGTGAATAGTACAACGTGTACACAATTAAGTTAGCGTAGTCAATAGTAAATAAACAATGTACTAAGAGCAAATATGCAAAACGAGAGGACCGGGTAAGGGATACAATAACAGTCATAGAAATGAAATGTTTAAACTGTCCACAGTCATAATAATTGAAATAATATTCTAAAACACAGTTCCCGAAGATAGTCAGTCTTCATTAGGTGCCCGGCATATCAGCATTACTCACATAAACGGTAGCCAAAATAATGATGTCAGGCGAGTTGAACATTGGTTCAGTCGAACTCCATTATTAGTAGCTGTTGATTCTGGAATGACCGAGTGAATGTGTGTACTACCGTCAGAGTCAGTATTATTCAAAAGTACACTCCTAGTTATCTTGTGTATTTGTTGTTATCCTGGACTATTTTTGTATCTTTAGTACAAGAAGGTGAAGTCATCACTATTTTCCCGATGACTTGTTATTATTCTATTTGGGTTGAAAGAATAATACTTAAAGTCGGTACCCGATTGCAAAACCCCAGTAACTGTTTAGTTGTAGCGAATTAGCTCAGTTAAATTAACCAGTGGCACCGTAGAAACGTGAGTGTATACGTACACAACTGTCTTAGTAAAAATATGTGTATCTGGAACAAGTCACACCAGAGATGAAATGTGACGACAGTAGGTTTAAAAATACTGCATACAAATGCATTAACGTCCGGATAAATCCATGTGTAAAAGGTGACAAATATGCAGAAAGAAATGTGTATGCGGACTGTAGATAGGGATCAGAAGTGGAGAACTCTCCAGAAACAGTTGCTGTAATTTAGGAACGGAAAAAATGTGTATTCGAAGGCATGATTCAAACAAATCAAAAAAATAGTACAAATAGTTGGGTACACGATTTTGTCTCACCGTGCATTGCAATGGTATCAAGTAATGTAGTCGTGAAACGAAGTTAACTACTGATTAAGAAACCCTAGTGAGGTGAGCCATTCAATTAGCAAATTGAAAAAAGCGTTTAGGCATGTTAATGATGCTGCTAGAATGGTTGTGAGAGATGAGGACGGTGGTAAGATTGTCAGTGACTTCGTGTAAGAAAATCCATGTTAAAAACACTTTACCTAGGTAGTGTTTCTTTGAAAAAGTCTGTTGTTTCACAACGGGTATCGGTTTCAGCCTAACAGAGGTAATAGTTTTGTTCCTTCCATGTTTATACCTAGCAATGAATTTGTCTGCTGGTAAGAGTGTCTGAAATAGGCTGCCATATGTAGATGCGAGTGATTTCTGTACAGAAAACGATTCCGCGGTCAGCCAAATACTTGATGATTTATGATTTCCATGACTTGATTTCGGGTAAATTTGTTCTAATGGTCATGTTTAGCATAAGAGGCTAATCGTGAGACCAGTGACACTTCTGCGAGTCACGTTGACTGAACATACCAGTAGTCCAGGTTAAGTAGGCACAGATTCAAAAAACAACCCTCGGAAGTGTGTCGTATTTTTCTTCTACAATATTTCCTTCATCGTAAAAGGATTAACAAGAGTGATTTTCTAAATAATGTAGTGTTAGGATTTAGTATCAACTAGTCTGTCAGCTGCTAAGTGACAAGCAAGTGCACGAATATGGTTTACACCCAGAAGGTATATGAACCCTTCCCCCAAGAATAGAGGAAACTGACGTTAAGATCTTCATTCATCAGTGATAGTCGGGGACAGATTGATTTAAAAATTCATCTGCTTAAAATATGGATGTTTTGTCTTCTGCCGATGTCCGCAGCTATACAGCCAATATTCGATCGTGTAGTTCCATCGATGGACATTATAGAGGTGGATGTTATACTTGAATAAATCGATGATATGCTAATGCAAGAACACTTGTCGACGTAATTAGGTAACGCTCAGTTTTACTTTGCTACCGATATAAACATATGCAAGACCCCGTGGGTGTCAAGGTTAGATCAATACCAAACGATTCGCTCTGTTCCAATGTACGTTATTATTATTATTATTATTATTATCTGTCTTCTGTCATCACTTATAAACCGATTCTAAATTTTGATTACAACTTGACCTTTTAATTATATTGGGTTTATCAGTTGGCTAACAATCCTATTTATGCAAAGTCTAAGCTACGACTACGCATTGAACTCTTTAGAATTATTCTTTTTTTATTTTTCTTCTTTTTCTTTTTTCTTTTTTTATTTACACGTCCTACATCACATTAGCGTTTATACTCTTAATACTACTTCGCTAATTTGATTTATTGAATTATTATACTCAACTGATGAAGCCCAAAATGGTTTCTTCACAACGCTTATTGTAGATGAGTAGTATGTGATTAAAATAAATAGATAAATAAATAAATTAATTAATTAATTCGTTAGGTGTGATTGTTTATCTTGTACCAAAATAAGACATCAAATGCTAATAATTAAACAAGGCTCGTCAACAGGCAAACAGGACCAAATTCTAGCGCTTTTCGTATAAGTGACTAATGGCGTCATAACTTGTTCCAGATATAAACTGTAGTACCTTCCGCAGATTTGTAACCTCGATTCCTGTATCTACGCTGCGTCACATCCTTAGAACAATGCTGGTTATTAGATACTCTCCCAAAAAAACCTTTTAAATATATGTTTATCGCAGAGCAACAACTGATTGTCAGTCATACATTATTTGTTAAGGTCATTAACGTTACCGACCAGAACAGTGACATCACTGGATACAAAAGTATAGTCAATTAAAAAACCAATGTTTACAAAGACACATAATGTTTAACATAAGCTATCTGCGATGTCTTACCTGTTTGTAAATCATGATAACACTGATATAGAAAAAGCGAAGCTTGTTCACTAATTTCCCAGAGTTCATTTTGGCTGTAATTGCTAAGTTTGTCCATTCGTTTCACAAATTTATAGCTTTCAATATTCCAATGAGTCATTCTTCACATACGTCAAACGTAATTCATTTACGTGCTTGGGGTATATCATGTGTCATATGCCCAAGAGAGAGAGAAAAAGACTGACAACCTAACCGTCCTATTGTTTTCCTTTTAAATTCAAGTCGGGTTCTTTGGAGCCTATTAAATTAGTAATTTATATTTTAACCTGCGGTGAGTTTAAAAGTATGCAAATAGTAGCCATCAAGAAACCATTACAACATAGGGGTCACAACAAGCATAAATACACTGCTGCTAACTTAAGGAAACTCAAGATGATCTGGTTAAAATATGTCCTACAGAGTACTTTGGTGATAGTAACGTGCAATGGGAACCTACAATTCCTTCGGTTAAGCTGGAAAATAAGAGGTTACTATATTCACATGAACCCTGGAACTCAAGCGCTATTTGAGAGTAAACTACAGCACTAGCAAGTGATGAGGTTATTTAACAGATTTAGAAAACACTTTAATTAACGGCATGACTGATTCTGAAAATAATGCGATTTACCGCGAAAAGTCATGCACTTTTAATTACTATCCCACAGTAAAAAAGAGATTGGAAGAAAGTCTTTAACGCCTAGGTATATCCCGTTTTAGTGACACAAGAATCCAGAGTATTATGGGAATAGGTCTTTATTCAATAGCGTGGGCAGGAGACAGTGGAGCGCGGTTCTAGTCGTTCAAACAAACACATAACTCTCAACGTTCAATATAGGCTAATAGGAAATATAATCCCTATGCAAAATAAGGAAGTAAATGAATACTGGAGCCTAATTGTTTTGGCGTATGCTTAAGTTTTGAAGTGATCTTTTAACTAGTCAAGCTATGTTGCTACAAGTCTTTGTCTAACGATGGTTACGAGCACCTAGAATGCATTCTCCCTCTCATGCGACGATTGCCAAGGTATTAGCACCACCAATACAGTTTGATCTCTAACAGTTGAGATAATATAAGCATTATGTTCAAGTGCCTCAGTGATCACAGTGAGTTTCAGAACACGAGTCTCATGAATAAATTACTTTGCGCATTCTCTTTGGCATCTAATTAACTAACAGTGGCTTCTAATAGCCAGTCAAAGTCTCATCGCTATTATAATCTCAATCCCATTAACAACGACACTTCAGACTAAATGAACACAAACACTTTAAGATTGTTTTAATCACTGTCTGTTCGTTACTCTGCATAATATCAAATCTCAGAACCACTACGCTATCAACCATATTAACAACAGAAACATAATACTCACGGTTCGTAATAATTGCCGATACAAGCATATTTCGATATTTCCTGCTTCGAAATGAGTAGGGCAATTAAAGGGTGGCGGATGAATGATGTATATTCATAGCCACGCCAATGTAACAAAGATATTAGAAACCGGAAGAAAACAATTTCTGAATCGCTTCACTTTATGGTGTGTGGCATTAATTATAAGGTGCCTACTCGAGGCCAGAAATAGATACAGCAGTAGGTAGTCTATCCGGGCTTGCTTTAACCTTACAAAGTGTTGGCGGGGGGGGGAGGGACAATGGTTTTAGCTTTCCAGATATTATCTGAAAATAAAGGCATAGTGACAAAGTTACCGCCATGGATTCATACGAGTAGAGGCAGTACGTCACACCCTATATACAATAACGACATGCTGGATCTGATATTTCGGCACAGTATCATGCCACGACACTGTTATGGCGTGAAGAAAGAGAGGGTTTTGGTTGGTAGACTCGAACGCCAATGAAGTGCGCCTAGTTGATAATGCGCAACTGACCTAAGCCCATTCACCCCCCCTCAGGCCGACAATAGAAGAACCAGAATTGGGAGCCGGAAAACGGAGAACTGGGAACTGAAAACTGAGAACTTATTGTATTTGATTCATGCCTTTATATATACATAAAACCAAACCACATATTAAACCAATTAAGAAGCTAATATTGATACAGAATAAAGGAAATAGTGGCAGTGAATGGGGAGAACCTGTATGCAACAAAGTAACCGTAGTGCATAGTAATAAACAATATACAAAGAATAAATACACTAAACGGGAGAACCCGGTAAGGGGAACGTAACAGTCATAGAAATAAAATGATTACACTACTCATGAATAAAATTATGAGAATAGTTTTCCAAAATACAGTTCTGACAGTTTGCTACTTTTCTTTAATCACCCAGCCTAACAGACACGAGTTGGTAACGAATGGTCTTCTACTCATCGTAGAATAGCTTTCTACTACTTTCTCTACTTATTTCCCACCACTAAAAACAAAGCATGCGCAGTACTGCCAACACAAACCCTATACCCTAAGTACACAGACAAAAGTTTTGGCATGACTCTTGAAATTCTTTGACTGGAGCAGTTCCTTTATTGTTGACTCACTACAAAATTCATTAGCTATTCCATACAGGACTACTCTATCATGCTGAATATTGTACCCATACAAGACAATACACAAGTTTCCTAGAAGTTAATCTTCATTCCCTCATATGCAAACACTCCGCTATAGACAAAAAGCGTGCGGTTGTTTGTTGGAAGTGTTTTATAATATAAAATATGCTTCTAGTACAGTAATACTGTAAACTGTGAAACTTGTTACCGTTGCCCTCGTAATTAATTAGTATCTTCATATATCGTGAATTCCATAAAAGTAATTCTATTAAAACCCTTGTAGCGGTAAATAATCCCCAAAATAAATAGCTACATAGGTTTCGACATCGATGCTGACCATATTTGTTTTAGCGGACACTACTAAGTTGAAGGCACTTGGTCACGCATCACCACCAGATCACGTCACGCCTTACTGCAACATGCAACTCTCTCTAGTTTGCCAGCCTAGACGTTGCTATCCCATTGCCGCTCCATTCACGATCAAATATAACTTCTCTTCCATCCTTCATTGCCTTCTGATTTCTTCTCATTCGTAAGAGTAGGTCCAATCGTTAGAAGTGGCTCTGGTAATAATCCAAACGTAACTTGGTCATATACCGGGTGCACTTCACCCTGTTGAAAACATGCCATATTATTCTGTTCACTCCTGTAACTGGTATGCTCTCATGTACGAAATGCTACTTGAGTATAAACTATTATTCATATTATTATTACAAACTCGAAAGCCGTCATTCCAATATTTCGCTTCTACTGAGTTTTCGTCCCTGTACTAGACTTAGCAAACTTTAGAATCAATTAAGATGTTACGTTATTTGGATAACAGGAACGAAGAGCTTGGTACACTTCAATGTAGTTCTGGTACAAATAGTCTGACAGAACTTCTAAGTACACGTATGGTAACACCAACAAATATCCGATTTCTGACTCAGTAAGGCAAATTATATTACAACCCTTAGGCAATATTCAAAATCTTCAGTAATCTGTTCAGCAGCTGAGCCACTTACGACTTATGTGTGTATGATACTTGTGCACAGCACGTCGACCAATGTAAATTTAAGGCTACAAGTATATCTGAAGCTAAAAAATGCCCTAGGCTTACAGAAGGTACTGGACTTGGAGCCATCCTTTCAATATTCTTTAAAAGATATACCACATGTGCTCCTTGAATTGCTTACCATGCCACTAGGTACAGGAACAAGTTCAAACAAATCGAATATTAACTAAATCATTCTGAAACACAAAGCCGGTAACAGAGCATATGCAGATATTCGTAAGTCTATAAACACTGCCATTGTCCCTTCACAAGTCATGGAGATCATAAGAAATGCCATCTCAAATTACCTGCTAGCTCAAAGCCACAAATCTAAATCAAAACATGGTTATCTAAACTTTTGCTCCATTTTGACCTCTCACTGTGACTTATTTAATCACGTTAGGTAAGATAGTCATAGTCATATATTTCCATACATTGTAGGCCTTCGACTAGGTATCATACGGCATACTCTGTGAGAAACTATACTCTATGAGATTCACTTCCGCTTGTTAAGCTGGCTTTGGTAAGTATTTGATATCAGATAATCGAAGTGGATTCAAGACAATCATCCCCTAAGTGGGTAACCAGTGAGGTTGTACAATGGAATGTACTAGGGCCCTCCCCGTTTATTACTCACGTCAACAGTATTTGAACAGTGTTGAAAATACCAGAAATGTGTACTAAATCTGTATATTTATCTTTCTAAGGAAGCTTTTTTAATAACATTTCGTTTCTGATGTTATTGAGACTGCAGTCAGTAATGTGTAGTCACAAATAATAAAAAGACGTCAGGTTGTATCCTTATGCTTGTGAGTTCTTACTGAGCAATTTACTCAAACAATACAAACAGCACTGTCGATAGGAGTTCTTTTAAAAAGTGCTTCTGTGTCTATAAACGTAGTGGAGTGTTTACTCTAGAAACACAATGAAAACCTGCTCTTATGTCCCCAGATGAGAGAGATGAGATCAACTAAACGACTGAGTGGGATTTGCAGACACGATATGAGTCTGTGGCACAAAACACATTGGTACCGGCAAGTGATTGACTGATTTAACATAAGATTGTTTCATAGAAGGCTCTAATATGCAATTTTGTGCGTTGTTTCAGTCGACTCAGGACTGTATATTGTGAACTAGGATCGTTCGTAATGGTGACACGTGAGGAGGTAAGTTGAAGGCAGAAATTCAACGTTGATAGGAAAGTAAAAGAAACATTAGGGATTGGTAGAGGAATTTTATTATGAAGACGGTGATTTTGAGTGGTGTAAGAGGCATGAAGGCGATCATCACTTCAATATTACCCACACAGTGGGACTGATACTTCCCTTGGAGTAACTGGAAAGGAACTTGAGTTAGAGCATTTCATAATAATCTGTGAGCCTAACCGCAGTGTTCAACGGACAACTATCTGAGGCCCGTCACATAAAAGACTTCTATTTTAATCAAAACTCTCAGTGATAATGCAAGTACTCCTACATAAAACATTAATAATTACATGAATGAACAAAACTGAATTAATCCTAATAACACAAACAATTTATATATTCATATTTTATTTCATATATGTAATACTAATGTAATTTGTAAAAATGCAAATAGTTCATATCATGATGTAGAATTCAACAATGTTAAATTAGTAAAACGTTTAATTGTAATCCATAGTGACCATGATACTTAACTAATACTTGATATCTATCTAACTTCCTAAGTAAAATGCACCCGTATAACACAACAACTATTATCAACTAATGTTTGGGTACTTGATTAATTTGTACTTACAATTAGGAGAGTTTTGTAGAGATAGTTTAATGTCAATTTTGATATCACAAATTAACCAGACAGCCATTGATCACCTGGAAGCACTGGAAAACTGTTTCGTCCTAGTATGGGACTCCAGATCAATTCGTGATATCAAAATTGACAGTTAACTATCTCTACAAAGTCCCCCTAATTGTAATTAATATCAGCTCACTAGCTTCTTGAGATAATTCCTGGGGTTCTAATGTGAAGACGTGACCGGTAGAGTTCAACCGTGTCGGGTGTGAGACAGTAACTCACCCATGGCATGGAGGACGTCGCGCAACATATCGCGAATTGACTGAATCGGAAATATCAACCGTTAGTAGCCAACTCAGTGGTCGAATGGTAAAGCGTTCTTTGCGGAGCCAGTGAGTCCTGGGTTCGATCCCCGATGGGGTCGTGGGTGCTCACTGCTGAGGAGTCCCATACTAGGACGAAGCAGCTGTCCAGTGCTTTCAGGTGATCAATGGTCGTCTGATTAATTTCTTCTTGTAATATAAAAAATGTCGACAGATTAGCTGATGAGAGATAATTTATTTAAACTAACCAAAGTCAAGTAAACACATACCTGAAGACATGGATAGCGTAAAATTCACTGTTCAATTACAATTGTAGCATACATATCATGATATGAATGTACAACAAGTCAAATATTATATTCATGGTTATTAGTAGCTACTGCAAAGTAATCGTGCTTAACTCAGTGTCATATTTCGTATAAAGGCGTTCATCAATTCGAATATAAAGTAAATTTTACATTTTCATTCTAGTGTTTATTTAATTGCTAATAATAAATCTAATTATAAATTGGATTCAAATGATGTGTCTTGTAATGAAATGAGTATGAAAACAAACAAACGAATTTTGGGGAAAGTTTGATAGATTTTTACGTATATTGGAGAAGGGGGGGGGGAGGGTTGACAATGGAAAAAATTAGGAAAATTTAGGCAGAACGTAACACTTAGGTGCACTTCCCTCAAATCTTAAAAAAATATGGGAATTTCTTCAAGTTCTCGTTGAGCTGCCTGATCAACCCCCCTCCCTACCACCAGTTTTTCCCAACTATCGTCTAAATCCTCCCAAATTTGTCTGTTTAGGTATGATGTTAGATTGTTATCCATATTTTACTATTAAAGTTAAAACTTTTATAAACAATGTTACTTTGATTAACCTGAATATAGAATTATATTGAAATAATCTGCCTAGATTCAATCCATTCATCAAATCATATTCTTACTATCCTGTTAAATCCTTTTCATTGTTTCAATCATTGGTTTCGATAGTAAATGTTATTTCTTCTCAGATTTATTCAGTATACAATTTATTACTAATATATCTACAAGGCAGCATTTAGAGAGATTAATCACATTCAGTTGTACGATATGTATATACTAATCCATCATCATATACGTCTTAAGAGGCTGGAATATTCAATAAGAAGGTGAAGTTTGAAAGATGGAGTTTATGTGATGATTTCCAATAATGAGTTCATGTAAATTCAGACAATCATGTGACTTAAGTGTTCTTTAGTACTTAATGTTTTTTAAAAAATATTATTATATTCTACCATTTATATATTTTAATACTTATGGGTACTTTTGTGTCTACATTTACATCTCATTTATTATATTGCTCACTTGTACTACGTACTTTAAGTTGATCATCATACTCTTTATTAGCTGTCGATCCATTTCATCCATACTTTTAAAGCTTACTCGTAATTAATACAATGCCATTTAGACATACATAGATATATATCTGATGATCCTGTTTTATGACATGATGATGAGGGAGATAACTTTAAACTTCCCTTGTCTGTAGGGCGGATCCTGTTTTATGTTTACGGCTATATAATACGGTTCTAACATAAACAAGCATTCAGTAGTGATGTTTACAATGCTCTAATATGTGCTACTCGAATTCACATATATAAAGTTTAATTGGCACTACTTATCTATCAGGACGTCATACTGCAAGAAAAACTAGACTTCTACGCTACAGACTATGATGCTGATACCTAATAAGTTAAGATTAATAAAGACTATCCACATACATAAACATTTATTGCATCTGTCGACATACCGTAGACTAAATAAATAACCATCAAGTTCCCTTCGTAACTACTGCAACCACTAAAAATATGCCTCTCATTAAATCTCACCTTTCACAGTAACCCAGTTTGAACACTACTACTATAATCTTCCATAATAGCCAACCTATCAAAGATAACAAATTAACTCTTATCAAATGAACTTTAATATCCAACTTTATACCAATTCAAATGGTTATACTTTTCTGAAAAGTATATCTGTCATAATACTGTTGTTCCGTTCTGCTGCTTGTTTTTCTTCTTTCCTTTCAGCACTTCAAGATCACCTTATACTACACAAAAAGTTGAACATCTACATTTCCCATTATAATGTAACCCCTCGAAATGGTGGCATAAATCTATTCTGTCATTCTCACTGTACCACAAGGTCGTCCCAAGGTTGTGTTCGTAATGGACGGTACATAAATGCTAATTCGAAACAACGTTTATTATTCCACTATCTCTGTGTATCATAGTATTATAGTGACAATGTTTGCGTGTTTTATTTCTATACGATAATAACAAATAACAACTTGACTATTTTCTGTGTATAAGCATCGAACTGTTATCAGAACATTATACATTGTTTGGTTGTTACATTTACACTTACACTGAACACATTGATTTGACTTGTAACAAATTTTTAATTTTTAACCCTCGACTTCACGTTTGATAACTGTTGCGTTAATAAATATTCCGTCTACTGTTTGCTCTGACTTTTAATATACATCGATTGTGTTTGTGCTTTATCGATGTTAGTCAATTGAGTAACAAAGCATAGAGTTATTGGAATATTATACTCGGATCACAGCTTTCTTTCATTAGCGACATTCAAGAACTCTTGTCGACCCATTCCACAATAGTATAGTAAGTTTGCACAACAAGTGAATCCTTTTACCGCCTGATATGTTTTTGTTGATCATGCCTGTAAAAATGTCTTGCTCCTGATATCAGGAAATAAACTATTATTATTTGTATTGCCGAATACTTCGATATCATTCATTACAGACAGTATTTCTATTGAGTTACTATATGAATGTAATTCAGATCACTTTTTACTACGAATACATCAGACACTCTCACCTTTACTTGATCTCTCTTAACACTTTAATCACCGAATTCATTTACAGTTACCAAGCAATGTCTATATTCTTAGTACTGTCAAGTACTGAATGTTGTCTTTAAATACATTTACCAAACTTAATCACTTAATTTAATGAATACACATGAAAGAGTTGCTAGTATAAACTTATACTATAACTGACATAACTAAATGCAAGTAAACAACATGACCTTTGACTGTAATTAATTAAATACATTTAGATTATTTCAACTGACTAATGATAAAACACGAAGTACCTTTCACCTTTATCAGTAGTCGTTTGTGTTACTTTATTTCTATAGACTTATTAACCATTTGTATAGAGTATTTCCATTGAACATGTTTTACATTGAAAATAACTTACAATTATCAACAGTTTATCTTAATTGTATTATACTAATATACTAACTAACTGTTAATCATATTGTGGTGGATACTACTTATAAGGTGGTAAGGAGTAAAGAATGATTAAAATACCTAGGAAAATCAAGGACAACTAAGAGAAGCAAACTGATAAACGACACCGATCAGAGAATGTAAAGGATGTGCAAATTGATGATTAAAAGTAATGCATGTAATATTTTATGATATTCTCTGTTTTAACCAAATATCAGTTACTTGCCCAATTGGCATTTTCACAATATAAATATTATTTCATTTCATTTCTATCAATCACTATGAAAGTTTATTCTACTATGTATATTGGCAACTATTTCCATTCATATGTCAACTATTAATTACTACATACGTGTTAACATCATATGGAAGATTGTATTGTTATTCCATGTTAAACATGTTCTGGAATTACATATTCTTACAAATTGTATTAAAATATCTTTATCTTACTTCCTACGGCATTCTTCGTTTACTTTGAGATATTTCTACAGAGGAAAGAATGAATTGTAGGTTTAGTGAATATAATAAAGGAAAATCCAACCAGTCTATTGAACATTGATCGATGTACTCAACTTTCAGATGTATTCGTGTTGAGTGTAGAAGTTAGCATTGCTATTCAGACTATTAGATAGAAATCAATTGAGTATTGTTTAAATCTGTAGAGTAATTGTTGTCACATCGGGAGATTAAAGAAGAATAACGAACTCTCACAATTAAGTTTTAGAATGTTATTCCAATTATTTTAACTAAGGGTAATGTAGACATTACATTTCTATTATTGCAAAGTTCCTCTTACCCTATTCTCCGGTTTAGTACATTTGCTCTTAGTATATTCTCCTTTATTATAAACCATAGTTAATGAGTTGTGTACAAGTTACTCCTATTCACTGCCACAAAATTCTTTTTTTTTATATTAAAGTAAAATTCTTAATTGGTTCGATGTGTGGTCGGATTTTGTTTATATTTATAAGAGTGTCTGGAATACAATATGATTGTTGTCTGGTTGGCTCATTCATCTTGTGTTCTTCATTCCGGATTGGGGACTGGTAGTCACGAGGCAGAAGTATACGGGCACTGGTGAGTAGTTATCAAGGTCATACAATATGTTTTCCATACGATTGGTAATTTGGTCCGAATATACTTAAAATATAACAACTGTCAAGGTTGAAATCTTCCATTAACATATTCAATGTTCCTGTGCCTGTGCCCAATTTATAAACGACGTACTTTTAATTGAATATTTCACTTACAATATTGTTAGTTATCTATTCATTTGTATTCTAATAATAGATTTCAAAGAGCTACTTTAATTTTATCAAGTTTTCATTGTACTATCTATGTATATCATCCAAAAATATCTATTTATGAATACTTGAATGAAGCGTTTACTTGAAAGTGTGTTATGTAGATATAATGGTATAGATGGAAATGTCTACTAGAACAATTAACTGGATCAGTAACAATATAACAATGTATTAAAGAAATAAGGATGGGAAATATTTTAAGTTTCACTGAAATTTAAACTATTTGTAAAAATATATAACAGATGGATTTATCCAATCCACTTTGTTGTCAAGTGATTTTGACATAATTAGAATTCACTTGTACTAAAATTTAGACATTCTCGACTCAGTATATTGGAATAGTCTAGCAATATACTGAATAAACAAAGCTCAGTTAGAGAGAATATTGTGATGTTACTAACCTCCAATAGTATGTGTATGGGTAATTTCTTCAGTCTCCGCCTCCTAGTGAGTTTGTTTAAAATATGCGTTTCAACAATTGCTATCATTTCTTTATTGGTTTAATACTGATTTGTTTAAAGTTATAGGACAATTTATACGCGATGAACATTTCAAGGGAAACATATGACAACGCTACTACATATGAGTCGATACACTACCAATTCACATAATTGTACACAGCTCTCTTCTAAAAGTTCTACAGGTACTCAATGCCGACTTCATATCTAGAGTATTGGATACAGTATACTAATGACCACTTAAAACATGAGATCATTTGAAATTCGTTTTATTATTTCACCACTAATCCAACAATGATTTTCTTAAGGAATACAATGAATGTAATGTATTTTAGTTCCAATGAAATCTAATTTTCATAGAGAATCAATGTTATCTGGTTATGTATTGACAACAAGAAAGTACCAAAGGAACAATCAATAACACTTACCAAATGACACATTGGTTGATAAGTATGTTTTATGAGCTTACACTTGAAGATGAAGTAATCATTGGAAATCAGAAAGAAAACAGTAAGAACTATAGTGAAGACTACTTAGTTAGAAAAAAAATGCGTTTAATAAAGACGTTCTTAATATTCGAAAACAGAGAAACCTACTAAACCAGAAGAAGTGTAGTGAGGAAATTATTAAAGATGTTGACATAATGCGGATTTTGTTCGGCAAGAAGTTGATATAGAGGTCGTTAATTAGGGTTGTATTTCAAAGTTTGATAAACGATCTACAAACTCAGCACATAAATAATTATTTAAACCGTTTCATCCTAGTATGGGACTTCTTAGGAGTATGCACCCTAGATTTTGTCCTAAGGATTTCAAGTTGGCGAACTCCTAACCCTCTGTACCACTGGGATGGCATTTAATGGTAGAGCTCCCTGGTTTTCATTAGTGCCCTATCAACATTATTTTGTGACAAGTTCACTCAACTAAAACGTAATACCAATCTCCACAAACCACCTTGATTTAATTACTATGACCTTAAATAAATTCCAATCATATTTATTTTGTATGAAGTATTCTTTGCATAAGTGTTTAATCTTATTGCATAAAAAACTTGTAGTTGCTGACTAGTTTTTTTTTATTTTGTGTTACTAATTCAGTTGAAGCATGTTATCGATAGTTACAATCAATCGCATAATCCTTTTGATCAGTCCATTAATGATTACATTTAAAACGTTATATAACATAAATCAATCTTTTTGATCAAAGATTATCAATGTTTTTATCAATCTTGACAAATATGCTTACATCAGTTGTAGTTAACAAGTAAATAACTTTTGATAACTATTACATCACTATAGATAGTTCACTATTGGTGTCACATATATATATATAAGTAGTTGGTAAGAAAATGTACTTCACTATGGTTACATGTTAGTTGTCACTTATCAGTAATACATACCTACAATCCTGAGATAACAGACAATCTTTGAATTCATATCACTCAATTTCCTAGGTTATAATCGTTACCACTGATTAATTTAGACAGTGACGAACTTTTTGTACATCTGAGATACTTATATTGACTGGTCAGTGTCATGACCAATGTCAGCGTTTTTCCAACCTTCGTTTGATCAAGTTACGTTGTGGTCACTAGTCTAAATGGCGCGTGCATTATATTTTAATGTTAAATCGTTGAAAGTAGTCAACAGGAAAACCCTACTGGACCTACGTCTTATGCATATTGAGATTAACCTCTAATTTTAACTCAAAATCTTTGGACGGGATTGACTCACTCTGTATGATAAGAATCTATGTTACCCAATAACTGGATAGTGTGAATTTGATCATTACAAATATCATCTTGGTTACTACTTAGCAACACTATTTACCAGACTAATATGAGCACTGAGAACTAAAGCTTAAAAGTAGCCGCTATTTGATACACCCCTTTGTATACAGTTAATGCACTTCTAACAAGAAGACATCAATCTTCATATTACGTAACGCTACTCTCATTGAATTTATGTTTGGAATGAATGTTTTAAAGCTCTAATTGTGTGACGTTTGATGATTTCATCGGATATCAACCTATATTATGGAGTCATTGTTAAAAAAGTTTAACTATTATATTGTTATAGTTTATTCATCATTGAATTAAATATCAAAGATCATGAATTGTGATCTTTGATATTGATTAATTCTAAATGCAATCGTTGATTGTTCTAATCTTAATAGAAACAGAATATGTATTTGTGTAAGACTTGCACGATGCACTCGAGTGCCGATTTACATTTCACAAGTGAGTTGGGTTTCAAGATCGCTTTATTTACTTATTGCCCGAATATACATACCAATAGCACTGAATCTATCCAGCTTACATTCAATCAATCAATGCCTGTTACCCCAAGTGGAACATAGGCCGCCCACCAGCATCCTCCAACTAACTCTGTCCTGGGCTTTCCTTTCTAGCCCTTTCCAAGTGCTCTTCATGTCTGTTTCCAATTCTCGACGCACTGTGTTCCTGGGTCTTCCTCTGTTTCTTTGGCCTTTAAGATTCCAAGTTAGTGCTTGTCTTGTGACACAGTTTGATAGTTCCCTCAATGTTTGTCAAATCCATCTCCAGCGTCTTTTCTGAATTTCTTCCTAGGGTGGAAGTTGATTGGTTCTCTGCCATAAAAGGTTATTGCTGATAGTATCTGGCCAAAGAATACGAAGAATCTTAAGCAGATAGTTGTTTATGAATACTTGTATCTTCTGAAGGATACTTTTCGTAGTTCTCCAAGTTTCAGCTCCATACAACAGAACTGATTGTCTTCACATTTGTATTGAAAATTTTGATTTTAATATTGACTGAAAGTTGGTTTGAGTTCCAGATGTTTTTCAGTTGTAGAAATGCTGCTCTTGCCTTACCAATCTGCTCCATCACATCCGAATCAGACCCTCCTTGTTTGTCGATGATGCTGCCCAAACATGTAAAGGTTTCAACATTTAGAATTTCTCCGTCAAGTGTAACTGGGATAATGTTCGTTGTTTTGTATCGAAGGATTTTGCTTTCCCCTGTGTATGTTGAGGCCTACTGCCGCCGACCTTGCCCTATTCTCCCTTTTATCTCACTAACTATTAGTATATCATTTCTCATCTATGAACTACGGTTAATTGATTGTGTATAGATTACTCTAGTTCACAGTCACTATTATCCTTATTTTATACTAATGTTAAACTCTTAATTGATTGATTGTGTGATCTGGCTTTGTGTATGTATAAAGCAATGTGTAGAATATAATATAATTCTGTCTGATGGTCAGCTCAGTCATCTTATCTTGTTCATTCCGGTTTTGAAGGGACTAGTAATTATACAGTTGTACTTTCACCAATCTTCATAATACCCTTTTTCTAACGTTATAACATTAATATATTTTCTTTTATAATTACTAATCAACTATTATTATTATTATTATTATTATTATTAGAATAATCAAGTATACTTCTATTCATATATTCATGAAGTGAACAATTATCTCTTATCTAAAAAAACTCTATTCATCCTTATCATATGTTTGTTTTTCTTCAAATAGATCATTATGTAAGTTTCTTTAGGATATTTCCAAATAGGTTATGACGTAATCACTATTATATTATGTAACAGATAACCACATATATATATATATATATATATATATATATATATATTAAACAAATAGTATAGATACAATTGTATAGCTTCAATTAGATGATATAATCAAAATAGGCAGTTTCTAGCATTTCACTAAAATACGATATTACTATAAAGGTGAATTCAATAACACTAATTAATTAAACACTCACTAAAAACTAAGAAGTATTGGATAGGCGTTTTGTTCAAGTATATAGAAATAAACTCAGAACATTGAAACGTTGCGACATGTGATTATCCTGTAAACAAGTGAGTTATTATTCAATTTTTTTTCTTCATAAAAATGACATTGGAATGTGTATTTTATTCCAATAACGAAGGGGGGGGGAAAGGTAGGATCAGTAAAGTCAGTATTAATATAGTCAGCTCACGCAAAATAAGCATCAAAAAGTTATATGATAATAATTTTCGTTCATTAATTCGTTCGACTGTTACACCATATGGAGCAGAGGCCGTTGACTAAAATTCTAAAACCAATTCTGTTCTAGGCTGGCTTTTCCAGTCCTTCTTAAGTATTATTCATTCTTTTCATGTCTATCACTAATTCCCGGCTCAATGTGTTCTTTGGTCTTGGGGATTCCAATTCAGAGTTTGCCTTGTGACGCAGTATGGTGTTTTTTGTAATGAGTGCCCTAACTACCTCTAGCATCTTTTCTTAATTTCAGCTGAATCTTGGTAAGTTTGTTCTCTGTTCACAGGATGTTGTTGCTAATAGTGTCTGGCCAACAGATAAGAAATATCTTGCGCAGATAACTATTTATAAATAGCTGTATCTTTAAATTGATGCTTTTCGTAGTTCTCCAAGTTTCAGTACCAAACAATAGGATTATATTGACGTTTACATTAAAAAACGCCGACTAAATATAAAAAAAACGAAAGTGTGTATTTCAAGAACCATTCTGAAGACGGGCGTTCCTACGAAAGGGAATCTGGAGTTGTTAGAACAATCATTTTATTGATACACTGACGGGAACATTGATGATCTTGCCGATTTTGTTGATTTAAATCTACACAGTTCATACTATGGGATTCAATGTAAACATATCCGATTGACATACATTTTAATAAATGATTAACATATAAATTTATATGCGAACATCTCTGCTGAGTTAAATAGACTACAGTTAACTTCAAATCAATCAGCTACCATGACTGACTAAGAACATTCAGCATTATTAGCGTCTGAACGAATATATTTATTTGAGTCAGTGTATTTGGTTGGGATTATAACTATCTCATTGTTAATGCTATACAACAAATGCGTATTTTGATTTACAAATACCTCAGCTAGTTTCATAGACATCTGTACGGACAACAGATGTCGTACCTTCATTTCACAATATAGTAGAGTAACCATTCTACATAAGGTATGAATACGAAATCAAAGTATTACTAAATTATTTTGAAAACACTTGGATTGAAAATTTTTCAAGAAGTATAGGTCAGTTTACCAGATAGTGCAGTAGAATGCCCATAGTTACATTGTGAAAGGATCGCCTAAAGGCAGGATTAATACATCAGTCAACTGATTGATGCGATTCACTTGGATATATAGATATCCACTAAACACAAAAACAAAACGCCACGTAAATCAATTGAAAGTTCCAGCAGTTTGTTGTAGGATATCAAAACGTGTTGATTAGCTAAAAGCAAGCCAATCATTGCACAACTTTTCATGCATGTTTTTTTGACATACTTTAATAAGGACTGTATCGTGTTAATAACAGCTGTTTCGCTCAAGTAAGGGACTCCGAAAGAGTCTGTATCCAAGATGGCAACCAGCTAATCGAGCCCAGTATCTTCGTGTTTTGCAGAAAACTTTCAACTACTAACCAACCGGTGTAAAACAGTTCGTATTTCTGACTTCAGTCTATTCGAGATATATTTGCGTGATCGCATTCTTTGTCATCAGTAGATAATTGTTTCACAGCTGAAATGATTGAGCTCCAGGAGTAGTTTTTCCACTTAAGCTTCATGAATCATCTAATGAATTTTGTCACTACTGAGGTGAAAGTTATCGCTATAAGGTATTATGAAGATTGTTAAGTTTGATATCGTCTGAGCTAGAAAATTATTGCAAACCAGAAAGTTCTGTATGCGCACTTCCAAGTTGTTCCATACTAGAATGAGACAAGTGTCGAATGCCAGTTCATGTTTTTCAATGGATGTCTAACTCAGGTCAGATTCAAACAGCTGTTGAACACTGAAAACCTCCGTTACAGTTTAGTGCAGAAAACTAAAGCGAACCCCAACATTTCAGATATGAATAATCTCTTTAGGACAAATTTTGATGATCTGAGCATATAAATGATTCAATCAGCCTAGTGAATTTATCAGAAATTTTATTCAATCAGAAACAAGGAATTGTTAGTGAATATTTTCATTTGCAAAAAAGAACAATTACAAGGTAGATATACAGAGTATCATCAAATAATGTAACTCTTCAAGTTTTCGATAGGTTTGATTGATTTCATATTTTCTAGAGTATCACTGACTGACTACAATAATTATTCCTGAAGGTAAGTTCCAGCTCTATAATTTCACTGTAAGCATAACTTCAGTAATCATTAACACAGGAAAGTATATCATCTTTAGTCAATTGAAATCGTCACAGATTGTTGTTAGCAGAGTACCATTGAAAACCAGAGAGGATTGAATAGATGTTTTGTCCTAGTGTAGAACTCTCCAGCAGTGCACACTCTAGATTTCGATCTAGGAGCTGCAGGTTGGCGAACAGCGAACCCTCTGCAATATTGGGCCAACTGGCATCTAATGGTTGAATTCCCACTTCCATCAATTTGTGATATAGCGCGACGAAAATCCATTATCATAAGTGGTAACTGTCTCACTTCTGACAACCCTGAACTTACGATATATATCACAAATTAATGGAAGTAGGAATTCTACAATTGGATGCTAGTTAGCCCAGTGGTGCAGAGCTAGGTGTTCCCCAAATGACCAGTTTCAGTCCATTACGAATCAACGGGAAAATACAAACTTATCCGAATTATATATATATATATATATGCTTGTTGCACAAGTGTGACTATCTGGACACAGTAGCCTAGTGGTGAACGCGGTGGCGTTTGGCACGAAGCGGACTGAGTTCGAATCCCGGTGTGAACATCAACATTGGGATGCAGGTACATCCAGCCGATGAATCCCAAATAGGACGAAACGCGCGTCTTGGATTCCGCTTGCCAGTCACAATCCAACTTAAATATATAACTTGAAGCTCCTAGGTTGAAATCTAGGGTACACACTGCTGATGAGTTCCATACACGTATAAAACATCTGTCCTATGCTTTCTGATTTTCAATGGTACCCTGTTAACATCAATCTATAACAAATTCAATCACCTTAATACCAATCTCCACAAACTATCTCAATCCATATCATCTTTGTTTTGTTTTCACATAAAATAGAAGTTCATTAGTTAAATATGTATATATTTTACTTCCTTTCAAATTATTTTAAAGAGTTGAAACCCAAAAAAGAAAAAAAAACACATTACAATGTTTAACAAATAAGGCAAAAGAAAAAAAACGATAGAAAAAATCTACCAAGACAGAAGAAACAAAAAAAAACGGTACAAAGAATAAACTAGAAGATGAACCATAAATAAGAGAGAACAAAACAGTAATAAACTGAAAGATAAAGAAACATTTATTCTGTCATCTTAACAGTTGAAATTATCTTTAATACATTTTAGTAAAGTTTCTTATTCGATTATTCATTGTATATCTGATAAATTTACCTAAGAACTCTGTATGCAATGCAATGAATAGAAGTATAAGTAAGAAGAGAAGAAGATGAGAGAATAGATAGATAAATAGATAGATAGATACATATTTCTCTATAATCAGAAGTAATCAAGGAAATGAGAACACATTTATACTTATATTGAACTTAAAGAATTAAGCATATGTGTATAAGAAAAGGCAAATATAATTTCTTATAATCCTGACAGATACATGTATACATATTTTGTTAACGAATTAACGATCATCGGTAAAGAATTGTCAAGCGACAGAACACATCATCATCATCAACAACAACAACAACAACACATACAAATTGTCCACATCTCCTAGTCCATGTCTCTCTCCAGCCAATCCCGAAAAAAAAATATGAAAGAAAAGAATACAATGGAAGGAATGCAAAACAGAACACACATACAAACATAAATAAATTGATAACTAAGCATATAAAATAACACAATCAACTATTGAATCATAAATAATCAAATACTAATCACATGAATATAATGAATTTAATCAATTAGGTCACAGTTTATTGAATACATTTTGAATGGAAACTATTCTATACGAAACAAAATAAAACAAATAATGTACAATAAACATTCTTGATAATGAAAAGACTATGCGTTGTGTAAACAAAGAGGAAGAGTAACAACAAGAAGTTCAATTAGAAGGCACTGATTTAAAAAAAAAAGAAGACATAATAAAACACAACATCATTTCTTAAAGTATACACGAATAGATTGATTCAATGAACTGAAGGGAACATAATAAATCAAAGATAAACAATAATAGATAGGGAATCTTCGCTATTCTCTTTATTCACACACACACACACATACACAAAAATGAAAGACTAAACATTTGAGTATAAAGCAGTAAAATCAATATTGTAATATTCAACTAATGTAGAATGAAGTATAAAGAAGTCTTTTATACACATGTGTACATGTAATGGTATAAGTAAGTACAAGTGGTTTCTTTAAAACAAAAGAAAAAAAAAAGGGTTTCATCAGTTGATCAATTCTACTACTTAAATTCTTTAAATATGATATGAATTTGAAAATAGATAAACCAAAAATCAAAAAAACAAAAACAAGATGAATACAGTAAATGAAAGTTTATCATGGAACATAACTTAATGCTTACAAGACAAATAACTTCAATAACACACTGTATAAACAAACGTTAATATGAAGATAAACAAACAAACAAACAAAACAGGATAATTAATTGTTGTCAATATTGAATGGTTATACAAAATACATAGATATTGATGTTTCAAAAACACTAGAAACTTTGAAAATAAAGTAGACGGATAGAAATTGGAATATAACATGAATCAGAAGAGAGGGAGGGGGGGGGGAGGAAGGTGTATATGATGAGAAGATAGACAATAAGTAGTAAGAGAAAGGAATATGGAATCTTTAAACCATATCTTTTAGTTGCTAGTTTAGCATTATTTCACTTTTATATAAGCACAAATCAAATTGATTTGTAATTATTATTAAAGTTTATTTATAAAATGTTATAATAATAGTAACAACAATAATAGTGATAACAACAAAACTACTGTAAAGAAAGAAGGATATCAACTAATAGGTTGAAGATAGAAAAATAAAAATCACAGACAATAATATCAACTTAAAGAATAATAGTATTCATTAGAACATGTGTATTATTCAAAATGAATATTGAATAATTAAATTAGATAGAAAAGTAAAATATGAATAAGTAATAGTGATATAAACTATAAGAAAAGAGATAAAGAAAAAGAAAGAGATGAAAAATAAAGAAAAAAAATGAAATGTAGACAATAAACTTTGAGAAGATAGTTGGCATATTCATAGAGAATGAAAACACTATAAATCAACAGTTTACTATTCTATGTATATTTAGATGTAATTTAATTATCAAATGAAGAATTAAGATAAGTTAATGTGAATAGGGAAATAACTGTATTCTTTGTAGATGAGGAAACTGTGAGCGGTCTAATTATTACTACAATTAATAGTGGTTTTCCATATGAATTAATGATAAAATGTTTAGATATTCTGTAGATTTTGTTTAAGAGTCAATGATAATCTATAAACAGAAATAAAATAATATTTTATAGTTTATTACATAATTTTAACTTTAGTAGTATGCATTCGTTACAGACTAATTTCAGTTGAGTACCGCTGGAATCCCTCAGCTACTGGACAGTTCTTTCGTCATAGTATGAGACTTTTTAGCAGTCCATACCCTCGATTCCGAAAGGGAATCAAACCTAAGAACGTCAGATCTTGAGATGAACGTTTAAACATCCACACCATTGGATCAATCTGCATTCAATAGTAGAATTCCCACTTTCAAAAATTTGTGATATGGAGACGATCAACCTAGGGAATCCCATATTGGGACGAAACAGCTGGCCAGTGATCTTTGGTTCGCAGTGGTACCCAACTAGCATCAATCTGTGGGTTTATGCTATGAAACATACACCAGCACACAAATGGTTAATTTAAGCGAAAGATATTCAAACTTGGTTACATAATGTCATTAAATTCAAAACACTTTGGTACTTTATGTTAACTTATGAGAAAGAAAAGAGTACATTGTTAGATAACTCCAAGTAAAAATAATCATCTGTTGTCATCTGGATTTCAAGGTTGCGTATAAAACTGATAATACACTCTGTTATTAGGTATATGAGAAATGGTTGCTTACTAGTTAAGTCCATCTATATTAAACCGCTAGGTTAAACTCCAAGCCTGACGACTTTAGTCTGTATAGTCAGACACTATTACCAGCACTGAGATACAAAGTGCGGCTCATGGCTGAATATATGTGCATGTATTTAAGGAATCACAGTTACTGAGGTTTTCGCTAATCAGATATTAATCTAATCAGCATTACGAAGTGTAATATGGAGTTCCATATATGTAAGAAAAGCGCTACGTTCCGATACATATCTAAGGAATTGACTGTATAAGATATGTGCTAAATCCCAATTTATATAAGGTTACGAGAAACTGGTTAAATCATAGAAATAACTAGCCAATTTCCGAAATAAAACACACTTTATTTGTGAACGGTAGTTCAGAGAATGGGGTGAGGGAACAGCTGGATGTAAAAACGAATGGTTGTTTGCAGACTGCAAACACTGTGGTAATAAAGAACTTAAACACAATTTACACAGAAAGGCTCATTCTTCATGCGGTATTAGGTCCATTTTATTGATAAATAACATTGAGATCATGCAAAGGGTCTCGTTATATAGTCCACAGTTCAACATAAAAATGCTATACAATGTAATCATGAGGATATTTATGTTTACTAAATGCGGATTTAAAGCTTCTTTAAAGAAGGCAATAACTCTTGGCTTTAGTTTTTTTATATGGATATTATAAGTATCTGTTTTTTTTAGTCTCAGCTAGTCTAAAAAGTAAAGGAAGTGAGGAAGATTTATCCGGTAGAGAACACAGAAAACTAACACATATCCATATGTAAATTAACCTTGAAGATAGACGAAACACTTATAACACTAAGAAAGACCACCGACCAGTAATAGGATGGTATTATTTGACATGGTAAAAATAACGAAGTGTACCTTCCCAAAGATTTGGTGCAAAAACAAAACAAAGAATATACAATCTAAAAATATCACGATAGTCATTAAACAAGTAGTTTCCTGAGATAATGTACAAATTTACAGCTGTACTGTAATTTGGAGGATACAAATTTATTGAAGCATGTCTAAAGTCATTCTGCTAAATGTTTACTTATCATATATGGTTAGTGTTAAAAAGCCATCAAATGAAAATATAAAAAAATGAGGTTTTTAATGAACTGTTTTACATAAGAGTAGAGTTTTAAGGTGTTGCTAATAGCCGCATTGAAAGCATAATAGTATAAGAATGTTTGAAAATGAACTTATTATATAGGAGGAAGGAAACGTTTATAACGCATTAATGGACAAATTAAAAATAAAAACTAACACTTTGGCTTTATTCTCATATGTAATACCTGATTTATTAGCTATTTAAATTCTCAACCTATTCATATGGATATATGTTAATCATTATTAAAAGGGTGACATTTCCATTATATAAGAGATATAGAAAGGTCAGCAAAATGTGAAACATCTTGAACTTGAATATGCGATCTTTTCACCTTTCGGTAAATGTGAAGTAAAAAAGTCTCTTAACAGGAAACAAGATTAACTGTGGGCATATACTATTAACTTCTGAAAACTTGCTAGAAGTGAAAGGAGAATATGTTCTTATCCAATTAGTATATGGCATAGTAGACAGCTATTAGAAGTTTCAAGAGAATGTTGAATGGCAAAGCATTTTCACTCAACTTATAAAGACTTTTCGGTGGCCTTTGATAGTTATTTATAATCAACATCGAATCTGGTATAAATGTGGGTTGATTCAAGTTGATATGCTACATCAGCACAACAAGATGAAGCTCATCAGATGAATATCAGAAAAATTGAAAAAATGTACTCGTAACGATAATGAAGACGACTAGACAGTAAAAAATGCATAATTCGCTAAGAACGAATTCTATAAGTGAGCATCTGTAAAACCCATTCTGAGACATATCACTCAAATTCTCTAATCACTAATCCTCAAGTGAAATTCAACTAAGTAGTTTGCATTTGTCAAGGAGGCCTAGATCAATAAACAATGACTTAGTGAATCATCACTAAGTATTGGCTTATCAAACTTTAACTTTAGCTTACTTCCAAAATACTCCAACACCAACTATCGTCAAGAATTTTAATAAGAAACACACACTTAGGTATCCTGAAGGATGAGAATTAATTGTGATTTATCTCAAAAACAAAACTACTTTCAAATTAATTCAGTAGTTAAGCTATCAAATCTGATCAATACCGAATATAACGGATTATTATTACATGTTGAAAATTCAAAGTTGGAATTTACTTAATCTGTTAATTCAAACACGTAGTTGTCATAAGTAACAACATTAAGAAATCAGTTTAATATTATGCATTATTATCAAATTTCAATCATAACTTGTCTTCTATTGACATGCATGATGTTTGCATCATATGATTGAGTTAAATTAAGAAGATGACTAGAAAATATAACAATAAAAATGTGTTATACGAATAAAACCTAGCAATAATACAATTGCTGAATCATCATTTATTGTAAAGAAACTTGAAATGGAACTTATATAAATTTCAAAAGATCCTGTCCATATGGAATAAGGGAGAGTTTGATTTTAACGTTATTTAATGAAGAACAAAGATAAGATTGAAGAGGGTTTCAAAATGATTTGATTTCGGGAAAGGTGATCTCATGTACTGTTAGAGGTATGATGGTGATTGTCACGTCCTGGCTGCCCCATACCGTGGAAGGATAATACTTCTCGAGGTACCTAAAAAGGAGACTGGGTTAGTGGCCTGAAAGCGTAATCCCAGAGCCCAAGGGACAACTGCTTGAAGTTGAACACGTAAGACCTTGTTATGGGAAGTTATTACAATGTTAGCTCCGATCTTTAAAACACATTACCGCTGGGAACAGAAATCCTCGGAGTAAGGTTAGGTGTGACAATTTTAGAGTCGACTTTTTCTAACCCCTTCCTTCCGTTGTAAGAAGGCAGCATCGCTCCACATGCTGGTTATCCGAGGGTAACATCTAACTGCTGCCACACTCCATTTCAGACAATAGTACGACGTTGCCCTCAGACTTTAGGTTGTTGCCTTAAGTCATATCGTTCTCCAACAGACGTGCTTGGCATGGTAAGACCTGGAGGAATAAGCGTCCAAGCTAAAATAGCTCGATTAAGTCATCAAACTCCGCCTGGGGCCCCCACAGGGTTGCTGCCGGTCCCAAGCCCGGACAAAGGAGGAGGGTTGGGCATGGGGTTAGCAACCCAACCCGTAAAACAACTACCATGCTAAAAAACAGCTTACGAGTAAAAACCTCTATAACCATTTTAACTCTGCCCTGGGGGTTGGAAGGACTGATATGACGCTTCATGGTGAAAGCCGAGTTCCTTCGGAAGCCATAAGGCCGACGCCCCTCTTCTGACAGCCGGAGCAACAATTAATATACTTGACCGACCCCAAACAGCTGTCCCCTGGGCACTGCAGTCACACTCTCAGGTCATCACGACCTCCTCTAATCCTCTTTCTCTTTCAAGTTCCTCAAGAATGACCCTTCCACGGTGTGGGCAACCGGGAAGTGATAACCGCCCTCATACCGCTAATAGCACTCGAGTTCACCTTGTTCATGATCAAACACGTTCTCCCTCTCTGGTCTCTTCTTATAACACTTCTTTTCCTACATTTTCTATGCGTGCCACTTGTACTGGTTACCCGAATTCCCAAAATGTCATACCAGGTCTCCTGAAGTCACACTCTAAACTTCATGTTGGAGCTTTTAATGTGCGTACGCTGTGTCAAATCGGTCAACAGGCTGCCTTAGCTAAAACATTAGAATCTCTTGCAATTGATGTATGCTGTGTCTCCGAAACACACATACAGGACCCCACCATGGTCATCTGTTTGACCTCACCTAGTCAATGCAATCGAACTGCACACTTCACTCTTCGTTTATCTGGAGACCCTATAGCAAGCTCACGCAGCCTCACTGGTGTAGGCATAGCACTAAGTTTACGGGCAGAACAGGCTCTTCTCGAGTGGATTCCTGTAGACAGTCGTCTATGTACTGTCCGTCTAAATGGCACAGTACAAACTCGGAAAGATAGGGACACACGCCGATGCCTTTTTGTCGTCTCTGCTTATGCCCCCCACTGATTGCAGCACAGATGAAGTGAAAGACGACTTCTATATGAAGTTCTCTAGCCTCCTTCAGAAAGCTAAGCACTCAGACATAGTAATTATTGCAGCAGAATTTAATGCCCAAGTAGGTAGACTAAATCAGGCTGAAAAGCATTTAGGTGGGTTACTCGGCATCCCAGCCCAGAGAACAGACAACGGAGATCGTCTGTTGCAGTTATGTTCAGACTACCGTTTATTCTTAGCTAGCACAAACTTTAAGCATAAGGTGAGACATTGTTTAACCTGGCGACCCCCAACATCTACACAACGATGAACACAAATTGATCACATCGGCATCAGCTACCGTTGAAGAGGCTGTATAGAGGACTGCCGCTCTTTCTGGGGCACGTGCCTAGACTCTGACCATGCCCTAGTGAGAGCACGTATCTCTGTGCGTTTTGCTGGTCGCAGAAAGGTTACATCGGGCAAACCCTTTACATATCACTTTGAGACTGAGAATGCTAAGATTGCATTTATGAATGGTTTGGGTAAGCATTTAGTCGCCCACGACCAACAGGTTCATCCCGAAGTAGCTTGGAATGATTTTAAAGCAGGTGCAAACGCAGCAGCGCTATCTGCATCTAACCTCAATCCAATGAAAAACGATTGGGTCTCTAGAACTTCTAGTGAACTGATGGAGGCTCAAAAACTCGTTCTAGCAGGCTCGGAGTATGATGAAGAGCGACGACAACTGAAACGTAGACTGACAAAGAGTCTGCGTAAGGACCGTGAACGGTGATAGGCAACAAAAGCAAAAGCGATAGAAGCATCGGTGATAGCGGGCAATAGTAGACAGCTATTCCGACTTATCAAGGACATCGCTATCAAGAAATCGGCAGTTAGTGAAATTATCTCTGAAAAAAATGGGTCAATGATTCACTCTCAATCTAGAAGATTAGAATGATGGGCAGAACACTTTCAGGAACAGTTCAACTAGGCCCCCAGACACTCTTAGCTTACCCACAATCTCCAAGCTACCCGAATGGAAAACTGACACAGGTCTCCCAACTCTCAATGAAGTTGAAAACGCCATAAGTAAATTGAAACGAGGGGAAGCAGCAGGACCTGATATGTTGTCTACCGACATCTTTAAGGATGGTGGTCTAGTTTTAGCCTGCAGATTGACTGATATATTAGCCAAAGTCTGGGAACTAAACACCATCCCATCGGACTGGTCTCGATCGCTGATCGTTCCAGTCTACAAAAAGGGACAGAAATTCTCTTCTGATAACCACAGAGGAATCAGTTTTACTAACATAGTATCTAAAATATTAGCCACTATAATCATCCGACGTTTAACCAACACTAAGGAACAGCAGACTCGAGAAAACCAGGCTGGTTTCAGACCTGGCCGGGGTTGCATTGATCACATATTCACCCTGCGCCAAATCCCCGAACACAGACATATGTACCAACGTCCAACTATAGTTGTATTTCTTGACTTGAAAGCAGCTTTCGACTCTGTTGACCGTGAAGTCTTGTGGCAATGTTTGTCATTAAAAGTCGTACCTCAAAAGTACATTAACCTTATAAAGGCACTCTACCCGGTCACCACTGGTCGAGTCAGAGCATATGGCGAATTGTCACGAGAAATTTCATCCTCAAGTGGAGTCCGTCAGGGTTGCCCCTTATCCCCTCTTTTATTTAATTTCATCACAGATGTACTCTTAGAAATCTCTCTCACTTCTTTTAACTCCTTAGGAATTATTCTTCTTCCAGGAGGTCCTCTCGTCGACTTAGAATATGCAGACGATATAGTCCTGTTTGGTGAAGACGCACACAGCATTCAGGGTCTCTTGAACACCTTGAGTAACAATGCAAGCATGTTTGGGATGCGCTTCTCCCCTCCCAAATGCAAAATGTTACTCCAAGACTGGCCTGCTTCTTCCCCTAAATTAGTTATAGGGAGTGAAGTAATTGCATGCGTTGATCGTTTCACTTATCTCGGAAGTCTCATTACCCCTGGTGGTTCGGTGTCTGACGAAATCTCAGAACGCATTCAGAAAGCCCGATTGTCACTCGCCAATTCACGCCACTTGTGGCGCAGACGAGACATCCGTGTCTCAACGAAAGGCCAGGTGAACTGCGCAGCAGTCCGCGCCATCTTAACATATGGCTGCGAAACGTGGGCCATGAAAACTCAAGATATGCGTCGTCTCCAGGTATTTGACCATAGGAATCTTCGTAACATCGCTCGTATATCATGGAATAACCGGATTAGTAATAGTGAGGTTAGACAAAAGGTTCTTGGGAAACACGGTAAATCAGTCGAAGTGGTCATTAACCTTCATCGACTGAGATGGCTGGGACATGTATTACGCATGCCCGACCACCGTCTACCCCGTCGCGCGATGTTGGCTAGGGCTGAGGTAGGATGGAAGATTAGGGGCGGCCAAACCAAAACATGGCATCAGTCCATGAAGTCCTTGACTACTGGTCTAAGCCATGTAGGTAGATGTAGACTACCTGGTTGGGGTCCGCGTGACGATCGCAACAAATGGCTGGAGACACTAGGCGATATGGCTCAGAATCGGTCACAGTGGCGCAAGTGTATTCACTCTTTAACCTCATCTAGATCTTAAATTCTATTGTTATTTTCTAGACATCTTTACTTTACTCTTCCCTCTTGTATTCTGTCTATACGTTAGTTCAATAATCTCGTAGTGCTAGTGTTGTATGGCAACTTGAACCTACAGGCGTTTGTGCCCGGTTCTACGTTGCTGATGATGATGATGATGATGATTAGATCATCACGATAGACAAGCACAACAACCACGTCAAGTTAGTATCTACGTCCGGTTAAGAGGGTTTTCTATTGTTGAAAACTATCTAGAGTATCATGATAATGTTCACTAAATTCGGAAAGATGAGAATAAAATCAATAGAGTCTTCTGAAGTTGAGAAAAGAAACGTATTTTCATATGATTTGGCTTTAAAAGTAACAAAATATCAACATAATTGATTTCTGACTAAAGGCTGCATCGAAAATGACTGCTCTACACAAAAGAACTGCACCATACTAAATGTTAATTAATCTAATCAAGAATGGCCAAATATACCTTACCGTAATTCGTGTATACCAGTTTAAATGCATACACAAAATCGTATACAACAGAATAGAAATGAGATTTATAGTTGAGATATCCTTTTACATTCTATGGAAATCAAAACTATGATTGCCTCGATAGTGGGTAAGATATTGGCATTTTAAAATTATCAATTAACAAATAACCTTGGATTTTGCAACGTTTTGTCGATGCCATTGTAATCGACAAGTTTAAATTACACTAATTAATACAAAAAGATATCGTTGTATGTTTTGGACTGTCTTGGTGACCACAGCCATGAGTTATTGCATAGAATCTCATTCTGTGTATTCACAATTATTAATTCATTTTCTCTTAAATTTCGTCACGTAACATTTTGGAATTCATTTTATTCTTTTCAATGACCTATTTCCATGAGTTGTATAAATACCTTTTACTTTCAAGATATTTACACTACTCAAAATATAAATATTCAATCATATGATCATATTCTGATAATTATTCCACAACTAATGCTCAGCGTCAGATACATTACTTACAAGACTGTTCTAATATAATGATTTATGATGATGATGATGATGATGATGATGATGATGATGATGATGATGATGATGATGATGATGATGATGATGATGATGATGATGATGATGATGATGATGATGATGATGATGATGATGATGATGATGATGATGATGATGATGATGATGATGATGATGATGATGATGATGATGATGATGATGATGATGATGATGATGATGATGATGATGATGATGATGATGATGATGATGATGATGATGATGATGATGATGATGATGATGATGATGATGATGATGATGATGATGATGATGATGATGATGATGATGATGATGATGATGATGATGATGATGATGATGATGATGATGATGATGATGATGATGATGATGATGATGATGATGATGATGATGATGATGATGATGATGATGATGATGATGATGATGATGATGATGATGATGATGATGATGATGATGATGATGATGATGATGATGATGATGATGATGATGATGATGATGATGATGATGATGATGATGATTAGATCATCACGATAGACAAGCACAACAACCACGTCAGTTAGTATCTACGTCCGGTTAAGAGGGTTTTCTATTGTTGAAAACTATCTAGAGTATCATGATAATGTTCACTAAATTCGGAAAGATGAGAATAAATCAATAGAGTCTTCTGAAGTTGAGAAAAGAAACGTATTTTCATATGATTTGGCTTTAAAAGTAACAAAATATCAACATAATTGATTTCTGACTAAAGGCTGCATCGAAAATGACTGCTCTACACAAAAGAACTGCACCATACTAAATGTTAATTAATCTAATCAAGAATGGCCAAATATACCTTACCGTAATTCGTGTATACCAGTTTAAATGCATACACAAAATCGTATACAACAGAATAGAAATGAGATTTATAGTTGAGATATCCTTTTACATTCTATGGAAATCAAAACTATGATTGCCTCGATAGTGGGTAAGATATTGGCATTTTAAAATTATCAATTAACAAATAACCTTGGATTTTGCAACGTTTTGTCGATGCCATTGTAATCGACAAGTTTAAATTACACTAATTAATACAAAAAGATATCGTTGTATGTTTTGGACTGTCTTGGTGACCACAGCCATGAGTTATTGCATAGAATCTCATTCTGTGTATTCACAATTATTAATTCATTTTCTCTTAAATTTCGTCACGTAACATTTTGGAATTCATTTTATTCTTTTCAATGACCTATTTCCATGAGTTGTATAAATACCTTTTACTTTCAAGATATTTACACTACTCAAAATATAAATATTCAATCATATGAGCATATCTGATAATTATTCCACAACTAATGCTCACTTCAGAATACATTACTTACAAGAACTGTTCTAATATAATGATTTTTGTTTATAAGAAGTAAATACTCTTATTTATAGGATTTAATGTAGCTGATGAGAAACGACGAAATATACTATTCTAGTATAAACATTGTTCTTACTTTTCTCAAAACATTTATTATGATTAAGAAAAGAATTTCTATCAAATCCTACTGAGATATCATATCTACTGTAGTTTAATCAAATTGGAAATAAAATTAAATAATGGATGATCGTCATGAAATATAACACAACATATGAATTACTAGATGCTAATTTCAAGGTAACATGTTCTCTTGAAGATCTTGGGTTCGATCCATTGAGATAATATGAGTGTTCCCTGACGACAGAGGCTTCAGACTAATATGAAACAATGTAATTTTTCTATTCAATGGTTATCTAGCAACATTTAACCCACGAAGAAATTGTAAATGAAATTATAACGAACGATTTATTGAAATCGATGAATTATAAGTAGTAGTCAGTCAGTAAAATAAAATGTTTCGGCACCCTGAGTATGATTCATATTTTACTATTTATCTAGGAAATAATAAGTTTAAATATCGAAAACAACCAGTTAGAAGGAACCATACATCAATCTAAACCGATGGATAGTAGTATCACTAGTTAACTCACAAAGTGTAGTTCGACAATGACTACATGAAAGTAAATTTAGTTACAGAGTAATAATAAAAACAGTAAAACCCAACTGGTTAGTCGGTCATTAACAACTAAGAGCTTGGAGTAAATACGTCGACGTTTCTGTATTATGTCAACATTACGTGATGAAATCAACAAAATGACTATCAAAGGAGAATGACCAAACACTAAGAATATAATTCGATCGGATAGGAGGTAAAGGTATGTGCATATGAACAGTAGAATTGAAGATCTATAGGAAGATAAAAAGTGAGTGCATTAGCGCAGCTGTAACCAAATTTGAGCTATGTTAGTTAAAATCTTTAACCACTGATATATATAGAAATTAGTACAGGTAATCTATTATTAGTGAAAGAAATTGATGATCTGATGTAATATGATGAATTTGTACTCAATAAAATAAAATAGAATGCCAAAGATTATGATGAATTCAGTTAATAGTCGAAAATATATACTTCATGGTTACGAATAATATGAATAAGGGAAACAAGTTGCCCAGTATTTAATGACTCTCAGTGGTTCTATAATTAATACCATCTTGTGGTGATGATATCATCTTCTGATAAAATTTATTGGTGGATGCTGAATTCTGTTAGTTTTGGATACTGTAATGATATAATCTCTTTCATGTATGACTGGATGATCTGATCACTCGTATCGTTAAAATATTTTGATAAATGTTATGCTAAGTGACATGAAACTATCAGTAGAGATGAGCTCGAGCGTTATTACGTATGTAATCAGTCGTCGTCTTTCATAAGAGATCTGCTAAAGAAGCTAAATTTATAGTAATGAAAATCTTGTCGACACTGAAGAGTGATATCAAAACCCACAGAATAACTTATTAAAGATATCTGTTTTAAATGATAATTGTAAAAATTTCACAAGTAGAATCAGTACTTTCTTGACTATATAAATAACTTAATGGCTGGTGGAGCATGGTTTCTCATCAACGATTAACTGTAACCACTTAAAATCAAGACAATGTATGGGATATTGAGTCATCCAAACTGATATTCCTAACGCAACAGATTACAATAGTTAATAACAGATATAACATAACACTGACCACTATTTAGTGATCAATGTACTACTTTAGGTATGCAATTTACTTACGGCATAATAACAAAATTACTAATAATGCAATAAATGATTCATAGGATACCTAATCACATTCATATATACAAATACACAAAAGTTTTAACTAATCGTAATAATGAATTATAGTAGTAATACTATTAATTCGGATTAGCATCTAACACAACGACCTAAGTTACTATGGTTATGACATAGACTCATACAAATAAACACTAATAGTATTAACCTTGGTTTTGTTTGAACTATCTATGAAATTCATGTGTTATTATTTGTGTTACCAAAACAACAAACATCATCTAAACAGAATGAATGTTATTTACCAAATTCAAGTTATAATAAATAAGTCATAAATTATTCTTTGTTAAATGAAAGGTAGTCTAATATAGTAGATAGGTAGGTAGATAAGTAAGTAGACATATAGAATTAATAATCTTGATAGAATAAAGACTAGTTTAAGAAAAAAGTGAAAGGAAAAAATATGGTCAGCAATCATATCGTTGATGTTAAATTTATCCAATATCTTCACTTAATAGCATGGCTTTGATTTAATAGCCAATAATTTCATGTACTGATACTGAATCTTTGTTAGACGACCCCTAGCTTTCTTTAAGCCCAAGAACTGGATAGCTCTTTTGATGTAGTGTACAATATCTCGGCAGTTCGTAGCCGACATTCCCGAAGGAGATCAAGGCCAGGAATTCAGTTTTAATAATTAACACAAATGCCAAATATATGTATATAGGCTTTCGCGTCAACCTGAAGCCCCTAGTGGGAATCTGGGGTGAGCACTGCTGAGGAGTTCCACATTAGAACGAAACAGCTGTCCAGTGCTCCCTGGTTTTCAATGGTACCCTGCCAACATCAATCTGTGATATATTTAGTCAAATAAAATAACCAATCTCCACAAAAATAACCATCCCACTTAATATATATATATATATATATATATATATATATATATATATATATATATATATATATATATATATAATGTAAGGATGCAAATATTAATGTTTCACTTAATATATATATATATATGTAGGATGCAAATTAATGTTTCACTTACCAGAATAAGATATTATTTTCAGTTGCATAGAGAAAGGAATATACTTCTTTTCAGAAGTCCAACTGAGAATCCCATGCAGAAAAAGAACGAAGACTGTATACATTAAATATACATATATATATAGATCACCGAATTTCACAGAATATATAAGAAAGTAACTGACGAATAAAATCAAGTTGTATACAATTTTCGACGACGCATTTCTATTAAGATTACTACTATATATTATTCAATACATTAGTACAAACTTGAGATTTATTCCCATGAAGCGTTGGACATACACCCATTGAAAAGACATTACTATCATTATTAAGGGCTGAAGATGATGGGACAACAACATTACTACTACTATTGTCTGTATTAGTTGTGATGTAGCTATTAGTTAACCCATTAGGAATTACATTTGAATTTTTATTGAGTGACACACCAGAATTGTTATTATTCATTTTACTGCCTGAATTACCATCTACAACTGAATGAGGTAATGTTAATGACGATGGTGATGGTGACGAATGGAGAGCTTGCGCTGATGATGATGGTGAAGACGATGATAATCCATATTCATGTACAATACGTAATAATTCCTCACCTTTCGATGGTGGTAATATTTCACTGGTATCACGCAATACTGTAACTGGTCGATTATCATAACATTCAACAAGGATATGTTTAATAACATGGTTTGGAATGTGCTTTTAGTTCATTTCGTAAGCAAGACATTGATGAAATCGATCGAGATAAACATAGATAGAAAAAATAAACAAAAAAAGAGGTTGATGGAAATATCAAAACAAACCATAAATGAAAATGAAAGTCATACGTTAATAAATTTTAACTGAACAAAATAAATCATGTGAAATTGTAATTGAACAATGATAGTAGTATAATTTTCTTTCCGATTGTGCGTAATAGACACTGCTAATGCAATAATCGATGGCGCATTTCCATTAATACACAGTGAATAGCGTAAGTCGGAGACTTACATAACTTCACATTAGCCTAGTTTTAGGCATAATAATAATAATAATAATAATAATAATAATAATCAGTTCAGGCACTTTTTGTATATGGCTATCCTCGAAATACAAGAAGTCAACAAGTGGATGTACTTGGAAATTCCAAGTGTTGATTTATAGTCGCATTAAGACTCAGATGCCTCACTATTTATCATAAAAGTAGACACCTTATTCTTTAAGCTACTGATTTTAAACATCCCATTGTTCGAGGGGAAGCTCATTGTGTTGAAGCTTATATCATACCGACGATGTTAATGACTGATCAATCTTTACGGGTGTATAGGCATCTTGAGCGAATTACCCTAATATATCATTTAGTCGCAATCTTTTAAACGCAAAGTTATATTTTAGAGTGTGAGGCGAACAATGACAACACTGGAGTGTCATTATGAACACAAATCAACAATATGATCCAGGCATATTCAGTCGAGCAGGGTTCCCGAATGGGATGAAACGCGCCTTTTGGATTCCATTGCTAGTCACAATGCAACTTTACCAAACATACTTAGTTCAGTTTGACGACAGCTTTCATCACAGATTTAAACCCATTTGAGAATAATTGTAAAATAAGCATTTGTGAAAGGCTGGTTCATCCCAGCTTGAAACACCAAACAGTGACGTGAAATAATGACCTTTCTACAGATTTAATCCATTATGTTCAGGTATCATGATGAGTAAGTTGATTCAGACTAGTAACTGTGGTATTATACCGAGCTCCTAGGACAAACGATTCGTTAAAGTAGTAATTCATTCAAATTATATAGTTATGAGGGAGAAATGTGCTGTTATTAATCACCACACCAATAAATTAAAACAGCATAAATCTGATCCGAATTTGACAACTGTTGAGATCTATGATCTAATGGGGAGATGTTTCGTCTTAGAAAGTGACTACTCAGTGGTGTGAACCGGGCCCTGATGAAGGTCAAGCCCATGAAATTCAGACTTCTTATTGAGCTCTTAATCCCCAGATCACCAAGCCGATCGGCGCCAAATAGTTGGTATTTACAACCTAAACCAACTAACGAAGTAATGTCATTGATGGGTAACTCCTATACGCCTGACGTGACTGAACTATACTGATCTTATCTTCTCACTATAGCTCTAAGAATTACCTACTAAGTTTAGTCACTAGTGGGGCTGATATTGATTGTAATTGGGTTCAATGGAGATGGCTGAATTAGATGTCATCCACCATCGGGGGTTAGGCAACCAATAATAACAATTAATATATACTAAGAAGTGATCAACTTTGGGGTAATTCTTCGGGCTTTGTTGAAATATGACCAACGAAGTTCAACTGTGTGTGAGCTCAATAAGTGATATTAATTTCAAAACAAAACAATCAAGGTATTCATGAAACTTAATTCATTTATTTGAACTTAGGACATATTGTAAGTGTGAAACTAGTGGCACTTTTAGATTTCCTGAAATAAAGTAGGTAGAGCAGAGTTTAAACAGGCTATTCAGTGACTGAACGTCAAAAACCTTAAACCTCAGGTTATCGTTCCATCCATTCTCATACTAAAATGGTGGTTCAAAGATAAGTGCCTGGATCTGTATCTGGTAAATGAGCTGTGCACATACTGTGTAACCACACACCTGGTGCTGTGACTATTATTAGGAAAGTATGAAAAAGGACTACTTAATCGGAAAAAACTGATGGGTAGGCGATCAAAATTCAATGCTGTATGATTTGATTCGTATATACAAAAACATAAGTGGCACTGATACAGATTACCTAAATACCTGTTTCTCTTATGTTCCATGCAGTTATACGTAAACAATGATATTACAAATATTTTCAGATAGAAAATAGGGTCACCTAATATATACAGTTTTTAGTTTAATATCTATTATCTAAGCTTTTTTAACGATATATATATATATATATATATATATATATATATATATATATATATATATATATATATATATATGCATGATATTGATTAATCTACACAATCAAATTTGTCACTAAATATGCTAGCACGAAAGAAGGTTGTGTTTGATTTCTCTTTCATACACCCTTGCATTCACCTAATGGAGTTAGGGTTCCACGATTTCAGGCCAATAGTGTACATAAGATTCAGGAGTCTGGGGAAGGGGGAGAAACAAAAGGCATATAAGCTTCCTTTGGACTGTATCTTCTATTTAGTTCAACGTTTTACGTTGTACATGACTGGCTAAGCATTGTGATTAGTGCATACATATACGTATACGTCATCCAATTAATAATCTATAACGTGAAAATGTGTTGGTTTAGCATTCCAGACAGCATGCCTAAGTTACCCAGGGTTTAAACAACATCAGAATTCTAAAAATGTCTTAAATTGAATAATTATGTAGATACAACGTACGAAAATTTATATTACGCTGTAATATTACTAAATGAAGTCCAATAAATTAGTACATCAATTCTGATCGCCTCAAATATCATAGTACAGTATGGTATAATAATAATAATAAAATGATAATAATAGATAGACAAATAATTAAAATAAAAGTGCATGAACTTATACTGATAGTATCAACTTAAAGTTTAATTACCTCCGAAGTGTTTAGCTAGTGACATTTAGTATATTTACGCCTACTGCTACATTGAGACATCAACGTTTAATGATCATATGAACAGATGACATACCTAATTTGATTAACTTAAGTACAGTGTATAGATTGGTGTACTTACTAGGTTAAGAAATACACTTTAGGGGGCAAGGACTAATAGTAAAGCTAGATGCTTAAATTGGAGTGAAAGGACAGGGACTCAAATATGCAGCATAATGACTGAAAGTCAAACCCTCAACTTCTGAAACTGCTGAGTATATCTATAAAGAACAATCCCGCCAGGAAACCTAATGAAAGACGGAAATATGTGAAAAGTAGAAACGAAAAGATGACATTATATAACGCTTAGAACTAAGAGGAAGATATAGTGACTAGTCTATACTAAATTGTCGATTATTGCAAATATTAGTCCAGTATGTCATTCAAAGACCGAACATGTAATTGACAACGATTGCAATTGAGACTTAGTGACTGAAATTTCGTATCCCACAAGACTACAAATACACTTTGTTGATAAACACTTGGATCAAGCACGATTTTCTCCCTACTACATAAGACTATCCATTATCAAAACAGTTTATAAGATGTGAGTTGCTTAGTGCAGTGGGCACAATGAAACGCTATCTATAGGATATAATCATTACTAAATAACTAGAAGGGCATGACGCTAGTCATGATCAATCAATGTAAAAAGTGAGCGTATCAGCGTGATTGTAACCAATTTCGAATCATTCCACACAACGCCAATTATGATCGAAGCCCAGAACTAAAACTATTCCTACTTGGAACAGTAAAATTGTATTCGTTAAGCTTTCTAGTATTATTTGCAGAACAAAATGTGGTGATTCGAACCAATATACCATAGTCTTCATCACAAATCATGGGATCTCATTTGATTATTTATTGGTTTTACACGGCTAGCATTGCTCTATGAACAAGCAGCAATGATAAACGACACACATAACTACTCACTTTAATATACAACCATTTAACAGCGAATTCTCCTCTAAATCGTAAATCTTGCCATATTGTAGAACGCTTCTGTGAATTTACTGGACTTGTCATTTCAGCAACTCCTGTTAGATAACCAGATTCACGAACAGAAAAAAATAGAATAATATGTCCAGGAGTAGAATTTACAGTAGGATTGAATGTAGAAGTTGGAGTTCGCTTTGATTTTGCCGAATTTTGACTATTAACTGTTGGTGCCGTTGTCGAAGAAACAGTAGTTGTTGTTACTGGTCTAAAAGAATTAATTGGATTAATTTTTAGTTTCGTAGTATTCACTACATCGAGTTTTACGTTGTTATTAGTTGAAGTCGTCGTCACGTTAGTAGTAGTAGGCATACAAGTAGTACTGCAGATAGACGAGATCAGAGAGGCTGGAACATCAGGTGACTAGTATCAAAGAACAAACAAAAGCGTAAGAAATATGATGACCCAATATGTCAAATAAAAAGCTCCGGGGATAAAATTATACAACCAAAAATAATTTGTTCATGGAAATTATTTAGATTGAGGCCAGATAATCAATGAACACACACATGTACTAAGTTATGTTGTACCTGACTGACTGATAGCTAGATTAAAGGAATCCACTACAATACGCTCCTACAATCCTTCAGCAATTCAAACGCAACACCTTCAAGATTTAAATAGTATGTTGCCTTAGAACCACTGAGATGGTTCACCTTTCTAAAGTCAGCCAACTTAGGCTTGCATCATCTGTTTCAGTCTGCAATACTCGATTTATATTCACTAATAACATAATTGGGTCGCTTCGATATTAGATAGTAATGGTATCAAGAACTAGTCAAAAACGAGAAATTACGAACGCATACTTCTACCTACATACCTGCTGGACAATTTAATGGCTGCCTGATCTAAGTAGTATACTGGATAAAGCATTGGCGTTCAAAGCAAAATGTACTGAGTTCAAGTTTCAGTGTGAAAACTAATGGGCACTGGAATGCGGAAGGTATATCCAGATGATGAGTCCCTAGTTGGAGTGAATGTAAGTCATGGATTTCGTTGCGAACTACAACCTATATATTCCAAAACATTTACCAGTGACGAGTCCCGAAGAAGACGAAACGAGCCTTCTGGATTCCGCTGGTCAGTCACAATCTAATTTAAACACTTATCACCCTAGTTTAAACAGTGGGAAACTGACCAGTGGAGTTCAAAAAATGAAGATGTAAAGCAGTTCTCTACAAATAACATTGATTAGCGTCGTGCACTTTCCTAAAACTGACTGAGGTTAGAAATGTTAATTACTGAATGTCGAATAATTAGTATGAAGTTTAAGTGTTTAACTCAGGACATTAAGGTTCTGGATCTGATCTATAATGAAGCCATTGATAATGGCTACTGAGGAGACAAATACCAATATAAAACAAGTATCAAGTGGTTCCTGAAGGTTGTTTAGCTACTGACAATCTATGATGTAATGTACAAAACACACAAAATTATTTGTAAACGTTAGCATTGTATCGTTCTAGATTATTTAGGATTGAATTGATTAACATTATTATCAAAACATTTGTCACGTACAGATTCGTGATCATAGCTACACATATGAGGACTAATTGTACTAACCAAATGATTAAACCAAAATAGATAGAGTAAAGGTTGCATCTATGACTGATTAGGTGAAACTGGAACGTAGTATTTAATGAATCACTGCCCAACAGATAATAATCAAATGAAAAGTTAGTATTGTTACCAAAATGTCTGAATTCATTTTGTTCTCTACAATTGATTTTATTATTCTTTTGAGTTGTAAGAAAAACACTGGCAGAGATAAATAATTTAACTGAACACTTCTATGTGAAGGACATTTCACATAAAAATTCTAAGAATAAAATAGTAACTCACATCATTATTATTAGTAGTAGTAGTAATAATCGTGGTCATTTGTTCATTATTTGATTGTAATTTTCCATTTTGACTCAATGATACTCCACCAGTTGTAACTTCAACAGTATCTCTGCTACCACTAAACACACTACTACTGTAATGATGAGTATTGTAATTATTATTACGATTACTGACATTAGTAGTTGGTACAGCAGCGGGGGAAGCACGTACTGATTGATACGCTTCATCCAAACACTGATTACCAGTACGGGTTGAGCACCAAACACCATATTTTATTGATTGATGTACATTATATACATAATCTGATTTAATGATGAAGTAACGAGCTCTATGCACAAGTGATGTATCAAAATGTACCGGATTAACACTGTGTAGTGAAAGAAGTACAGAAAAGAAGCATAAAATGTGAACAAATACGATTTTCAAAAGGTCAATAAACATGTTATACCAACAGTCGCCAAGACATATATCTTCAACTAAAATACATTACCGTGAAGTCGATGATTCAGCAGTGTTCAGAACTGGGTGACTGTCTCCAAAATACATACGAGAAGTTCATTAGGTGGGACTAAACTAACTGGAGTGGGAACGAAACATATGACTTAGTGGCTCAAAAGCTAAACGTACTAACCACTGAGTTACAACTGCACAGACCAGAAAGATTAAGCCTACTAACCAACATTGAAAACATCAAAGTTAAGCAACATTTGTTAATACTTTTACAAGTGTCTGGCTGGAAACCGTGGTTCAGTGATTGAAGCCCTCAGATTTCAAACAGTAAGTAACACGTTTGAAATTCGCACAAGCTAATTCAGTTTGAGCAACCGGGTAGTATAATTATTCATTACGCTTAGGATATATATCACGAATCTGTACTTGATAAGCGAGTTGTTAATTAATAATAATGACTGGGGACATATGAAAAACGAATAGAAGTTGGCTGAAACCAATAGGGTGTAACGCAAAACAATTAATGGTAAATCGTGAAATAGCTCGTCTACAATATATAAATAAGCATTAGCTATATGTTCCATTTAACGTAATCAAACTAAATACTACTCACAGACAACCTAGCTCGAGTGATAAATCTAACAATTTCACCTTCATATATAACAATCTAGTAACTTCGGGAAGTAATTCCATATGATACATTAAATCAGAATTACTTCAAACGTTTGATAGTTTGCAGAGTTGTGGATGAACATTATTAAGCAGTTCTACACTAGAAATAAAAAAAACTGTCCAAAACTTCCTGGATGGTTATCAAGCAACATTCAGACCATAATACAAATTACAGTATTCAATAATTTACGCAAATTGCAAGTGCTAGTAATTTCTGAAGCTTAAATAAGAAGACATGACCGATGAGAGTGTGATGGAGTTACCCAATAATGGCAATAGATGTGGGCGTTTAGTATCACAAGTTGACTGAAGTTAAAAATGTAAACCACCGGATACCACCTCAATGGTCTTAAACTTAAACACTAACTGAACAGTTCAGAAATCTTTGATTCTATCCAATGGTAGGCTAGTGGATGCGTACTTCTCAGAAGTACTATACTAGGATAAAACAGTCATTCAGAGCTTCTTGATTATTGATGGTTATCTAAGTGAGATCAATTCAAGATGGAAAACTTCAACTCCACATTTTCCATTACTAAATCAAAATTGATCTCAAACACTCATATAGTGTTAACAATTAGATGTTAATTGTTCGTAACTCCAATTAATACTAACACACCAGAAAAAAAAAGCCACGTTTGTATTTAGTAAATCACTAATACAACGATCTAATCGATTCTAATGGAAATTTATTACTTAATGGAATGTATACGATGTATGCATAGAACTTCTATGCCCTCATTGAAATATATGCACACAATAGATTTTTGGCATCTGTGTACATTTCATCGAATTACACATGGAAACAGAGGAATACACAATACAATTTGAATTCTACCTTTGCCAATGTAATGTTAAGACATGTGCGTGTGTATATATATGTGTGTGTGTACTTGTTTATACGCGACAGACATACATTCAATACAAATATGTAAACCAAATGAATTTCTACAAATAACTACATTTTTCGTCTCCAAATTATCCTGTATAACAATAGATGAGTTTTTAGTAAAGAATTCTTAAAGTTTAGAAAAATGTTTTTGTTTGTTTGTTTGTTGTCATTAAGACGTTGCCAAGATAAGGTAAACATGAATATAATGAGTTCAAAATGATGTATGCACATAATGAAAACGTTTAAAACATTTGTATATGAGAAATTATGTAATGACATAATCATTACTAATGTGTAGATAATGATTAATGGTGCGTAGGTTGTTGGTGTTGTTTTATCAAGGAATAAATTCACTTAGTTTCAATAAAATGAACAGTTATTATATCTATTAGTCCATAATAATCGATATAAAGGCCTAGCACAAATATGTAGTTCAGAAAATGTTAATGTATCTGTTGTGTATTGTGATTGATTTATTAACCACCGATTGAATAGTTTAAACCAGTTAAAATAGTTTAAATAAATAGTTAATGATATCGTGAACATGTTACACGTTAAAGCTCAGATACGTGTTAATTTAGACGGTGATTAGACATGCATTCAGCTGACGAGTTCCGAAAAGTAAAAAAAACGTGCGAAATGAATCCCACCGGTAGCCAATGTAAGGTGGTCAGTCCTACAGGAGGTCAGCAGGCGTCGAAATAATACAGGATGGCTTGGATCCCATAAATAGAATCAATCCTCTCAAGATTGCAGAGACATCATGCCTCAAAGTCAGATCTAAATTTTCCTACCGACAACTTTTAACCACGCAATACCAAAAAGTAAAGTATTTTTCATTTTATAATTTATTCTATTACTAATTTACATTAGTTGAAGAAATATTAAAAATCTGGAATCATTGAACAGTTAATTATCCATTGTAATTTCAGACTGCATAACCGCATATACTATAAAGACTTTTGATATCCCTAAGCCACTCACTTTGTTGTATGTTAATACTGCCATTGAAGATATATATATATATATATATATATATATATATATATATATATATATATATATATATATATAACACAATCCTGAACGAACCGTAAAAACATGAACGGTGAGATTAGAGGATTTTGAACAAGTTACAGGAAGCTATAATTAATATGTATTCATCAAAGTAGAATAATTATTATATTTTTCAGTTACACTACAATAATGCAATTTTTTAAAGGTAACCATTTGAATTAAAACAACTCATAGTCAAACCAATGGGGGACAATAATGATAGGAAGAACATTCAAATCACTTCAATGGAGCACGTTATTAACAATTATGCAAAAGTAAAAATTAGTGCATCTTAACTGATACATAGTCTAAATGACTATATCAGGTAATGCACATCAATCCACGTTACCACATCATGTAAACAAAGTGAGATGAATTAATCAATATTAATACAAATGTAGTATTAATGATATGAGAGGCAAGAAAAAGAGTTTAAGCATAGAGTATGATAGCTAAGAAAATTACGTAACTGCCCAGAATAAAGATACTAAAACAGAGGACTTGGAACTGTAACCTATAGGCTCAGTCATTAATTGACAGAAACATACTTATAACAGAAACTACAAATAATAGGCTAAATATATCTGACGGAATTTCTTTGTAAAATTTCTGGCTATGTAAATGAAATGTATACGAGAAAACAAGAGGATGTATGCAGGAATTAAGTTTCATGATTCCGATGAAAACTAGTCAGCAAAATAACACGTAAACATACACATAGAAATAGACTCAATGAAGATTTTTAATTTGATGTCCACAAGAAAACCATCAGTAAAATCTGTGTTATATCTAGTATTTCCAATAACTTTTCTGTTGAATACTGAGTACCGAAGTGTAATTTCCACCAAACACTACATTCTAAGTATATTTTATATATTTGTGCTATTCGTTAAAAATGGGATGCACTACACTGGAATGTTCAGCAAAAGAAGTTGCAGATAATTTAAGGCATCAAAAGTAATTCATAAAAATTACTCTACAATACTCAGAATTCACTCATTTAATGAACGGATAGAAGATAGAAAATGTTGGATAGATGATACTTATTAAGCATTGAAAATATTGCAAGTAACCTCGATTTTAAAAACCATATGTCTTTATTCATAGACAAAATTCGTCAGCTAAATGACGGTTATGCCAATCGCATCGTATAATATACACCTAATCAATTCAGTAAACAGAACAACGATAGAAGCAATACAAATTACGAAACGAAATTGATCAGAAACATCAAAAACCACTGCATTTTGTCGGGTAGACGCGATTACATAATAACAATAGTGTGTGCTATAGAGCGACACAACTCTTAGAACTAATCTATCAGGTTGTAGTCAGTAAAAGAGTTTTCACTTTTGCTTATTTTTTTTAACTCATTTACTAAGTACAGATTCTTATACCTGACCTTGAGTCATATTTTATGTATGACGGGTAGCGAGATATTTTCTGAAGGCTTAGACCTAAGTTAGACGGGGTTCTAGTTTGAGAATAGGCAACTGATAAGAAGGATAAATTCTTGCAAGATTGCCGAAACGTTTTCAATGTTTACTGTACTATATCCAGTATTTTCGCTTATTTCTATGAATATTCAGTGGATGAGTGCTGATTGTCATGATGCGATTTTCATTTCCATGTTACGAACACGTCAGTCTAGCGCAGCCCGACGTTCCGGATGGAAGATAAGACAAAATTAGTGAGTTACAGGTTAGAATAAACACTCATGAACACTACTTTTGACATACAGTGCACACTCATAAAATGAACAGATAGAAAGCAGATGGCATGGTTCTAAGTATAGCATCCTTAGTGAGCATCGAAATGCTTCTTATAACTTCAACTAGAGTTGAGGACAAAAAACCTCAAATTTGTAGTCACTTTCGTACTTCAAATAAGCAAACTGATTAATTTCAAACCAATAATAATACTAAATGCTTGACACTTATATACCCGAAACAGTTGAAACTAAATGTTACCACACAGCGCCCGCATTCTACTAATTAATATGTCAATACATGACGGATAAATTGACATATTGTATGTCGATATTGAGCAAACGGTTTAAGGCCAATTACATTTCTTATTTCGTCAAAAAGAGAATGATATCAGCTAAAGCCTACTACTACATAGGAGCTACAGGAGCAATGGTATAGCCGTTCGACTTCTGGTCCTTAAGTAGTAGGTCCCAACACTACTGTTGATATTTCGGTTTAAGAAATCAAATCATACTGCTCACTAACCCTCAAATTAGGGGCGTAGCTTGATTAGAGGATTACTATAGTGAATGAGAGCTGATTAAAATAAAATGGAACCTCAACTTCCTATTAAAAGGAAAAAAAATATCTGATGATCTAGCAAAATACCATACAGAATCCAAAGTTGTGAATATAGGTAAACTAATCAATTATGCAGAAAAATCATCTATATATGTTACCTAATTACAATCCAAGTTTTATTTCTTACGAGGTTGTATCAAGCCAAACAACACAGAATCTAAGAGATATGTTTATCGATCTAAACTGTCTGTTTCAAACTGATCTCGAGTAGAGAGTCACTGGAAACCGAGAAGCATCAGATAGATATAGACAGATATTCAAAGATTTGTTACCAGTGCATGCTGAAATATATGTGAATCATACCTTAAATCACTCAAAATTTAGAATCACACTTTTCGAATAAAAGTTTGCTTGCCTGTGATAACATTACAGTACGACGTTGATGTAACAAAATGTGCTAAGCGAAAATCCAGCTACATTGGCTTAACTAAACATGCTTCGCAACTCACACTTAAAATCGAATTTACTGAATTATTAAGAATAAGCAATAATAATAATATCATTATAAGGTGCTATGTATGTTGAATATGAAGTTTCAAATAATAGAGTGAGTTTAATTAGACGACCACTGAAAACAAGGAAAGAATGGAGAGGTGTTACATCTTAGTATAGAACTTCTCAGTTGCAGTGTGCAATGACGACCTTGGCAAGAGTCGAACCCAAGACCTTCTGACATCATAGCTTGTGCTCTAACCCCCCCATCAGACCAACGTCATTGATTTCATGGTTTATATTTCTAATTTTAACCAACTCCTAAATGATATTTATCACTCAAAAACGTGATTATTCTCACTAATCTCAAAGAACAAATAAATTAGTAAACGTCAAATGAAGAGTATGTGAATACTCCGTGATTAGTTATAAACACCATTCACACAGTTTAACTTGGAATCATTCATACAAACAACCAATAAACGGCTAAAGTCAGTCAGTCAGTCAGTTACAACGTAAAACTTGATAAACGATTAAAGTGTATGTAAGTGACTAGATTTTAGAAAAAAACTCTTGACATTCTAGTGATGAAATGAGATAATTGTTGTTAACAGCAAAATTATAAATTGACTACAGTTGGAGAGGTGAACCACAGTAAACAAACTTAGTAGTCTAAAGGTAACATATTCGTTACAAAGCTTGGAAATTTTAAGTTCTATCCATGGTAGATTAGACTATGAGTAGTTAATGTACTTTTTAGGCTAAACAGAGCAATGACTTTTAACCATTAGCTATCCGCTTTGCGTAACTTATCCAAACTATGACGATTTAAGGCAATTGGCTTTCAATATATATATAAATCATAAATCTATACACTTGATAAATCAACTAAAACAATTTTTAACAAATCCTGAACGTAGAACAAAACAACTGTCTATCATACCATCATCATGAACAAGGTGAACTCGAGTGCTATTAGCGGTATGAGGGCGGTTATCACTTCCCGGTTGCCCACACCGTGGAAGGGTCATTCTTGAGGAACCTGAAAGAGAAAGAGGATTAGGGTAGGTCGTGATGACCTGAGAGTGTGACCGCAGTGCCCAGGGGACAGCTGTTTGAGGCCGGTCAAGTATATTAAGTGTTGCTCCGGTTGTCAGAAGGGGAGGCATCGGCCTCATGGCTTCCGAAGGAGCTCGGCTTTCACCATGAAGCGTCATATTAGTCCTTCCAACTTCCCGGGCAGAGTTAGAATGGTTATAAAGATTTTTATTCGTAAGCTGTTTTTTAGCATGGTAGTTGTTTTACGGGATGGGGTTGCTAACCCCATGCCCAACCCTCCTCCTTTATCCGGGCTTGGGACCGGCAGAAACCCTGTGGGGGCTCCAGTACTCATTGTAAACAATATTAGTTATGTTATTCTCAATGAAAATGAATGTATACTGTTTACATTGAAACTATTATTCAATAATTAAATGAATGTCGATTAATAAATTTACACAATGTAAGACTCATTACATAAAGGTCAATTTGATGAAAATCAACTCTCTCTCTCTCTCTCTCGAAATCTATATATACCCTGGTTAAGAATACCGATAGAGGATAATCGATATATGTATATATATATGGGTCCAATAAAATGTGTAACTGAATATAAAAGCAAATTTGTGCATACACACATATACGTTTAATGTAAACTAGTGTAACAGTCTGATGTAGTATGAAAAATCGATTATATATATATATATATATATATATATATATATATATATGACTTACACACACATCGATGAGAAATCGAGTTGCACAGTTACAACTATTCTTTGAAAAAATGCAACTACATATTTCCTAGAGTGTGCATAACTAGTTTCTAACAAATATGTATGATGATTGTATCGTTTAGCTTACTATAATCGAAAAGTATATAATAATAATAATAATAATCTCTAAGTCGTGTGTATAAAGAAAAATGACTTGTAAATAAATTCAAAACCCAGTTAGAAATTCTTGGATTAGATTCTTGTTTTTAAACTACAGAATATCAGACTGTATTTTGCAGTTTCCTTTCTTTTTTATGTTTCTACTTTGATTACAACGTAGAACTTGGTACATGCGTACATCAGATCAAGTTGCCATACCCAAATTAGCAGATAGAGATTAAATTGTCGGATTAAATCCCAGAGTAGAAGAGGTATTAACAGAGTTAGCATTAACGAAAAGGAATGGAAATCGGAGATAAGACTTAAGAAAATATAATCAGTAAAGAGAAAATTATGATGAATGTAATAACAAGGAATGAATAAATCTGTGCCTTTGCCAACGATTTTGAGCCATATCACCCAAAGTCTCTAACCATTTGTTACGAGCGTCACGCGGACCCCAACCAGGTAGTCTGAACCTATTAACATGGTTCAGCCCAATGGTCAATGACTTCATGGACTAGTGCCATATTTTGGTTTGGCCGCCCCTAGCTTTCTTCCAGTCTACTCCCACACCAGACAGTATTACTCGTTAAGGGAGACGGTGGTCAGAAATACGTAATACATGCCCTAACCACCTTAGCTGATGGAGATTTACTACTTCATCAATAGACTTACCGTATCTACCTAGTACTCTATTCCTAACCCACGTATTGCTTACTCAGTGGTCCCAGAAAACACGAGCAATGCTTCGAAGACATCTGTGATCAAATACTAGGAGCCTACGAATATCCTCTATCATTAATGGCCATGTTTCACATCCATAAAGTAGAATGGATCGGACTACTGCACAGTAAACGCGTTTTTTGGTCAGTAGTCAGATGTCTCTCCTACGCCACAAGTGACGCAAATTCCCAAAAGCTAATCGGGCCTTATGTATACGAGTTGAGATTTCAGCAGACACCAGACTGTCAGGACTGATGAGGCTCCCAAGACAAGTGAAGCGGTCAACACATTCAACTGCTTCACTCCCAGTCACTAACTTCCGTGTCGAATCAAGCCAGTCCTGAAGTAACATTTTGCATATGGGTGGAGAGAATCGCATTCCAAACATCCTTACATTCATGTTTAAGGTAGTCAAAAAATTCTGCATTTTATCAGCATCTCCACCCAAGAGAACTATATCATCTGCATAAAATTGTTTTGTATTTTACACTGATTAATTATATTCACCAAGATACATGATATACCACATTACAATAAGAAGATACAAATTATGAAATTGGAATAAACATTGAGAACGCTGAGAATCAAGTTTGAGATATGTACATAGGAATACTAGAAGATGTAGAGGAGGATAAGGAGTTAATGTATCTACATCCATCGTCTCTAGCCATTGGATGTGATAACTGCATGAACCCCAACTAAATAATCTTTGCCTACTAAGATGGTTTAAAATAACAATCAATAACTTCATAGACTGATGATATACATTACTTCGGTTGCCCTTCGCTTTCTTCCAACCTACTGTTGTCTTAGTAAGCATTCGGTGTCGACAAGAAGGGAAGTTTGAAGACAATCTTATATAACCGAATGTTTTGAGGTATGACAGCAGTAGACGAGTTTTGGTTTGACAACTAGCATTCGTAGAGATTATGCTTTCTAACAAGTGGAGGAAGGCATTGCAAAAGGTTGATCATAAAAACCGAACAACTCGCCGTTGCCGGCTGTAGAGCACTAACGTATACAAAACTACTTTTAAAGAGAGCCCATAGATGGCCACAAACAGTTGTCCTTTGTGTTTCGCTGTCACACTTCAAAGTTCTCAAGATAATTCTTAATCCAGTTTTACTTTGAATTAGTTCTTGAAAGAAAACTCCCACAGTATATAGGCAACGAGGTGATAGCAAATCTCATACCTCTAACAACATCCAAAATTACCTTGCTCACGATTCTATAAACTTGAAATGACAATAACGATCCATGGAATGAATTAACAACGAAGGCGATAAATACAAGCGGAAAATCATCGAAATTCTTCTGTGACAATATTTAAATAATGCTACAGAATTTCTAGGAACATGGCATTTAAATCAATCAACAAATCAATACAAGTACAATCCATTAACAAATACGAAAACTTCAAATATCCAAATAGTCAGAAATTTATGAAGTAAAGGTGAACAAGAATACGATGAATAAAACAAGGCCAACGAATCATAAATAAGAGTAATTTAACAAGTGTAGAATAACTAGGATGCTTACTTTAATATTAAGTAGGAGGTGACTATACCCAGAACATCAGTGAAAGCTCTACAGTTAAGTCATCTAACTTGAAGAACTCAATGGAATCAATATCATCCAGTTAAGCTTCAAATTTTTTTAATCATAACTCAATATAAACTAGTGGCGTTCTTGATGTACATTTTTAATATACACTTGGTAAAAGTCAGCTAAACAATCCTAACTAAAACAAATTCACCATTCAACACTGTACTATGTTTATACCTACAATTTGGTACTCAATATTTAGTAATTATGCAACAATTTAGAATGATTGAAATAATATCTAAGTTATGAGAAATGTTTTTTTTATCAATCAGTATAAACTTAAACAATACACAGTTATTACAATTAACAACTAAGTTGAATAATAATTATATAAAAGAGCAACAAAAAGAAATTAACTAAACATGCATAGTGATTTGTCCATTCAAACAATCATATGTTTACAATGTCAACCGATCAATAAAAACATTACATAACATGTGGATAAGAGAAAAAAAAGAATACGAGAATTTATATAAAATAGTGTTGAGATGATCATAAACATTCACCTAATCACCTAACCCACATAATAATAATTATAAGAAGAAACAGAATCAATCGAATGGTCGCGCAACGTAACACGAATTAACTGAATTGGAAATATCAACCGTTAGGATCCGACTCAGTGGTCCGATGGTAAAGCATTCGCCTCGGAGCCAGAGGGTTCTGGGTTCGATCCCCGATACTAGGACGAAACAGCCGTCCAGTGCTTCCAGGTGATCAATGGTTGTCTGATTCAAATCAATTTGTTATATCAAAATTGACAATTTCTATATTCATCAATTTCCACTATGTCAGTGATTATATACATACCAAAAGATGATGATGATAACTGTAAATCTGTATTATTTCATTTCTTCTTTATATGATAAGTTTCGAAACAAAAGGATAAACCAATAAACAACCTAACTTATTAACTATCTCAACAATTCGACCTTAACTCAATAATAATAATCAACTCACCATTGACTAACTTCAAAACATTCCTGAAGTTCTAGTGAGAATTAGTGACTGGTGGAGTTTAGACATGCTGGACAGTTATCACCGATGAAAAAGAAATGTCTTCGCGCTATATCACATAACAATAGAAGTAGGAATCTTAACATTATACGATGGCCTACCCAGTGGTACGAATGGTCAGGTGTTCGCCGTGAGACTAGAACGTAGTAGGTTGGATTCGCTGATAGAATCGAGAATGAACACTACCAAGGAGTCTTATACTAGGAGGAGATAGATGTTTAGTGCTCCCTAGTTTTGTGGTGGTACCTGAGCAACATCCATCTATGACGAACTCAAACAAATAAATTTATTACTTATGTTGAAAAAGCCGTCTTAATTTATTCATCTATTCATTGATACGAAATAACTAGATTAAAACAATGAAAAGATTATAAAAAACAAATTTTGTAAGTAAATAAAGATGACAGGGAATTTTATAAAAACATAAAAATTAAAATGTTGAAAGATTAAAAATAATCTATGTGTGTCAAGAAAAAAAAACGTAACAAAACATATAATTTGGATATGATGCGATATGACGGATAAACATTGAAATGGTTCTCCTAAAATCATTATGTAACCGGGTGGGAGTTACTGAACATGAATTTCAGTCATACATTATGTTTGACAGCTATTGATAATAGCAGATTCCTCAAACTAATGTAAAATGGAACATAGTTTGAACGTGGGACTAAGCGGCTGAAAGTTGAGAGCTTAGATCGATGAGCATCCACTCACGTACAATAACTGAAAACAGTGAAATATATATATATATATATATATATATATATATATATATATATATATATAGTTGCTCTTGACAGACCACATTGACTGAATATAAATCGTGTTGATAAGCTCCATTTAACGAAGTAGCACGCTTTGTGTGTATAATATGCTTCCACTGAATATGTAAACCTAGATTGTTAGCTAAGAATATAATAAATTCTCAATGAAGTTTTGAAGGTTGTTTACATAATCATGAAAACACAACTTTCCAAGCTTTATGGTGTTGTTTTCTCCGAGTTGAATAATTTAATCATCAAGCATTAGCTGACTTTCTAGACAATATTGTCATCACATTAAAAGAATTAAGGGTTTTGAAAAGGTCTTTGCTAATTTCAATAGAGATGCAATAATAGGTAGACATCGACCTTCAAAGTAAATGAAAACGTTAAACGTTTGTAGCCTATTGTGCTATTCGTTTGTCAGTTCACTATCCAAATGATTGCTTATGATATAAACCTTCGAAAGTCATCTTTGCACAAGATTCTAGTTGCACTTTTGTACCGAAGATAATGGAAGTGAAACACCTGAAAAGCTTGGTATCTGATGTCACTTATGGATGTCTCGAACAATGGAAACAGAGATGAGATAAACATATTGTCACAAATGAGAAACATTCTAAAGTTAAGAAGGCAGCCCCTAAGATAATATAGTGTCTATCTACAAGTGGTACACTGTACAGCCGTGCTGGTTATTTTCTTAAAGGAACAAAATTTGACCAATGAAAGTAAAGGATATGCAAGGGTTATAGAGTTTTGATTACAGATGTCTTCGAAGTGTGATTGAACCACAGAGCGAGTTGCATACCTCCTTCTTGAGGCCAACACAAAATTCAAAACGAATGTATGCAAACATTGGGCAACATAACTCAAAATCATCCATAGTGGCGCATTTAGATTCATTCTATTTAAACATTAAACGTCACGACTGCATTTTTGAACTTCAAGGTTATTTTTTTATTTACGCACTAAATTTCTTATATTTGTATTTATATATAGCAGGTGGTGTTATTTTTATCCCGTTACATCCCATCTTATTAGTTCCGTTTTCAGCGCTTATATAGGGCACGGAAAATTCGATCGATGAGAGCTATTAGCGAGTCATACGACGATGATGACTGACTGACTTATATAGCTCAATCTTATTGCCTATTTATTCATTATTTAAATTACAAGCACGGTTCCAATTAATTACTTATAGTAGTAGGAAGGCAAATACTTACTTACTGGAAGGCAGTTTGCTTTGTTTCACTTTATGAGCATGAAACATCACCTTCAAAAGTAGAAGACATTCGTATGCCACTTGTATTTGAATATAAGTTTCTTTGAAACATGGTGAATTCGAACAAAGAGTACTAGATGGTGATAAATCAATCGACACAATTGTGAATCTGTATTGGAACATCTGTTGGAATATTTATTACATATACCTAAACACCACCTGCCCTAGGAGTCGATACTGAATGGCATGTGAATAGGTTGACAAAAAAACTAGAAGCGACAAAACAAAAAACTAGCAATCAGTCTACAAAGTCCATGATTGTTGTGTACATGCGATTACTGTGACTGGCGGTTGGATGTGGATCAGAATCATTTGTAATCGAGTACATTCACATATTCTCAAGTTACATTCTTCATACCCTATCTTCCTTTTGCTAACACAGATACTAGCACTTTTAATACATTACCGCTCATCTTCATAAATTCACTTTGCTACGCTGATTTAATATAGTAACTTAAACCAAAGTACAAGTATGCTACGACATTTGTGACTGGCTGGTAGTAACGATAGTTAACAAAAAGTGGACTTTAAGTACATAAATAACCAGATATAATTTGATAGCTGGGTAGCGCAAATAATTGGTTTTTCCGCTACAGGTAGATACAATGAAACGCGAACTTACTTTAAATTTAAACTTGCCAATTCAGATTGTGAGAATGTTTTACACATAAGACGTGAAGCAGTTGCATTACAAGAATTCTGATTAATAGGCAGTAGTTTTTGGCGATTACACAACAGACTATTACGATCTGAACTATATCGATAAGGACTATGGACGATATTTGGTGTAGCAATAGCCGTAGTGTTTGCGCGTGAATTAGCTAGTATTGTTAGGATTAAGCGCATATTGTTATTAGCATTATTGTTGCTGGTATTATTAGTAACAGATGCAGAAGCTGTATTACTACTTATCAAATTAACGGCACTACTAGTATCATAGTATGATGGCGGATAGGAACAATATGGAGCATTTTGCAAAGTAGTCAGAGAGTCCTGAGATTTCAGATTGTTATAGTACGATACTACGTGACATTCTTTTTGAGTTGATAATAGTTTGGTTGGTGTTAATGACGAAATAGATGTTGTCAACATCACTGATGAAGACGGTGGCGCTGTTAACGATGACGATAGTATAGCTGAAGAGGTGTTGTTAACTGGAATTGCTTGATGTGATTGCTGACTTACAACTACTCTATCCCTTGATTGACTAAAATTGGTTAATAAATCTGTTGAGGGATGGTTTCCAGCGGGATTGACAATACCAGAGAAATCACCACCCATTGAGCTTACATACTGTTGGTGGATCATTGCATATTCATCGGGGCTAATTGATTGTGGATTAGGTGAGAATGATGACATTGATAAAGATGATCTACTGTTATTGAATGGTGCTAGATAGCTACCTGGAGCAGTTGCCGTCGACACCCATAGATTGTTAGAATTCCAATATCCAGGATACCATGCATTATTAGCTGGATCATAAACACCACTATCCATAGAAAGAGCAGTGTATCCATTCAGTGATGTGCTGTTACTACTTGGATATGATGAAGCAATAGGATAATCTAATTGATTCATTATAGATGGGTCGTTTAGCTTAGAAGAAACATTACCACTATTTACGGTAGTAGTAAAATTAGTACTGGTTACAGCGACAGATCGAACTATAGGCATAAGTAAACTAGACGGATGAACAATTGTATTAACATTTTCCGATGATAAGGATACCTATGGAATAAAATATAATTAGTAAACCTTATTAAAACCTTAATGTAAAGCTTTAAAATTATTAATAAATTGAAAATACTAGACTGAGTCAATGCCATGAAGTCACAAACAAAGATTTTTATTTGACTGAGTTTAACAGGGTCATAATATTCGACAACTTTTATAGAACTATGCATAGTGCTATGATCCTAGTGTTTGCTTTTTGAGATATAATTTAATAAACAACCAGCAAAAAAAGACAAACATTCGTTACAGAGTGATCTTAATTGAAACAGTTATTAAAAAATAGAGAGCAACAGACTGCTGTATTTTTTGCAATGAGCCTCCAATGACACTATCAGAGACTAAACACAGAACCTTGAGATCTCGCGACAAGAGTTTAACTTTTACAGTGCTAAGTTAAATTCCTATGTTTTACATTCCTAGCTTTAGACAACTTGCAATATTCAGCGACTGTCATTCATTTAAATTCAAAAACGAGTTATATCTAAATTTCTAACATCTTTTAAATTATTGTATTCGAACATCGTTATACGAACAGAGCTAGAACCTTTATTGTGTATGTGTCGGTCTCTGTAAATTTTAATTAACAAACATTTTTTATAAAAATGAATCATGTTTGATAACAGATGAGCCTAAATGCAGCAAAAATATATTCATTTAACAACAGAATAGTATTCAATATACTTACGGGAGCGAAAACGCTTGGGTCCATAGAATAATTAGCATCTGTTTGATGTATTTGGCCTGGTACAGGTGTATGCATGGAATCTGGTTCTGATTGAAACATCATACACGTGTTTGGAGATGTGTGGTCTAAATTCAACTTAGACATAGCTAACTGAGTTTGATAATATTGTTTTTGGTATTCAGGATCTTGATTGTACCAAAAATAATATGGCATTTGAGCAGTTAACGGACAACACAATGCTGAAGTAGAATAGTTATTCAACAAAGTTGGAGATAATACTAAAGACGGCTGTAAAGTTGTACTATTATTTGGAAAATTATAAGACTGATTAAAAAGATTGTAAGATAAGCATTGTGGGCACTGCGGTAAACAACAAGATACACGATGCAGATAAGACTGTAGCTGATTTGTTTGTGTACATAAATCCGGACTGTTTACATTGTATTCTGGAGTTGCATAAACTGAGGAGACACAATTCATAGATTCAGAATCAGAAAGTGTTCGGGCGTTAGACTCGGATCGGTGTTGACAATTATAAGGATCTGAATAAAGATATTGTGAATGCTGTTGTTGCAGTTGACTTGTCACCGGATCTGATGAGTAGGGTGGAACTGAATGAGATATTGGTTAATAATTAGTTTGTCAAAATGAGTTTTTATAATTGTTGTTACAATGAGTAGAAAATAGTTGAAAACAAAAAAGACAAAACAATATAAGAATACGAAGACAAAGAATGTATTTAAGTATTTATTAAATGTTTATGATTTGGTCGGAAATAAAGAATAAACGTTTCTGCATCATTTTAATCGGTTTAAATCAATTTCACTACGCATCCTAACTAATACTGACTTGTAATACTACCTGTAAATTGAGAAACATACCAATATATGAAAGCAATCTATGAAGTCCCTGTTTACGCCAACAAAATAACCGTAATCCATAGCCGGAGAGGCCAGATGATAATTCAAGATCGGTCTCAGAGATGCAGTTGCATTTATTCTATATCATTAGGTGTTGAGTTATATTATATATAATGTACATGATTTCTCCTGCCTAAGCTGATGCAGACTATAGAAATTCGAGCCAACGCACATTCGTATCATGTCCCTTGATATAGCCAATTACATTACACCTTTCTAGAGGTTCTACAGCTTTGATTTATCGGTGAGAGCTTATCACGAACTTCCTCATTGTGGATACATACGATGTTTATTCTACATATGATGACCAACTTACAATACCTCTAAAACGTAGTTTCTTCGAAGACCTATTTATTGGCTAAGGATTTGCGAATGAACGATGTGACATGAGGTATGTTGATTCTGATTTGGTTAACAAGAAATTCATAACTGATAATAAAATATAACCGAATTTAATTACAAAGTAATGAGACATTTATGTGCAGGATTTACCTTGGTGGTAGCATCAGGCATACAGAGACAGGTACTTCACTTTAGATACATAAAATCCAGTTACTAGCAGTAGTAGTAAACTCCAATACTTTTTGATCTGGAAGCTTATGCGAATGGATTAGGAAAGGGCTCGATGATTTACATGCACCATATATTGCTACAAGTAGGGTTTCTAAGTACAAATGATTAATCAAATTGAAAGTCTCTGACTACCACAAATCTGGTACCATTCTGTTTGGTGAGGACGCCAAATCAGTATTTGTAAAACTAAAGGTAGCGTCTTCAGTAAAAAAAATGATTAGTAGACCAATAAGACATTTATTGTTAGTAGTTTTACGAAGTAAATTCTCATCCGCTTTTAATTACTATTTAACATAATACTAATATTTATTCAGTGGGTTCAGCAACGGTTAACATGCTTTCGTTCACTCTGAGAGTGCTTTAGTCGAGTACTTAATAAATTGATCAGAACTTTGTTTGTATTTTATAAAAAGCGTTATTAGTGAGCTAATACTAAATTAATAGAACTAAAATTGCATCACAATAATTGTGGTTAAACTACTATACTAAACTTACGTTGTTTCTTGTTCGCATAAGAATCTGATGACTTTTGAGGCTGTTTATTGTGTGTGGCTCCACGACCAGGAGAACCATGCATTTCCGTTACATAAGAAGCCATAGCTATACACCAATTTACATTTGCTTTCAGGAATATTTACTATCTTTGAAATATGGTTAAAAAGTTTAACACACAGAAGGAAAGGACTAATAACTGCGTAAACAGTATATGCTGTTTGGAGGAAAGATAAAACAAATGAGTTATAAAAAGCAATATTTATGATAAAGCTTATGGACTGTAATGACTTGGATATGAATGAAAATGGGAAGGCTCCTGAGCAGAATTGTTAACTAAGCTTAAAGTCTTACGCTTGCTCTACTTAGAACAAAAATTCTGTGTAAAATGTCAGGCGATGTATCATTAGTTGTAAGACGTAATGACAAGAATAATAACAAAGTGATTCATATTTAGATTAAAGACAGAGTTGTACACAAGTGGGACTGTAGCATTCAGCTTACTCGTTAGCACTCAGTAATCAAGTACAGTTTCTAATATTTGGTATTACTTTTGTTTCGTGATACTACGCCACTAATTACATAAAATGAAGCAGTTAATTGTGTAAATTAAGACTAACGGTTTTGGGTTGAGACTACAAGTGACTTGCTCAAGCTTTAGTCAGTACTCGTGTTTTAGATACAGCATCTTTATCAAGATTTAGTTGTTCTAACAATTTAAGCTACTTTCAGTAGAACACAATCACACGCAACCAGTTCAAGGAGTGCATTTAATTAGATTTGATCTTAGTTAAATATAAACCAAGATAAAACGATCGAAATGTTTAGAGGTCGCTTTAAGTAGTTCAAAGGGATGAGAAATAACAACCTAAATATTTAGTTGAGACACCATCAATAATGGTCACATTCGACTAAAAACAGCAATAGTCATTAAGCTGTTGCTATTTGACTAGTAAATGAGTTAAGTATAAGCATGTGGTTCATCTTAAACCTTATAAAATTTTGGAGATGAGCAATACATTTATCATGAATGAAGCGCGGATTATTCAAAAATCAACAGTGTACACATGTAATAATTGTTTCCTACTAATACACACGCTTTACAATAAGACGATTTATTCACTGTCGGTGAATAAATTATGAGGAAATGTTAACAGTCACCTGATGATAACTGACGTCAAACTTCCAATATTTAACGGCATCTAAAACCGGTAGACCGGAGTATTTTTCTTATCAGAATATAGTGACCAGAGGTTCCTCAGAGTAAGTATGATGTTAGGATTCAGTGAAACTAAACTTTGCTAACGAACTTGAGAGAGCTAATGAGAATCGAGGTAATTGTTTCAAGGTCGTGCGCTCGGTCTAGTTCAAAATGCTTAGATTGGATTGGTTGATTGGAATTTTCTGAGGGCGTTTTTATTACTAATCTACAAGCTGTCGGATTACTACCAACATAGTTTATTCGTGTCTGTGGACTCAATATGGCTCAAGCACTATCCGCAGATACGCGAGACAGAATCATCTTCCGTTGCAATTGTTGCTGGTAGAAATAAATAAGAAGATGCAGCTTCTTTAGCCGGTCTAGACTAACACTTAGGCAAACCTGCACTTTAGTTGTATTAAGGGTTAGGCGGTTGCCTGTTTCGTTGGCATCGTCCCTTATAAATATAAGCGAAGTGTCAGAAGTACAATAATATCAGTACTGTAAAGACATATGCTCAAAAATGATGTTACACTTAAATCTGTCGCTAGAGGTGCCGTAAAAAATTGTTGAAGTAGATGGAACAGCTATTAGGAAGAGAAAATATAATAGAGGCAAATCTCTAAAAAAAGGAATGAACAAGTGCTAATTACTTTAATTTTATTGGTAGGTTCATAGTATTTACGGTCAAACATTAGAAAAGGGACGTCTTTAGTATGTCCCAGTTCGAACTACAAGGACCCTGATACCAGCAATTCAGATGTACGTACTACCAGGATCCACAATTTATGCTGACCATTGGAGAGCTTACCGGCATCTTTGTGGACTTGGACATGTTCACCATATCGTAGTTCACTAGAGACATTTTGCGAACCCAAGTACTAGTGTTCACATACAAAACGTCAAAGGATACTGGTTACATCAGGAGTTTCTTGGACATTATAAAGGTTCTAGAAACAACATGATATAGAGCCATATGCATGAGTTTCTATATCGTTCGCATCACAAATGTAAACCCAGTAAACCGGTCTCCAACCTTTAAAAGTTCATATATCATGTACAAATATCGAATCCTGTGTAATTTGTCTAAACATTTTATCGTTTTTCATAATACATTATGGTTTAATCTACAAGTGCGTTCGAATTGGTTAAAAGACGCTTCGTGGCCATTTGTAGTTGTACAAGCTCGCCTGAAAAGTTTAGTATCACCTAGGATTCTACACTGGACCAAATAAAACAATGAGTCTTGTATCACAATTATCTACAGAATCACAAAAAGCGATCGAGTGGACACGAAAAGATGAGATTACTAACTAGCGAAATACGCCGACAAGTACACATCTATGCACAAATATATGTGCAAGGAAATGTAGTTTATTTGCAGTACGGTAATACTGCGAAGGAACTTATGTTGATATTGTATATATGATATTTAGAGGAAATGTTGTTCATTTGTCAACGAAAGTCTCCCTTTCAACACAAAATTAGGTATAAAAAAACAGAAGCTAAACAGTTATAAAATGATTCAGGAACCTTACTGCTATATTGGGAAACAATACTAATAATGATAACGAGAATGCCAACAACGTCGTCCTTCAAACACCCCACGTACTTTAGTTTCGTGTCTTCGTCCTTGAAGGGATTAATAATTAAATGAACAAACAGTTCTTCATTCACTTGTAAACTATCCTTAGACCATAAAAATAGCGTTTTTTTATTAACCACAGTTTACTTAATCAACTAAAATAGTAGGATAAGTTTGATATTTAGTTTAGGGTTTAGTTGCCGAAGTTCATCCAACCTGTAAGCGATCAGAAATTTAATTAGTAATATTTTGACTACAATAAGAAGTGTGAATGAGTAGCTGAAGAAGAGAAAATACAATTTCCAGCAATTTAGAAATCCAGTAGAAGTCTCAATTACATAAGGTAGGTCGAATTAAGGAAGTGAGTTAGCAAATAAGTGTAGTGCTTACTGCAACGACACACAGATTATTAGATGCATATATTTCATGCCAGTTTATATTATTAGTTATCATGACTGCTTGTAGATAGTCCGCATGCACGTTTGTTGTTTGATGTATACATCATACTTGTTTGAAAAATAACCTTGATGCTACCAATTTCCATCAACTGTTTTAACAGAAAAGAGTCTAATGATTAAACCTAGTCACCTTTACAGGGAGATTGGATATTCGCTTTAAAACAGCGTCAAGTAGAAAATACCATACACAGGACAGAGTGAAGTGTAGTACTTGTTTTGGTAACATTACATTATTATGATTGTCTTTGATACTTAGTGAAGCTATCACGTACGTCTGTCGTCAAGACTAGTTTTTCTTTCATTTAGCCCTCATTGACCATAAATGTTTGCCGAATTCCAGAAGGTCCCTATCAGACTGACAGGGTTTTGTATAGTTCTATGTCAAGCAATAAGGAATAATTAGTGGCAAGTAAACTGTTGTTTTACATACTGTCTTGAACTTCGAGATGCATTAAGGCTATGAAACCAGTTTTCAATCTTAGTGTTATGTTTACATCTGACTTATCTTAGTCGACACATGCTTAATGATACTGAGGAAGGTTTCACGCCTAATATATAATGTATAGCGATTACCTACTACTAGTAATACCAATCACGTTTTATTAAAATTTATCAGTCCTAGTATATTACTTGTTATTTTATGTTGTTGCCAATTAATTTTTCCCAGACTTTTGATATGACTATATGCCGTCGTGTAGGGTGTAAAAAACGATTTGTGGTGTGTAGTGGGAACGTTGATGTCATTATGAACACGAATGTAGACAGATATTTGAAATTCTGCGAGCAACTACCAGGTAATATTCTACCTCGTTTTTTATCCACACCTCACCCTGCATATCATCTAGCGAAACGAGCTGTGCTACAACAGAATTCACAAATGTAGGGAAAAGTTTGAGTGCCCCACTAGTTTGCATCTAGTATATATTTTATACGATGAGAAAGTAACAAAACCAATTAGAAATATGTGCCCTCAAAACGCTATTTACTATATTACGAAAGGACTGATCTCTCTTATGTAACCGTGGTGAAACTTTTATATATAAAGATATTTCGCGAATTTATAAACAACTGTTATTCTGGTTCCCAAGGAACAGAGATGGGCTCAGGCTACAGAAATGTTCATAACACTACTAAGCTGCAACTTTTACCACTTGACTGTAAAAGTGATTTTGCTGCGATACACAATATTTCAAGCAGTTAGAATCACTTAGTCTCACTTATCTTGCTTGTGCTGATCTACAACAAGACGTCCGATGAATTGGTAACAAGCAGGTGGTCACACAGATGGAAACGCACATTTTCTAGCCTGTTTTGTATGGATTATGTCTCATGTTATTACACTTTGTTACAGTTGGTTTAGTTCCTAATTCAGACCTTTATATGTTATAAAAATCCTGACAGTAACACTTCGTCGAAATATTTGTATGTGTGTAAGCTCATATCATTCTCATCATGCCTATAAACCGGCATGCTCTCATGTACACAATCATACATGGGAATAAAAGCTATTTATTTATTTATTACACTAGAAAGCTCATACAACAGGTTTCTTTAATTTTTTGCGAAATGAACACACATGGTATCAACGGACTTTTTATACCATCTGGGATAATATGCTGCTGGACAAACAGATAATAATGCACAAAAATGTACTCATTCTCTCTATTATTAATTCATTTGTACTACTGTATTCCATTAACATGTCATATTTTCTAAGAAACTAAATATTTAACCTAGTTGTGACTCAGTTTTGAAAGTCTCATGTTTCATATGTTGACATGGGTTTGTGGCAGTGGAGAAACTAGTTCCGAATAGCACACTGTTTTTTAATAGACTAGCTAATGTGAGTAAAAGCACAAGCGAAATTTAACTGTAAACATATGCCTGGAGACTTTAATTAGTGTGTTAAACTAACATCGTTAGAAGTCATCAAACGCTAAGCACCCTTTAGCCAGTGACAAGGAACAAACAAATTTTTTGTCTGATTTCACCAGTTATAGTTTAGTTGCTCTATAAAGTAGCTTCTCATTTAATTGAAAAGGTGGTCTGATAGTGGCAAGTGTAGTGTTTCTGTACATGTCTGTAGTGCACCCGTTATATGACCAAGTTACGTTTGTCGTATAACTAGAGTAACTTCTAACGACTGAGCCCACTCCCAAACGAATAAGAATAACTCAGAAGGCAATGAAGGATGGAGGAAAAGTTATAATTGATCGTAAGTGGAGAGCTAACGGGATAACAACGTCTATGCCGGCTAACTAAAGAGCAAGTTTTTACCCACACAGTGTCGTGTCGTAATCTGGTGGTGATGCTTGGTTGAGTACCAACTGGTCGTGTCCGCTAAAACATACGTGGCCAGCGTCAAAGACGAGAACCTGTGGAAACTTAGCTTGACTAGTTAAAAGTTCACTTCAAAACTTAAGCATACGCCAAAACAATTAGGCTCCAGTATACATTTACTTCCTTATTCTGCGTAGGGATTATATTTCCTGTTGGCTTATATTGAACGTTGAGAATTATTTGTGTGTTTGAATAACTAGAACTGCGCTCCACTGTCTCCTGCCCACGCTATTGAATAAAGACCTATTCCCATAATACTCTGGATTCTTGTGTCACCAGATCGGGATATACCTAGGCGTTAAAAACCTATGTAACTATTTATTTAGGGGATTGTTTACCGACGCATGTCTGATAATATGAATTATACCATGCGATAGCTGATTTAATATTGATCTGATAGTGGTTTGTTAATAAAAATGACTTTTACTCGACGAACTAAAGATATTTGAAATTTATACAATTTTTCAGCACTAAATTTCCAATAATAAAACGGGAAAAGCAATCAGATCACTTATAACTGTCCTGTTATCATAGCTCGAAAGACGCATTATTGCAAACAGACCATTATTTACTGTGAAAAGCAGCCCATACAGTGCACATTACTAGTGGTTAAAAATGTTATCAGACGTCCATGATTAATTAAATACATGTTGGTAGTAGAAGACAACATGCAGTTAGTCAAATAATGGCCCACAATTATCCCACTTTAGAAGCCTATGAAATTAAGTTTTCAGTAAACACATGTTAAACATTGCTAACGTTTTGCGAATTAGAGAGATATCTGGATACCTGCTAACGAACACAGGACCAGCGATGCAACAACAGGCAAGTAATGCTATTTCGCAGTGGCCAAGCCCAGCCAACTAGAGGAAGAAGTCTAACGCCAGCAAGAAGAGTTAATTCCACAGGCAGCCTGGTAGGAGGACGATAATCACACATCTTATGTGCACATATACAATAGAGAGCGTCCTTAGAACGCTACAAATAACGTACTAAAATAAACAACGAACCAATAAGAGTTATCGTCTTTCAAAGTAGGAAACACAAAGCGAAGGTGAAAAGTAATTTTTAGAGCAAAAACGAGAAATTTAAATTCACACAAATAAATCACAAAAATAACAGATTGGCCAAAGAAATTCTAAAGTGACACTAAAATACTACAGTATTACTTACTTACTTATTTTTGCTTGTTACTCCTGACTGCAGAGCATAGGCCGCTCACCAGGATTCTTCATTCAACTCTGTCCTGAGCAATCCTTTACAGCTGTTTCCAGTTGTTGTTAATTCTCTTAATATCTACTTCCAGTTGTCGATGCAGTGTGTTCTTTGGCTTTCTATTTCTCCGTTTCCCAACAGGATTCCATGTTAATGTTTGTCTCGTGGTGCAGTCGGATGATTTCCGCAATGTATGTCCTGTCCATTTCCAACGTCTTTTCCTAATTTCCTCTTCGGCTGGAAGTTGGTTTGTCCTCTCCCATAGTAGACTGTTACTGATGGTTTCCGGCAAACGGAAATTTAGTATCATGTGTAGGCAGTTGTTTATAAATACTTCTTCTGATGATGTTTGCAGTAATTCTCCACGTTTCACTGCATACAGGAGAATTGTCTTGACGTTCGAATTGAGGAGTCTGACTTTGAGGTTAGTTGGCAGCTGTTTTGAGTCTAATATATTTTTGAACTGTAGGAATGCTGCCCTTGCCTTGCCAATCCTTGCATCTACATCTGGATCGGACCCTCGTTGTTCATCGATGATGCTCCCCAGATACGTGAAAGTATCCACTTCTTCCAGAGTTACTCCATCAAGTTGAACTGAGTTGGTGATCCCTGAGTTATATTTGAGGTCCTTGATCTTTCCCTTTTGAATATTCAGGCCTACTGATGCTGAGGTTACTGCTACATTGGTTGTCTTCGCTTGCATTTGTTGGTGTCCAAACCATCGAGTTGCATTCTACTTGTCCTTTGAATTCCCCTAAGATGTGGAGGTCTTCATGATTCAGCCAACCACTAGGAGGAAGAGAAAAGGCGAGAGTAGGCAACCTTGTCTGACTCCAGTTCTCACTGTAAGTGGATTTATTAGTTGTCCTTCATGCACAAATTTGCACAGTGTTCCGTCTTAAGAGTTCCGGATGATGTTGACGAGTTTCTCTGGTACGCCATAGTGTCGAAGAATTTTCCATAGTATTTACCTGTCTACACTATTAAACGCCTTCTCATAATCAGTGAAGCTGATGTACAGTGACGAATTCCACTCAGTTGACTGTTCAACGATGATTCGTAGTGTTGAGATTCGGTCTGTGCACGACTGATTCTTACGGAAACCAGCCTGTTGATCTCGAAATCGAGCATCCACTGAATCTTTCATTCTGTTCAACAATACTCTGTTAAAGGCTTTCATAGTACCGACAGTAGTGTGACCCATTTGTAGTTCTCACATTTGCTCAAATCTCCTTTTATGGTATCGTGATAAGATATTCGTTTTTCCAGTCTGCCGGCATTTGTTCTTCCTCCCAGATCCTTTTCAATAAAATGTGGAGTATCTTTACTGTTAGATCTATATCTGACTTAAATGCTTCAGCTGGTATATTGTCAAGTCCTGCTGCTTTCCCACTGTTGATTTGTCTGATGGCCATCTTGATTTATTCCATCGTTGGTAGAATGACATCTATCAAGAGATCTGTAGGTGTTGCTTCGATGTCCGGTGGGTTCAATGGAGCTGGCCTATTTAGGAGTTCCTCAAAGTGTTCTACCCAAATATTCTTTTGTTCTTCAATCTCAGTGAGTGTCTTGCCTTCTTTGTTCTTGACCGGTCGCTCTGGTTTACTATATTTGCCTGTTAGTTTCTTCATTGTGTCGTATAGCTGTTTCATATTTCCTTCTCTTGCAGCCTTCTTCGCTGTCGTTGCAAGGCCTTCGATGTATATCCGTTTGTCAGCTCTAATGCTCTTCTTTATCTGCTTATTTGCTTCTGTGTATTCAGTTTGTGCCTTGATTTTCTCTGCTCTTGTTCGGCTGTTGTTAATTTTTGTCTACTTGTTCCTGCTTACTTGAATTTCGCTCAATGTCTCAGTGGAGATCCATTCCTTATAATGGTGCTTCTTGCAGCCTAGAACCTCCTGACACGTTGACGTTAGTGCTTCTTTGATTCCTTTCCAGTTGTCCGCCATAGTGGTTTCTTCTTCTTTCGGTAGATCTTGTAAGGCTTGGAAACTGTTGTTGAGAGATATTTTGAATTCATTGAGTTTGTCAGTGTCTCGGAGAAAGCCTGTATTGAACCGTTGTACTGCTGCCACTCCAGTTGTCCACTGCTTCTTTAGCTTCAGTTTCGTTTTAGCAACCATCAGGTGGTGGTCTGAAGCTAGGTCAGCTCCTCTCCTGGTTCTTACATCTTCCATTGATCTTCTAAATTTTTTATTGATACATATATGATCGATTCGATTCTCTGTAGTATGATCCGGTTAGACCCATGTAGCCTTGTGTATACGTTTGTGGGCGAATATTGTACCACCTATAACCAATTTGTTGAAAGAACATAGGTTTGTAGATCGTTTACTATTCTCATTTCTTCTCCGCCTGTAGCTATCTGAGGGTTACTACTGGTCCCAAGCCCGGGTAAAGGAGGAGGGTTGGGCATGGGGCTAGCATTCTAATCCAGAAAAACCCAAACTTACTAAAAAAACTGTAACCAGAAAAACGAGCTAAACTGCGATATTACCGGTGATTATTTTGTGTAGATGGATGTTTAGCAACTTTATTGACATACGGGCATTTAAAACATCGGTGCATCTGAAGAATTTGACTACGTTGGATTGGCAAAAAATTTTGTAGTGGCTTCTATTAGGCCCGTATTTAGGCATTGCTAGGCATTAATCTGACTCAGATGAAGTACACACGGTTAACACAATAACTATTTTCAGCTAACGCTTAGGTAGGCGACTAGGTCCCAGGCGTAATATAAAGGCCCGAAGATTTATTGGCACAAGATAACTTACTTCAAGAAGCCAGAATTAGTTATACTGATACGCCAGGAATCTGAAGAAGAGTAACTAACCTTCCGAACTGTTTGTGAGATGACTATTTCATCTACCATGAGTAAATGTGAATCGATTATTTTATTTCTATTGTTATCATGTTCCCATCGCCCTAACCTCCTATAAGACTCATGAACTGTTGTCATATGACTTGTTGTCCAGCCGATATAATTTATTAATCATGTACCTGTACCATCAGTCCTCAGCCTTTATTGTTTCCGTTTTACATAGATGTTATTCTCCAAATCAGTGTGTTATGTAGTTTCATTATATATATAATATATATATATATATATATATATATATATATATATATATATATATATATATATATATATATATATATATATATATATATATATATATATATATATATATATATATATATATATATATATATATATATATATATATATATATATATATATATATATATATATATATATATATATATATATATATATATATATATATATATATATATATATATATATATATATATATATATATATATATATATATATATATATATATATATATATATATATATATATATATATATATATATATATATATATATATATATATATATATATATATATATATATATATATATATATATATATATATATATATATATATATATATATATATATATATATATATATATATATATATATATATATATATATATATATATATATATATATATATATATATATATATATATATATATATATATATATATATATATATATATATATATATATATATATATATATATATAAAGGATTGTATGAAATACAATATGATTCTGTCTGTTTGGTCTAGCGTCTTGTGTTCATTTATCTCCGGCTTCGGACTGATTGGGCACCTAATTGACGTTGATTTTAAATAATCATTTTTTTCTCATAACAAATACACTAATTAAGAGTCTGTGCACTAAGAATATAATATATCGATAAGATTAAAGCATGTACAATTAAGCGATTGATATTTAAAACAATTGTAAAATCATTTTACTTGTGCTACGAAAAAATGTTTGGCTTGTCTGAAATGTTTGTATTGTTTACCAAATTAACTCAACCGCTTATGCGTTCAGAAATACCTCAATTATCAATTGGTAAAACTACTGCAGCAACATAAGGAGTACATTACTTGTAGCATTCGAAGATGACTGGGCTTATTTCAGACATAAAGGGTGACAGTTAACAATCCACTATATCACTAACGTTCAAAGAGTTAGGAACAAATAGTGAATGATGAATACTATAGTTCATGTATAATCAGAATACATATATTAAAAGTAACAAGCAGTAGAATAAGTCTTGTATTTATTGAACAGTACCGAAGCTGAGTTAAAACAAGAAGTTGAAAGAATATTTATTGATTTGTGAAACATCAAAATTGTGCAGTCGATGAGATGGAGATTCAGTAATTATGATTGTCATTAGACAAGGATGATGAAATCTTAGAAAATGAAGATGGAAACAATCTTTGCAATAACATGATGATAATAATAATTGTAATAATAATAATAATTATTATAATTGTGAACGTGAACAGTGGTAGGAGTGAGATGCACTAAAACGAAAAAGTACCAACAAATAAATAAATCTGGCCATGTGAATTCTAAACTAAAGCCATTATAAAAAATGCTATCTTATAAGCTACTTTTGAAATTACATTTATGGCTTCACATTTTGGATCGCGAGAGCTTGGGCAGTGTAAAATAGATTCAGACTTATACCTCTTGGTCTATTTGACAGAACTGTATAGATTAAACTAACTGGTGAGTTTGAGGTTAAGTCCCATGAGTCTACTATATATTTCAGAATAGAGACTTGACTGAATTACTCTATCCTTTGTGAAGACATGCCGAAAGATGGCCTTAGATATGACCAAAGAGCGGACTTGATGAGTGACCTAAGTGTCTAGCTTCACATAATCAAGTAAATTGGCAAATGTACATAAAAGTGGTCAGTCGAATTAGTTTGCTTTTAACCGTAGTCATATATTTGGGCAGCTTCTGAACGTTATTCGACAATCTACTCCAGTAAATCATTTTCTGATAGACTACTTTAAACATTTGTTGACTATATCAAACACCATATCTCACCTAAGTTTAAGGTTTATATAAAATGCTTTCTTCGAGACAGTGTGTTTTGTTTATGAGGCCACTTCTCCATCATATTCTTTTCGATTATGCGTGTATGTAGTGTTATGTAGAATTTTGAATAGCAACTATTGGGCCAGATCAGACAATTATCAAGAGTAAAGAACACGGGAGGAGGTAATGTGTATTTTGAAATTTAACCAGCTAACACATAATTGTACAACACTATTACTGTTTCATACAAACACCACAGTGTAGGATATCCATTGTTTTTAAAGATGGATCTCGGATTCACCTTTTATAGATGTAATTTGTTGAACAACTTCTGTAGTATCATTAAAATAAAGAATGAATTAGATTGCTTTTTCTCATTATTAAGACACTGTGGTGGGAGTTTGTCAAATAGATATATAAACCACCGAACGATGGTATGTTGTTGTATTTTTTTTAAAAAAAGTCATCTCCACAACACTTCAAGGTGAATGATGCTGTTATTTATAGTAGTTGATATTCATTTACCATGTTTTCTGTTTGCAATGTACCTTTATGCCTCCTTCCCCCTCCACACCTACTTCATAATTGTTGTACTTAGTAAAAACCTCAGCTGATCTAAACAGTACGGTAATTACGTGTAGGCTATTGCATAATTAATATGTCTTTATGACATGAATTCATGCACTATACTTCTTATAATGACTTATGGAAAACTCATAGATGAAAAATTGCATAAGTCGGAGAAAAACTATAAATTCACCTTGAAAGGTTTCATTACTTTCTGACAAGTGTAACCAAAATAAAGAAAAAATCTGGTTGAATATAACACCCTTTATTATTTTTGTTGATTGAAAACACGGGAAAATTTAACTACGCACTATTACGTACCTATGATTAGATCGGTGAATAAACTAAAAACCTTTAGTTTAAGTTGGATTGTGACTAGTAAACGGAAGCCAGGACCCACGTTTCGTCCTATTTCGGACGTACCACGCATTAAACTTGCCAGTACCAATACAACTCAATCACTACTTACCACTGATATGCTGGGCACCTAGTGAAGATTGACTATCTTCGGGAACTGTGTTTTAGAACATTATTTCAATTATTATAACTGTGGACAATTTGACCTTTTCATTTCTAAGACTGTTATGTTCCTCTTGCCCAGTCCTTCCGTTTAGTTGTTTTACTCTTAGTGTATTGTTATTTACTATGAACTATAGTTACTTAATTGTATACAACCTGTCCCCATTCACTGCCACTCTTTCCTTTGTTCTGTATCAATGTCAGGTTCGTGATTGGTTTACCGCGTGGTCTGGTTTTATGTATATATAAGGGCGTGATTAAAATACAGTACGGTCTCAGATCTCGGCTCTCAGTTCTCCGTTTTCCGGTTCTCAATTCTGGTTCTTCTATTGTCAGCCTCGGCAGGGGGGGGTGAGTGAGCTTAGGTCAATCGGGCATTATCAACTAGGCACACATCTCATTGGTGTTCGTGTCCATCAACGAAAATCCTCCATCCTCTCTTTCTTTCTCATGTCATAACAACGATCTACCAATATATCGAGGCAATCCCCTCATAGATGCATATATAAAGCAATGTAGACTGATCATTTTCAGTTTATGACAACGGAAAGATTCAAATAAGTACTAATTATCAAAACCTTTAGGTTTCCTGGCTAACATATTTCATTTAAACTAGTAAGTCAAAGTGTATTGCTCTACATTTTTGTCTTCAGTTAATTCATGGTATCATTTGATCCTAATGTTATTTCATCAATGTAACTATCTCAGTTTCAACTTATCTTTTACTTGGTATTCATTCCGAATCTACATTGCTCATGACTTTGCGTAAATTACAAAATAAGTGGGCTAGGATGCCTCAAACACTCAAAGATTCAATTGCATATTATTATTATTATTATTATTATTATTATTATTACTATGATCACAATCAATAATTCTGATGTCGAGTAATATAATCCGTTTGTTTACATAAAATATTTGCTTGGTATAATTTGACTAAATATAATTAACTAGATACATATTATAGCAAGACAAGAAATAAACTATCTAACATTATAAAAATTTACATCACTGAATACAGATTATAGAATTACACGAACTTTTTGAATAGAGAACATAGCTTGAAGGTATATTATTGTTATAGTAAGTTTCTTTTGTTGTAAAATGATTTCAATGAAATGAATTCATTAGTAATTTTGCAATCATATACTTAGAAATGTTACTTACAAGTAGTCTGTTCATAGATATGGATGTATTGATATTAAGAGTGTTTTGTATTTCATTATGTTTTGAGTAAATCTTTTGAATGAATCTAAAGCGTATGCACTTGTTAGGAAGCTTAAAGATAATAGGGTTGGTTTTTCCGGAATGCTTAGCGTCAATTAGAGTTCCTACAGTAGAACGAAATAATTGTCGAATGCTTACATGTTTTTCGTTGCTGTCTAAATAAGGTCAATCGGTGAAGTAAATCTTCACATCTAATAATCACCATAACACCCAATGAATATTAAGCACCTTTTAGTTTTGTAGATAACAGCCACACAACGTTTTCTATCTGTACGGATTTAATTCCTTTAAAGCTGAGGAGATAAGTTCATAATCTGTTAGTAAACCAATGAGCGTATTAATAAATTTAGTTGTTAAACAAATATACTCGATTTTGAACAATTATTTTATTTCCTTCATCATCATTGTTATAACGGAACAAACAGTTGGGAATGACAACCTACAGATATTTTATTCTTCATGCTACCGGGACTCGTATCGCCGATTCTGTTAGTCATTTAGTAACTATGATATTTGTATTGCTTCAGTTGAAGGCTTTTCATAGACCCATTATTGACTGTTCGGTTTGTTTATCTTCCTAAGCTATTGTAATTTTACTATGAACCTATTATCCCGTTGTCTGTACTAAATTCCCCACCCACACCCACACACCAATTCAGACTTCGGTGTATTTTGTATTTCATACTTCTGGTTCCTTCGCAGAGTGTTATATAAAAGCATTCTTTATAAGCTCAATAAATGACTTGGTAGAGCGTTTTATTAATTCACTCTTTACTCCTAGGCAAACTTAGTCGCATTGGCCCTGATTCAATCATTCAGCGTCGTATAGATTGTAGGATCAATTCCCATTGATCTGTTCTAGACGAAAGGTCAGTGCTACACCTTTCTCGACCTAATCGTACATTGCCCTCTCATCAACAGCTTTCAAGGTCATTTCATTCATCATTGTGGAGTGTCACTACAGGTAGCACCATAATGTAGGGACGACCTTGACATTTGCTAGGCGACCATTGACATCGAAATATTAGTTTGTCACTCTTCTTTAAGCATTTGTCCAAGTGCATAGACGCACCACAATCACATAAACATGTTCTTCGAAGTAAACCTTTCTCCTGTAAATACCTAACGATAACGTCCTCCTGGAAATTAGCGAGCATTCGATAGATCGTCAACATTGTCAACCATACTGTGAGAAATGACCTTGAGATGAAAAGTCTCAATTTCATTGGTTCGTCCCTATATTAAAGTCCTGCCTCACTACACTGTAAAACAGCGATAATCAGGGAGCACTGTATATGTAATTATGTAATTTTTAGATAATTTGTGCTCACAATATCAAACATAAGAAGAATGATCATAGTTAGTTGTAACTAACTATTGCTAAATCGAGATAAATACTACCTTTTTCATTAGTGTCAATATAACAATTAGACGAAATTTAGAAATGCATAGTACGATATTTAGTCATAAAAGCTTTAGAGCATTATGCATCATGTAAGATTCTGGTTTATGACTCATCTGAGTTGGTATGCTGAGGTGGTATGTTGAGGGTCACCAAATATGTTGCCGAACTCAGATAATTTTTTCCTGGTTTTCAATGATTCTTAATTGTACGTCAGTTTGAGATGGAAACTATAATAAAAGCTAGTTAAATGTATCTACTTTGAGTGATAGTTTAGTTATTTATTTAAATAAAGGATGGTTTTATTAATTCATAGGATTGAAGAAACAAAGATTATTATAAACAAAAACCATATAAATGGGTTAATAACTAACCAGAAAACAACTTTTCATAAGTAAAGTCATATGGTAGAAACTGATGTCAAGTAGTCTGGTGATTACTCTTGATAGATTTACATCCATTATCTTAGAAGTATGTCTGTTTAGTTAGAAAAACAGGACATGAAGTGCACCCGGTATATGACCAAGTTACGTTTGTCATATAACCAGATCAACTTCTAACGACTTAACCCACTCGTACGAATAAGAATAAACAAGAAGGCGATGAAGGATGTATAAGAAATTATATTTGATCGTGAGTGGAGCGCTAATGGGATAACGTCTGTGCTGGCTAATTAGGGAGCGAGTTTTTACCTACGCCGTATCGTGATCTGGTGGTGATGCGTGATCAAGAGCCTTCAACTGGTTGTGTTCTGCATTACAAATATGGTCAGGACCAGAGACAAGAACCTATGTAATTATTTATTTAGGAAATTATTTACTGCCACAGACAACTGTTTACGGTATTTGGAGGTGTGTATGTATGTGGGATGGGGGTCATTTTGAAGTGATCAACAGGATGTGTTCAGTCGTATCTTCCTAATTATTGAAATTATAATTATGACTTATCTGTGTGTTATGTCGGGAGATTCAAGAAGAGTAACTAACTTTCTGGACTGTTTTTAAGAAGACTATTTCATTTATGCTGAGTATATGTAAATCAATTATTTTATTTCTATAATTGTCATGTTCTCAACACCCTAACCTCCCAATAGATTCATGAACTGTTGTCATATTATCTTACGTTCAGGAACTGTGGTCAATTAATCATGTATCTGTATCCCTCCTATCAGTCTTTAGTCATTATTGTTTTCGTTTTGTATAAATGTTATTCTCCTTATAGGTATGATGCATGGTCAGGTTTTGTGTATATATAAAGGAATGTTTGAAATGCAATACGATTCTGTCTGGTTGGTTCATCATTGTTTTCTATTTACGGCTTGGGACTAGGTGGGCATTAAGTAAACGTGCAGTGATCAGCCATGAATTCCCATTGGCACTCGTTATTGTGACATCGTGTGTGCGAGGTCGCATCAACCACTTAATCATACGAATCGATTATATCAGCCCCTTCTAACGTGACAACACTGAGATCTCGTTAAATACTAATCCCTATTCGAATATCAAAATGCACGTTATTCTGTCCTTATAACTTGCAACAATGAAGGTCTATTGATGAATGTTGTTAAGTTGAGTGATTTAAGAAGAATAATTGACTTTCGAAACTGTCTTTAGAAAATCACTTCATTTATTTTGCATAGATAAAAATCTATTATTCTATTTATATTATTGTCATGTTCTCTTTCTTTAACCTTCCTCTAGACGAATGAACTGTTATCATATTATTTTCCATTCAACAAAAATTAACAATTAACTATGTATCTGTTTCATTAGTTCTTAGCCATTACTGTCCGTCTTTAGTACAAACGTTGTTGATCTTAGTGGTCCTGTGTGGTTAGGTTTCGTGTGTATATGAACGAATGGATGAAATATAATTTGACTGGTTGGTTACTAGGTCACACATGTTGTGTTCATCCATCCGGCTTGTGAAGGGGCGCTAGGAATCATGAGGCAGACGTGTGAACTTAGAACGATGGCCTTAGTATCCTGGATATCTGGTATTTGTTCAGATTTAAGGTTATCTCCGTATATCGTAATCGACCTTACTTCACGTTATAACAAATGTAAACATGTTTTAATCTATTATTTTGTCTTTAAGTAATACATTGTACTCACTGTATCAATTGCGTGAAGTAGTTGCCAGCCGTAAACAAACGCATATGTGAATACAAACTAACAGTGAGGCATGAAATTCATTACTCTATATCCCTGCATTCCAGCAGGTATGAGAACCAATTTGATGGTGAAAATTTCAAATTTTGAGACAGAAGCACTTCCAAAATGTTTCGTGAATTCCTAGAAGCAGTAAACATGCACTTGAAAATAGATCTAATTAATCGTATATTCAGTGGTTATTGGAAACTAAATGAAACATGGTGATAATAAGACTCACAAAATCAACCTGTTGGAGATACTGTTATCAAAATGGATTGATTTAATCATTAGGAAATAATCAAACTAAGAACTTCCATTTAGAATAGACGATGATGATGTTGTCCAGAATGATAAAGTGAGAACAACTCGATGAAACTATCAAACTCAAAGAACTAAACAGTGTTGTAATTGCACTTATGAATGTTTGAACTGAAATAGTATCGTGTGTTTTTTATGTGTCATGTGAAAATTATGGCTTCATTTAACTGACTATAGATATTTCACATTGTGGTACCTTTTAAGAATTCCTCACCAGTTGTTAATTCTATAATCAGATATCTTGTAAATAAAAATAAGATCATTAGGAGTAATTCAATATAATATATGAAGCATATGTTTGATATGTCGGTCACCTAATAAAGATTGACTACCTTCGAGAACTGTGTTTTAGAATATTATTTCAATTATTATAACTATGAACAGTGTAATCATTTCATTTCTATAACTGTTACGTCCCTCTTGCCCGGTCCTCTCGTTTAGTATATTTACTCTTAATGTATTGTTTATTACTATAAACTACGGTTACTTAGTTGTGTACAACCTGTCCCCATTCACTGCCACTCTTTCCTTTTATTCTGTGTCAATGTTAGATTTGTGATTGGTTTACCGTGTGGTCTGATTTTATGCATATTTAAAGGTATGATTAAAATATGATACGTTCTCAGTTTTCCGTTCTCAGTCATCAGTTCTCCGTTTTCCGGTTCCCAATCTATTTGTCCCATTCAATAAAACATATCAATTTCTTAATGTCAAATCAATGTATTACATTTACATTTATATTGTAAAATTTTTTTTCAGCTACAAAATAATCATGTTTGTTGCTAGAAGTCATACATTATTTTTTACAATTAACTTTATTATGACTGTAAGTATTCCAATGTGTTGTTATTGTTTTATTGTTTTTCCTGCCCCCCCCCACACCCCCGCCTCTTTTTTTTTCTTTTGAAATGATCACTTTTGAATCAATTAAAACAACATGAATAGTTCTCTTAATGATTGTTTTGTGTAGGTATCATACAAATTTCTATGTCAATATAAATTGTATGTTAGATCAATTGATGATTACATGTGATTATAGTATTTTCAATTGAAGTGAAATAAAAGATGATGTGAATTCATTGATTAAATATATGAATAGTTGACATAGTAACTAAGATAATTATGTAATTATGTAATAGATTGAAATGAATGTCATGTAAATAAAAGTTCTTTTGAAAACAGGAAATAACAATCGGTTCATCAACTTGAAGTGCATAAGTTCGATTCCCTGTTGGAATTTAGGATACATATTGGTGGAATGAGAAACAGTTGTGTCAGTGTTTCTTGGTTTTCCATAGTATGCAAATAACATCAGACTATGACTAATATAAACAAATAAACTTATTACTTATCTCCACTAAACCATCCAAATTATTGGCTAACTTCTTTAGGTTTACAAAATACTAGTAAGAAGTCGTGATTAGTAGAGTACAGACTAATAGGGAGTGAGACAGCTGTTGTTTTGAAGTTAACCCAATGGTTAATCTGAATGAAGTTATTCATAATGTTTTCAATAGTCTGTAAGTGTATTACATTTAATTATTATAATTAACTTGCATCCATTTAATGTATGAATACTACATATTAAAGTGTAATTTACATAAAAGATTTCATAATTAGAACGTATTTGAATCTTCTACTTAATTTGTAATGAACTGAAACTGGTCAGTCTCTGTTTTCATACGTGCATCCACAGCGGATTGACTTGATTATAAGTGTTGTTTGAATTGGACTGGCAAGCGTTTAGTCGTATTTATGAATCATCAGTTAGATATACGTGTATCTCAGTGTTGATTCACACACCGAAACTCGGACTCAGTGAATTATACTTTATTCTACTGACCTTGGGTATGAATTATTATTTTCAAATAAATAACTACATAGATTCTTTCAACGTGAATTCAGCACTGCAATCAAATCTTCACCAACGTTTCAAGAGTCAAACAGCTATTAACAAACATAGCAATACAGCACCGACTATATCGGGTTAAAGATTAAGCTTACCATCAATGAGCGACTTTTGTTGGGGTTAAGTCAATGTTACTCTAAAGTTGAATCGAGGTAGCTAAGTGCAGATAAGTAATTAATATATTTGTTTGAATTCGTCACATATTGTTATTGGTTGGGTGCAACAAGTATCATGTAGCACTAAACAGTTGCTTCGTTTTTATATGGGACTATTCAACGGTGTACACAAATTGATGGAAGTGGAAATCCTACAATTGGACGCGGACAAGCCCAGTGGTGAAGTTGGTTGGGCGTTTGTTGTGATAGCTGTAGGCCCTGAGTTCGATTCGCTAGTGGGATCAAACGAAACGTTTGTGCAGTGTCCCCCCCTAATTTCCAATGGTACCCAACCGATATCAATCTATGACGAAGACAATCAATTAGACTGATACTATAATGTGCTTATAAAATATATTTTAAGTAAACTGAGTTAATTTACAATCTACTTGTCTATTTTACTTCAAGATTATTAGTATCTTACTAGCATCTGGTGCTGGCTTGTTTATGCTATCAGAAGATGCAAATTTTATGATACTACACAAAACAATAAAATTATTTGAGAAACATGTTGTTCCTCAAACTCCTCATTATGGTGATGGTGTAGGGAAGTTGATCATGACAATTACTGGTAAGTTGTTATATGATGAACATGACTACATTAAAAACTATGTTCTCTTGTAGTATTTCCTATAGTCTTAGAATTCTGCAGAATAACTCTAAAGTAATGAGATTTTTTTTAGACGAAACAAACCAAAAGTACAGTTCTAACGATGTCATTTACAATAACCTCAAACTTCAAAAAGATACAGAGAACTTTGTATTACAAATACTTTTAGATCGGTCACGTGACTACTAATAATCTTAATGAATAACTTGACAATACTAGGCGTTTCCTAAAAACATCCTAAGCTACCTTGTAAACCATATCTACAAACTGATTACAATTATGGTTTATTAATGAAAGTATCTCATGCTGAATTCTCTTAGGTTGTAAATTAGAAACTAAGCTCCAGTGTTTTAGATTCGGAAGAAGGATACTTTAACTAGCTGTTATATTTGAAATAGAGTATAATGTCAAATACGCTAACATGTTAATTGTAAGTCAGTCACACCTTTATATTCCAGTTTGTAGATGGAGAGTAATAGACTGTCTGAACATTAACTCTTTTACTATGTTTATGGAAATGTATGTTGATACATTTGGGAGATGTGGTCGAGCCAGTGAAAATGAGTACGCTTTTTATAGGTCACACATAATAATCCAATTTAGGATGTTGTAAATCAACCATGTGTTGAAAATATCAGCAAACAAGATGGGGTCGTAGAATTAAAATTTTGAGTTAAGTGAAGGATTTAGACTTGCCTACTAAGATATTAATTTTAACTCTAAATTTTTATTTTATCTAAATCTATATAAAGTTATATGGAACTGTGATGAGGCTTCTATGGTAGTGTCTATAATAAAAGTAAATAAACGTCATATAGGCCACTTACAAAGATATAATCATTTGAGTTGGAACTACTAGAGAACCGTCATCTGAACTCGTAACCTAAAATGGTATTCATCAAGGCTGACCATTATTTCCATGTCAGTTTGATTACTGTGATTAATGCATTCGATATTTAAATTCTCAGCGGTTGCAATCTTAACATAGAATTTGCTTATCGACTTTGAGTAAGCTGATGACATAGTCCTTTTGAGGATGACAGACAAGATTTAGTCTATTGCAGAAATGAACAAACGGCAAGTATATTTAGGATGGACTACTCCCTCGTTCAAGTTGTGACTTAAACATTGGTCTACATTAACACTTAAACTAAAGTAGCTGTGGCCATTAGATAAATCACTTATCTTGGAAGTTTTCCTGAAATTAAGTAAATCGATAAGGATACTGATGCACCCAGTAAGAATTGCATCAAAAATTATCCAGACTACAATTATTGGTTCGTATGGTTCTTGTCAACGAACATGATTTACGATTTCCATACAAATTAATAATGTAGTAAAACATATACTTCAATTTAAAATATTTATATATAGTTCTATTCAGAAACTTGAATCTATTCTTCTTAACTTTTGATTAAAGCAAAAATTTATGATTGATTGGGTTCATCACTGACTGATGTTTGTAAGGTACAATTAAAACTATGAAGCAGTGGGCATTTATTTCGCATGGAACTCTTCAGTAGTACATACCTTTGATTCCACCAGTGGAATCGACCCCTAGGCTTTTAGGACTTCAGTGGTACGCTACCAACATCAATAACCAATTGGAAAGGATTGCTCAGGACAGAGTTCAATGGAGAATCCTGGTGAGCGGCCTATGCTCCTCGGTGAGGAGTAACGGGCGTAAGTAAGTAAGTAACCAACATCAATCTGTGGCAAATGCAATCAACTAAACTTAACATCAATCTCCAAAATAACTACCTGAATTCAGTTAAACTAATCAGCTTACTAATGACTAATTTCAGAATATTTCTGATCTTGTGACTGGTGGAGTTCGAATTTGTCAGAAGTGAGACAGTTATCATCGATAACAATGACTGATCATCGCTCTTTATCACAAATTAATAGAAGTTAGAATTTTCCCATTGAACACCGGAAGACAGGCCAATAGTGTAGGAAGTTAGACATACTCCAAACCAGAAATCAATCAATCAGTCAATCATTGCCTGTTACCCCAAGTGGAGCATAGGCCGCCTACCAGCATTCTCCAACCAACTCTGTACTGGGCTTTCCTTTCCAGACCTTCCCAAGTGCTCTTCATTCTCTTCCTATCTACGTCCTATTCCCGACACAATGTGTTCCTGGGTCTTCCTCTTTTCTTTTAGCCTTTTGGATTCCAAGTTAGTGCATGTCTTGTGACACTGTTTCATGGTTTCTTCAATGTGTGTCCAACCCAGATAGCTTTGGTCTAACTATGGAAGAGTGTCACTATTGGATAGACAAGTTATCCAGTACAGTATAGTTTTCATTAGCACCTTATAAACATCAGTCTGTGAAGAATTCAATCAACTATACTCAATACTAATCTCTACAAAACCGTATCAATTAAAACCAATATACTTAAATTATAAGCATTTTTATATTACCATGAATTTATCACTATAGTGAATACTTTCCAGTATATTTTATCATTGTATATGTTTATTTACTTTTTCAGAAAAGTTTTTCATTGTAGTATTCATATTCAGTATAGCTAATTTATTAATTTGTGTAATTGGATTAATTGCTGTCTGGAGTCAAAAATCAACTTTATTAAATGTGGTAAGAGTTTATAACTATATTCTTTGGTATCACGAATTGATCTGAATCAGACAACCATTGATCACCTGAAAGCACCAAACAGCTGTTTCGTCCTAGTATGGGACTCTTCAGCAGTGCGCGTCCACAACCCCATAGGGGGTTGAACCCAAGGCGTTTTGGCTTCGTGGCGAAGGCCTTACGATTGGACCGCTGAGTCAGCTCCTAACGGTAGATATTTTTAATTCAGCCAATTCGTAATATCATCTCACTAGTGATTAGCTCTTTGAGGTAATTCCTGGAGTTCTAGTGTGAAGACGTGACCGGTAGAGTTCAACCGTGTCGGATGTGAGACAGTAACTCACCCATGGCATGGAAGAGGTCGCGCAACGTATCACGAATTGACTGAATTGGAAATATCAATCGCTAGGAGCCGATTCAGTGGTCGAATGGAAAATCGTTCGCAGCGGAGCCAGTGAGTCCTGGGTTCGATTTTTGATGGGGTCGTGGATGCGCACTATTGAAGAGTCCCGTACTAGGACGAAACAGCTGTTTGGTGCTTCCAGGTGATCAATGGTTATCTGATTCAGATCAATTCGTGATATCAAAACTGACAGTTAACTATCTCTACAAACCCCCTAATTATGTTCTTTGGATCATGTTATATAGTTAAAGTTGATTGAAAATAACAATAGGCGGGAAACTATGCTTTATCTAGATTTTATATTAGTTGATATTCAACGGTATGGTTTACCTGGTTTTTATTTTTCTAATGAAAATGATGATTCATGTGAAATTTTACTTAAACCCTCTCTCTTTCCGCATTCTCCATCGTCGCCATCACTCGTCTTTAATAGTCTGATTATTATTCCCGATATAACTGTATTTTGTGGCATGGCAATCAATTGTTGACTTCTACATCTTAATTCGTAATTGTCAGGTATCTTGGAAATATATTTTTCCAAAGTTGTCAGATGGTCCTCCTTCTGCATAACAGTATTAAGGTATTTACCTTCATTCCAACTCGTGGTAGGTGTATTGTGGTTTACCTCTACCAACTGGAATATAGTTTCTACTCAGGTTATTTTATAAATTAGGATAAGCATGCATTTTCCCGTTGATTTGTAATGAACTGACACTGGTCAGCATTTGTTGCCATATGTGCATCGCCTCGATATAGCGATAGTACAAAACTAATTTTTAAGTTGGATTGTGACTGGAAAGCAGAATCCAGGACCTGCGTTTCATCTTATTTGGGACTCATCGGGCTGACGAGTTTCAGTCAATTACATATCAACGGGAAAATATAAGCTTATCCTGATTACATATACACCAGTTGCACAAGTATGACTGTCTGGACACAGTAGCCTAGTGGTGAACGCAGTGGCGTTTGGTACGAAGCGGACTGAGTTCGAATCCCAGTGCGAACACCAACATTGGGATACAGGTACGTCCTGCTGATGAGTCCCAAATAGGACAAAACGCGCGTCCTGGATTTCGCTTGCCAGTCACAATCCAACTTAAAAATATTTTATGAATTGTTTGGTTGTGGCCACTGAAACGCTGGATCTGATCTGTATGAGTTGGTTTTGGTCTTCTCGTATTAGTTCTGACAATCAACACATCTACCATCTGTAGTTTGTTATATGCCTCTTTTCAAATTTAAAGTTCATGTCGTCAATGTCGTTGTTGATCAAACTGCAATAATTTTCTAATCCATTCTTATTGATGATCTTGGTGTGTTCTGCATAGATGATTCACATTTTTCATTCGCCTACTGGGAATATCTGGTCAGGTCTCTGAATAGCTGTTTCTATAATAAACCCTGATAACTGTAATCCAATTAGTGTACACTTCATTTGTTTGTTTATCTTATTCTTGAAGTGAAAGTCTGTTGTTAGACCGAAATTGATGAGCTCCGAAATACTTTGGAGCTTTGTATTTTTGAAGGTTATGATCATTTGTAGAAAAATGGATATAGTATCTTTTGCAAGTTTTGGCCCTTTTAAAGTCAATCGGCTTGTAACGTCAAGGGATAATATTAAGTTGTTAAAAATTTTGATAGAATAATAATGACTTTAGATGAATTAGTATATGAAGAGTCAAATGGCAAAATGGAGCTTGAAAACTGATTCTGAAATCATAATCAAATTTAATCAATAACGGATACGAATTTGTTTGAAGTTTCTGTGAATAAAGTTGTAGTTTTCTTAACATTAGAATTAACTATTTGCCTTTCATCAGATTGAGGACTTCACCGGTAGATGTACCTATATCTTACTATTCATTTTTACACTATGACTTGTTTAACATACTGTACTGTTGGATTCAGAAGGTTTACTGTCAACTTATTCAACAGAGATGACTCTATGCATATTTGGTTGTTTCAGTTTATTTCTTGTTATCATTTTGTTCTGGAACTGCTTAATATCATTTTACTGAATGGTGATATCAAAGTATTTAGTTCTATTAATGTTTTTTTTTTCACTTTCCTAATTTTCTTATAGTATCAAATGCTTGTAGGGTTTCAAATTATTGGACATTTAGCATTACTTATTGGTTACTACTATAATAAACAAAGTGTAAGTAGTACTATTATTATATGTATATAACAATAAATATTTTCTATGAACTACTAACTTACTTTAATAGTTAATGTAGATGATATAGTAGATATTGGGTTATATCATGAACAGATCTTAAATTTCAGATAAGAACAGTAGAGTTTATTCATGTCAAGTATAAGATGATAAATCACCAATGACATTGAACGACATCATACAGTATTACGTAATGATAGAAGTTAAGAAATGAAGATCAATGGATATCGACACAGCGGTTTAAAAATTAGGCACTTAATAAGAAATATGGATGTATACAGTCAAATAATTCCTTTGGAAGTTCGTAATAGTAAAGTGAATGATTAGAAATATAAACTAGTTTTTACGGCTGGATGTTTCTTTTTGTTTAAGACTAGTTAATTAAATGCATCGTTAACATCTTATTGTGGATATTCATATAGGGACTTGAACCCAAATGATTGGCTTTTAACGTTATCTAGTTATTCAGAATCAAAATAAGACCTAAAAACTCAATATTGTGTCGAGTTAGCTTAGTCAGAATACAAATATGGCAACAGTACATGATTACTTTTAGTTCCTATCACTAACAAAAGGTACTTACAAACCCATGTACAAACTGTATACGTTTGTATTACGTTTCTGTTCTTTACTTATTTATATATTCTGTTAACTATTATTTTATAAAATGCAGCTAAAAGATCACTTGGAGATCTACGCCAGAGATTCTATGAAGGAATATATATCCCTGAAAAGTGGAACACCTGAAAGTCTATTCGCCGGTAGTGTAATGGCTTTGGTAAGTAAAACGCAACTTTAGTAATATTCATTATTATTTGATTGTACATACAAACTACGATAGGAATATTCTTCACAAATGGATATACTGAACAATTAGTAACATATTTGATATCACAAAATGGTCAGAATTAGACAACCATTAAACACCAAGAAGCATAGAAAAGTAAGAAGACGTGACCTGTGAAGTTCAGCCGTATCGGGTGTGAGGCAGTTACCCACTGATGACAATGAAAGAAATCGCACAAACGTGTCACAAATAGATAGAATCAAAAATATCAACTGTTGGGAACTGATTTAGTGGTCTAATGGTGAATCATTCATCGCTGAGCCAAATAGTCCTCACCTCGTCTCCCGACGACATCGTGGATGCGTGCAGCCGAAGTACCCCATACTATGACGGCATAGCTGTCCAGTGCCTACAGGCGATCAATGGTTATCTGATTCAGATAAGTTCGTGATATCAAAATGGCATTCAACAGTCTCCACAACTCCCAATTAGAAATATATGTAGTTGTAATGGAATACAAAATGGAAGGTAGTCATAAGGAAATAGGTAGAATTTTATAGAACAACGAGGAAATTACATAGTTGTAGATACAGTTCAGATAGAAATATAATCAAAGAAAACTTTATCGTTATTGGCTTCTCTTTTTGGGTTATATATGATAGGGTCTCAAACCATTTTATTGCACCATATTTAGGACTACAACTAAGAAGTCAGGATGAACAGACAGATACCAATCTATCGATGTTTTCTTGCATCCCTCATCAACTTGTCATTGATTAGCCAAATTTTCGACTTTTCCGATTTACATAGCCAGTCTCAGAGCCGACGAATGATGCACTACATAAATGACTCTGGTTTGACGCTTGTAGTGTATGATCAAGCCATCCAAGCTGATATTTGAAGATGAGGATACTTAATAGGTAGTCATTACTGCTTAAAATTAAAAGTTATCAAACATCAGCATTGAATATCAGCAGTACTTCAACGACAAAGATGGTTGAACAAAAACGTTAAGCTGAATATTCTTGGTTCACATTCACCAGGTTTCATAACTCGTGATCAGAACTTCTCTCAGCAAAGCGTTGTAAACCCAAGCCTTTACAGCCAGACTAACATAACATTACGATGATACCAAAAATGGACCACATTGTCATAGGCTGATATAGCTTTTGTTATGTGTAAACTGATCACGTCTAACACTACCAGTAATATTAACTAAACTACCCAGATACACAAGTTTTTCGACTACTTCTAACGGTTTACCAGAAAGACTGGAAACGGTCTTCCAAAAGTACTTTGGAAAGTTTAGAGTACATGCCACACCTATATACAAAAACCTCTGGCGGTGAATATAATGTTAGTGGATTCATGACATAATAAGAAGCTAGCTTGCACCTTGAGATCCTAACATGCATTGTGTACAATCTACAAGTCATAATGTAAACCAACAGTTCGGGAGCAATTAAGTGTAAATTGAACCTTTAAATATGAATCTGATATCACGAAATGACTTAAGATAGAGAAACAATGGAAACCAAGAACTGGGACTAGGCAGCATTTTTGTATCATTATGGAATTTTCCAGCAGTATGAACCTAAGGGGTCATAAGGTAACACAGCCTAAGACATTCTGACTTCACGGCAAAGGCTTAACAGCTAGACCACTGAGAGAGTATCAAAGGATTGACATTTCTTACTAGTGCTACTTTACGATACATATGGGTGACCTCATCCGTTGTCAGTAATTGCATGAGATCTTTTTAAAGATGGGGAAGAAAACTGTTTCATTATAGGATGATATAATACTCTCAGTATACCAAATTATTTCAAACGACCTTTTGAATTCACTGACACGGATTTCATCATCATCCTTAGAAAAAGAAGAGGGTAAGTCGTATAGGACTGGTGATTTATTGTAAATTCTAAATTTCATTTTCTCACTAACCTCTTTTTCGTTAGATGGATTAGCCTCGGAAACCAAGGAGGTCAAGGCAATTTAATCAACGTTTATGGGGCAACACACCGTCTAAACTAGAACTCAGAAGAACCCAACCAATTGTTCAGAACAATTTTAGGTGTTAATGACTGCCGTACCACTATTTTCAAAGATTATTCTACTGACATTATTCATTATTATGGTGCTTAGAGTATTGACGTTTTCTATCAAGAAAATAGTCAAGTATACACTAAATTTAACAGATATATTTTAATGTCAAATTACTTCTCATAATCTACGATAATGTAAGAAAGAAATTATGTAATTAGGTGTTATTCATGTTGTTCACAGTGAAACCTGAAGGTCATGGGTTTGATTCCTTAACGTGGACGTGGATGTACACTGTTGAAGGGTCCCATACTAAAACGAAAAACTATCCAGTGCATTCTGGTTTTAATGGTAGCTTAACTCAGAACAATTCGAAATATCAGAATAATCGTGACTGATCAGTGAGTGGTAGCCAACGTTATGTTTGTTAGTCGATTAAGTTGAAATATGATCACTAATCTAAGTAATTTGGAATCGTGTGTATTATGTTATTGATACATGCTAGATTTAAGAAGCTATCCGCAAGAATCTCTGTATGACCGAAGATTTAAGTTGGTTGTAACTCTTTGTATAGGCTCCCTAGGAGATTGCAATCCACCTAAACTAGTTTCACAGACTAATTAATGTTCACGGAAAATGTTTGACAGAATGCTCTGGTAACTATTCTCAACCATCTAACATTTAATGAGATACGATATGAACTATGTGGTTTGCTTGTATTAAACTAGCATTCTAATTAATTGGTTATATTATACCATGGCTACATGTTGTATACACAATCTATGTTAAATGGAGGGTATATGGCCCATTTGTTAATGTTAACTGATTCGACGTGTATATTATCAACTCAGCGAGTTAAAGGAGAATAACTAAACGTCGATACATGTATCATCTTGATAGATTTAATTCATTTTGATGATAACAACTAAGTAACGCAGTTTTATGCCAGCTTGTTTGTTTTGAATATTTCAAAGGTTGATTGAAGTTATTTGTAGCGTTTTAGGGGCTAGCTAAATATGTGCTATCCAGAATTTCCAGATATTAAATTGAGATGGTTTATGGAGATTTGTATTAATAGTTGGATGAATAAGTGGCTGATTAGTGTAGGAAGGTTGCTGTGGAGTCCTATATTGGGATGAAGCAGCTGTTCAGTGCTCTCTGGTACTCAATGGTACTCTGCCAACATTACCAGTTATCTTTACTTTAATAATAAAGTAAATAATTTGTTTCAAGCAAATGAAGTTATCTACAACTGACTTGTTTGAATATCTAAGTGTAATATAATCACTATGAAGGGTAAATGCTCAATAATAACACAGTTCACAGAATGATACCGAAAATTTGTTCTTATGTGTACTCCAGTACCTTAATAAATGAGTGGACACCTCGAATACAATACACTTCATTAAAACGAATACACCCATAAGCTCATTTTGCGATAACTACTACTGTTTACTTTGGATTGTAATTGGCAACCAGAATCCAGGGTATGCGTTTCGTCCTATTTGGAACTCGTTAACTGGATGTACCTGCATTCCAGTGTTGATATTCACACCAGGACTCAAACTCAGTTTGTTTCGTGCCAAACACCACCACGTTCATCACTAGGTTTCTGAGTGCAGACAGCCGTTGCATAAGTGTGGCTGTCTGAACTCAGTAAAATAAAAAAATATGTCCATTCCAAAAAAATCACAGTGGATATGTACCTTTAACTTGTTATCTGATGTTTTATCTTTCGACTAACGGTGACGCTGTGAATGTACACTTCTATTACAGAGTCTCATACTGTAATTAAATTTCTTCGGTAATTTTTTTGATTTCCAATTGTTGTCTATTCAATATTATTCTTTATTATTTTAGCTAAATTGTTGTGGTGCCTATAATAATCATTATGAATGGCAGTTTCCTAAGTTCGATCCCGTTGATTATTATGATAATATTATATATAAAGGTGAATGCAATTAAATATGCTGTGTATACATTAATTCAATGAATGTGTCTATGTTAAATACTAAATTTCATTAAATAATTAGCTGATCCTTCAGTTTTGGCATATCGTTAACGGTTAATTTATACATAATTAGTTCTATATGTGTTTGAATCTTCATGTTGGTTTGATATGGGCTGAAAGTGATCATTCTTTATTGTTATGTGTCCATCATGAACCGAGTGCCTCGAACCATAGTTTTAAGTATGGCTTAATTTAGATTGTTACTAGCAAGTGAAACCTAGAGGGTACGTCACATCATATTTATGGCTAGCCAGCTGGATGTATCTGTATCACAGTGTTGATGCATACACCTGGGTTCAAATGTCGAATACCAAGTTGGAAGAGACTTGCTTCCTGGATCCAACTTGCATAACAATTCAAATTTTAATTATCAAATTATAATAATAGTAATAATACACTCATCTTTATGAATCACCACTGAGTGTAGTCACATACGACGTGGGCAATCCAACTTAGTACTTTTTTAATGGTTTACAAAAGGACAAAAAAGAACAAGAAAAGCCTAGTTTTGAAACAATTAGGCGTCATGGGTCACATAATTAACATCAATTCACTATTCAAAATAACATACTGAATACCACTAAATTTACCTTTCATCCTCGAATGTCTCTTCCAACAAACAGCAAAGACCATAGCGATACGTTAAAATAAATCTAGTCAATAAACGCTTTTGCAATTTCCCTATTAGTCCTAGCCATGAAACTCATATAATTTGTTGAATTCGTACTTTTTTATAGTGAAGATAGGTTCTCTCAGTCGAGGTATCCTAATGTAGGAATTTCGTTATCTTCGAAGATAAAGCCAGTGATATACGATTCAGAAAGAACTTAGCTATTAAGTTGTTTTGATATGAGACTAAAAGCACGTTTTCTGGATACTTAATTAAGACAACAGTTTGTGCTTTATCGGCTTTATATTTACTTTAAACTAATTTCTTGCCTCATATATGAAGATGTACCATGTTTGGGAGTTACTTGATTCCCATGCAGACAAAGGTAGTGTTGGATGTCATCTTAAGTAATGTACTGGGAAACGGTTTCAGAGTTATCAACAAGAAACTTTGGATTTATGCTTATTGATTCCGGGGTCTCTTTAGTAAAGTTTACTCGAAGTCTTTAGGGGAACTGATGCTCTTTGATGATTTCAATGTTATGTCACTGAGTTTCATAGTCTATGAGCACTATTGAATTCCAGAGAGAGCATCAATAAAGTACGCTTTACTGATAATTGTTAATTAGAACTAAACTCAGGTTCAAGGTTACCTCCTAACTTTTTTCAAGCATTAACTCTTAGTAACGTAGTGATTGCGATGTCATATTACATGGACTGCGTCAGCATTACAAATTGATTGGTAAGACTAGATCAATACTGACTACTCAAGCGTCACATTTGGCACTATTCAGTAATCAATCAATGTATCTAATATACTGTTAGTTTCAGCTTAAATAGTTAATTTTTCTGAATCATATTTCATTTGTCTTCTGTTGTCATTTTATCCCACTCTCTTTTGAAAACTTGATTCTTTTGATTTAACTTGTTTGTGTGATGCTATGACTCTTAACAGTCTCAATAAACCCGTTGTAACTGTTTGTGTTCTTCGTATATGACCATTTGGTTTCCATTAGTGATTTTATGCTGATTGTTGAATTTGATACGAATAAATGAATGTCATAAATTTTACAATAAATTTACTAATTAACGTTTAGTAATTCAACAGTTTACATAACACCCGATCATAATCAATATAGGCTCACTAATCACTTAGTTTAAGAAGAGATGAACATTGGAGTTCATTTATTTTAGATGTATAGCAATTATCCACTGATAGTAATGGATCATAGCATACAATATATCTGTATCAAAAGTGACTTGGTAATCTAAAGGCTAAGGATTTTGTTACAAAACTTTAAATCTTTCAGTTGAGTCTTCTATCTAATGAGATTGCTATTCACTGCAACAAAACAGCTATCCAGTGCTTTCTGGCATTAAGTGGTTTCTCAAAGTAGATATCAAGTGATATTGAGTTATAATTTAACAATCTCAATTATATCTAATTATAAATAAGTTCCTTTTGTAACAGGAATCATTTTCTAGTGGATTCGGATCATGACTAATAAAGAAATTCCAGAGATCTTTTTTTTCACTAGCTAAATGTACCTGAATTTCAGTATTCATATTTACAACACCCAAACTTGATCTAAATGTCATTCACTTTAAATATCATCTTTGCATCCACTAAACTACTACATCTAGATAGTTATTTCATTGTGTAATAAGTATTAATTCTATTTTGATGAGTTTGTATTTTTTCTCTTGTTAATGCTAAAAGACTTCGTTTCAGTATATAAGCATCAACAGACAGGCATTCATATGGTTATAAATTTAACTTCCCTTAAAACTTATAACTGAATAACACTATTGAAGACTATCTCATTGAATACACATACATCATTTTAATTTTAATTCACAGTGGTGCAAGTGTATTCACTCTTTAACCTCATCTAAATTTTGAATTCTATTGTTATTTTCTAAACATCTTTACTCACTCTTCCCTCTTGTATTCTGTCTATACGTTACCTCAATAAACTCGTAGTGCTAGTGTGGTATGACAACTTGAACTTACAAGCATTTGTGCCTGGTTCTACGTTGCTGCTGCCTCTGATGATGATGATGACACTAGGGAAAATTTTAAACTTATAACTAAATCTATCTTTATTATCATTGACTATTTTGTTTTTTTTTCTTTATCTTAGGACTAAATCTACCTATACCATGTTGTAAAATGAATGATAATTTAGAAATAATCAATACAACATGTCCATTTCACTATACAACATTAAATAGTAATATTGGAAGAGGTTGTAGTAAGCTATTTTCAGAAGAAGTTACATTTCATACAGATACACTTATACTTGGAAGTATATCAATTTTAGTAGTTAATGTAAGTAGTTAATATTGTTGTCAATTAAGCTAATTATTTCATTTGTTATAGAAATTTGTATGGTTTTGTATGCTTTCGTTATTGATATTAAGGACTACAGTTAGTCAATCTCTATCGGTATTTCTATATTTTAAGTGCAACGTTCCAAATTGGCGTTACATTACAAGTTTAAGGGATTTGAAGCAAACGAACTGAGTTCGAACCCCAGTGTGAGAATAAACAAGAGTTTATCAAGAACGTTTAGTTAAGTGTTAAATAAGACCAAACGCACTTATTGAATTTCAAGTTTTGACTGTGTAGTTCAGTGGATTACATGATGTTACAATGAAGTAATATGCATTGACTCGCCTGTGATGAACTGAGTTATTATGATAAAATGTTATGTACCAATGAGTATTAAATTACTTAAGTTGGATTGTGACTAGCAAGTAGAATCCAGGACGCGCATTCCTTCCTATTTGGGACTCGTCAGCGGATGTACCTACACCCCAATTTTGACGATCACAGTGAGATTCGAACTCATTCCGTTTCGTGTCAAATGCTGTCGCGTTCACCACTAGACTGCTGAGGCCGGATAGCTACACTTGTGCAACGAGCTCATTGGTATTCGGATGAGCTTGTATATTCACGTTAATTTGTTATAGACTAAAGCTGGTCAGTTTGTATTGCTATATGTGCATCCTGAACAGATTGCCTCGATATAGCGGTTTTTCACACGGAATGGACTGAGTTCGAATCCCACTGTGAACATCTACATTAGGATGCAGGTACATCCAGCCAATGAGTCTCAAATAGAACGAAACGCGCGTCCTGGATTTCACTTACCAGTCATAATCCAACTTATATAATGCTTGTGAATAATTCACTATATCGAGGCAATCCACCCAGGATGCATACATAGCAACAGAGATTGACCAGCTTCAGTCTATAGCAGATCAACGGGAATATACAAGTTCATCCTAATCATTAAATTACTGTTTTATTATACTTTGAAACCCACAAAACCCTTTCTTGGGTGAGATGATGTCATGTAAATTGCGTAGTTTCATATAAGCTATCTATATTATCAACTTTAGTCAGTTCGTGATATAGAACGAATGAGCAGCCACCTTAATAGATGATTCTTAACACCGGGTAACACTGAATCCTACTTTCATTACTTTTCAACAAAACTTTGGGTGAGGGGGGATTTTTATTAAAGAAGACTACTAAATCTTACCAACCAAAATGAAAGAAATAATTCATTGTGTTTATTATGTGAGTAGTAATGAATACGTAGACTCTCGTTTCTTACAGTTCGCGACTCACCAGGTGAATATGCCAATATTCCAGTGTTTATTTTAACGACAAAACTTGAAATCAACAAATATAATTCGGTTAATTACAACCAATAGGCCAACATTATAAATAAATTGAAGTATTTTGTGAAGATTGGTATGAAGTTTAGTTAATTGGATTCGTCACATATTTATGTTGGTAAGGTGTCAGCTGAAAGCATCAACACTGGACAGCTGTTTTGTAATAGTATCGAACATTCTAACAGTGTGCACTATTGATTACAGCAGGTGAAATACACTTTGGACCTTCATATTGGTGAGTGCCTAGTCTTCTGCATCACTGGGGGGGAAGAGGTGGAACTCCCACTTCCACCAACTTGTGATATAATCCGATGATCATTCATTTCAGTCGGCGAGAAATGTCTCAATGTCTAGGCTGGCTAAGTTCAGACTTTTCGGAAGTGAGACAGTTATCACTGATAATAATAAATGATTACCGTTCTATATTATATATTGACGGAAGTAAGGATTCTCCCAATAAACACCAGGCAACTAGGTGTTCTCCAACCTGGATGCGTTAGGTATGATTCCATGGTGGAATCGAGGGTGCGCATTGATGAAAAGTTCCGTCTTAAGACAAAACATTTGCCCACTACTTCCCGGTTTACAATTGCACCTTACCATTATCCAATCAATACTATATTTATCTGTTCAGATACGATTGGATTACTTAAGTTTACAAATATTTTGTTGTAATGTATATATAAGTAATAACTTTTGTATCTTTACGTTGATACTACAATAAAGTGCCATCAACGTATCTCTGTTACTATTTATTCACTCGTAACACATTGCTTAGATATAACGATAGTTCATAAATATGATTAAAGTAGGATTGTTTATGAATGCAGCATAGTTTGACACAGCTACATTGACTCGACAATGAGTTCGAAATTGAACAAAACACACTAACTTGCTTCTCCTCGTCAGTCACAATCCAACTTCAATCATACTTACGAATGATTGCTTTATAGAGTGTTATGTCGGACCATTAAAGAAAGGTGAAAAACTTCCAGAATTGGATTGTGTCTGATTGGCTTATAAATCATTGTTTTCTCTATTTCGGCTTTGAGAACTGATAGTCGCACGTCAGATGTGTCCGTATACTCATTGGTAATTATCAAGGCCATTGTGTATTTCCGCAGTACATAACATAGGGGAAATCCAATTAGGAAATACTTATAAGAACAAAAACTGATCATTTTTAGTTTATATCAACGTGAAGATTACATTTTATTATTCATAAAGTTTATGCTATTGTTTGTACTTTCGTCTTATTCATAGGTTATAATGTTGTGTAATGCAGTGAAAGCAGTGAAAGACTTCAATCCAACTACTCTATGAACATGTTGCAATTCAATATACCTTCTTTCACTATAAATGTTCCAACTGTTCAATTCCAAAAAAAAAACTTAGTGTTACAGTAAATAATTATTGGAACATTGAATAATAAAATGATAAATTATTTGAATTCAACTTAAAGTACTTCTTACTTTAAAGTTATTTTAACTTGTACCAATTAAAGTATCAGGATAATAAACACGTTCTTATTCATTCTTTTATAACTTGTACTTGATTGTATAACTAACCGTGGACAACTTCAGCACTCTGACGCCCTAAATCTTCTTAGTCGGAATTCAGTAGACAGAATCTTTATTGCAGTAAGAGAGTGGTATGTACAAAATATTGGTGTATTTATAGGTTTCTAAAGACAAAATAATCATCTTTATAATCTATCCATTTCAGAATAGAAAGTTTTAGACATAACCCAATTAAGATATATTTTGTGAAGATCCTGGAGAGTTTTATTGATCAGTGGTTGGATAGAAAGTCTGTGACTCATTCAGCGGTTTTGGGTTTCTGGGACCCTCCATAACATGTTTGAAACGTATAACTAACTTTACTAACTTGATCTGATTTAGTGGAGATAGGTTTCAACTTTGTTGTTTTATACTTATCTCAATTTAATTTCTGTTGGGTATCAGTAAAAACTAGAGAGCACTGAAGGGTTGTTTTATCCTAGTGTAGGAGTTGTAAGTAACAGTACGCCATTACCAAAGTTTTGTCAAGGAAGTAGAACTAGAATGCTGAAGTTGAGTGACGAATACTTGACTATTAGCAGTACTAAGCTAAAGTTTAGCAATCATTCAATCCTATTAAGGTGAAGCAGCTATCTAGTGTCCTCTAGTCTTCAGTTACACTCAGCAAGATTATTCTATGACGAATACATTTAACAAATAATCTAACAAAGTAATTTCAGCATATTTGATAGTTAAGCCATTGCTTGAAACTTAAAACTTTCAGAAAGGAGTCGCATTCTGTAACTAATTGTCTATATGAATCTAGAAATTTACCCAAGTATAGAGCTCATTACTCATCAGTTAATAAGTGATTATTCGAATATGCACTTAGTAGGTGGAAATAGAATATATTGGTCATCCACCACTGTCTTTCGTAACAATCACCCCTCACCACCACTTTCCTCACCCAGAGACACAGTAGCATAACTTCAGTTGTGGTTTGAATTTTCATGTTGTACCGTCAAACTGTTACTCGATTTTCGAAAGGATATATATGTATATAGTTACATTATAATCGATATTTCCTTCTTCATATAATAACGTTGTAATGTGAGGTGTTTGCAGTCGACTGATTATAAAACCTAAGCTTGAACTTCGGGCAACTAGATACTCGTCAGCATGACATACAGAAAATATTATGGTTAATGTCACTATTTGTGTGGTTCGAACCCATTCACCGATCCACCCTCTTCCATCTGTGACTGTTTTTATTGAGTGATTTGAGTTTCAAATAACTTTATGTGAATGTGTATGTATTCATCATAGAACCTGGCACATGTATGCATCGGTTCAAGTTGCCATACCTCTATGGCACTGCAAGATTAACACCATCACCATTAGTAGAAGTTACTTCAATAAAATAAAATAATAATAGTAACAAGCAGTGTAAGCATATAGAATATGGTTTATAAAGCGTAGAAAGAAAGTTATGGAATAATTTACAGCTCATGATTTAAGGGAGGGCAATGAGTTAATGCATCTGCGCTATTGTGACCGATTCTAGACCATGTCACTCAGTGTTTCTAGCCACTGATTACGATAATCGCGAGGACTCCATCCAGGTAGTCTTCAGCTACCGACACGACTCAAATCGGCAGTTAAAGACTTCACGAACTGATGCTATGTTTTAGTTTGACCGCTACTTACTCTCTTTATATAGAAGTGGAATAATTAAGTTGACTTATAACCATGTGATATGTATCATGCTTGTAACAGGGTATGAAAGTAAGTAGTCCTGATTTCGAATTTTACTTTCGTGATTGCATCCGGGTGTTGCTATTTTGTGCCAGTTAACATGGAACTAAAGCTTCAAATTTAATGACAACAACTACTGTCAAACCACTGAACCAAAACATAATCCATGTAATTTTGTGACAATCAGATACGTGGACACATTAAAAATTATTCTGTGTAATATGAATAAAAAGGATAGAAAGGTTTCAGCTGTCCGTCATAGACGGTGAATAATGAATTAGTAGACTGATAGGAGTACGTCACACTTATGAATGAAATCTGACAGTTAACGTAACAATAAAGTCATAATTTATATTTAGATTACTAGGTTCTTAGATTTAAGTATAACATGTAAATGAATATTAGAATATCAGCAATAAGGTAATCCGTAAATTAATTAACTGAATATCTATTTATAGTATTCAACTTTGAGTTCCTTAATTTCACAAGATACTGAATCAATAATATATGAATGATAAATAAGGTTCTATTTACCTATTACATATTCAATAAATTGATACTTAGTGTTTTTAGTGAAACCCCGAGGGTTTAATGTTTCATTCCTTGGTTAGCTTCGTGAATGCTTTCTGTCAAAGAGCTACATACTAGAAAAAAACATCATTGTAGTAGTGATAGTACCTAGATTATTTAACTTTGTTTTTTTAACTGAGGCCATTCATGAGATCAGGTTCAAGTCTAAAATATATGAAATTCAAATCTATTAAAACAATCCTGAAGTTGATGAGAGCAACGATAATTACTGAAAGATAAGGTGAATCAAATTATGTTCTGATGGTGGAAAATATTCACTAATAATGTAAATGTACTGAGTATCATGATTCAACATAGAAGTTTATTCTTCTTAGTGGTTCACCGCGTTATCAGTTTTAATGTGTATATTGACGAATGAATGAAATATAATATGACTGGTTGGTGGATTTCCCACTTATCTTGTGTTCTTCTTTACGGCTTGGCGTGGAGCTAGGGATGTCAGAGCAAACGTGTGTGTATACAACGATTGCCTTGGTGTCTTCATAATCCGGTATTGATCCAGATCGAGGTTACTGTTTTTGAAAAAAAGCCTTAATTTATATCGTAACAGTAAAGGTGGTTGTATTTTATGTTTCAGTGTCATCGAAGTATCTGGAAGCTTCTTTGAAACCTTTAAAAAATCATATGATATGAATTTCCTTTGGGTTAACACTATATTAGCTAATAAAAGAATAAAATATACGTAGTTAACTGATACACTGATCTCTGGGATATAACTCCTATTACTGATAATCACAAGATTGGTAAAATCAGAATAGGAATATTAGGAAAGATATTATGTGTAGTTTTAAATACATGGTAGCTTTCAGTTTATGTAAAGAATACCCAGTTTACATCAAACCAACATATTTGGTAATATCCAGAGTAGCTTCTTATGATCCAACCCACACACACTGATAAGTCAGATAGTAGAAGACATCGATGAGTATAGAGGAAGATGTATTTAGTCGTAAATAGAATGAGAACATGATTGCGACATCTGTACTGGGTGTCTATAGAGGGGGTAACTACTTTCCACGCCTCATCGTGTCGTGCCATTATGATGAAACTTAACAGAGCTCCATCATCTGGTGCTGTCCACCTAAACAAACATAGTCAGAATTAATTACGTATGGTACATAACTATTTGCTATGGGGTATTATTTACCGCCACACATATGTTTTCTTTTGTCTAGCATATCTATATGCGCATCACTGTATTACACACAATTCACGAAGTCTCTAGAAACGATGGAATTACCTCAGATGTACCTGACATTTACACTGGAAAACGATTTCTGTTTTTCCATAGCATACCTAAGTAATAACTTAGGTGCATATTTAGATTACGACAACTGTTACGATGCAAGAAAATTTGGTCGGTTTATCGAACGCCATTGAGAATATGCCTAGTCGATAAATGTGCGTCTGCCTTATACCCACTAACTCCCAAGCCAGAGATTGAAGAACCAACCAGACACAACCAGAATCAGAATTGGAAAACGGGATTGGGAACATATTATATTTCACACATTTTTTTATGTATACATAAGACCTGACCACACAGTTAACAAATTAGAAAACTAACATTTATACAAAATGAAAGTAATAGTGAGTGTTAACCGGAGTACGTATACACAATTGATTAACCATAGTCCATCAATGAGAAATGATATAATAACAGTTAAAGAGTCAAATGGAAGAATAGGGCAGGAGGAACTGAATAGTAATAGGAATAAAATGTTCACCTTGAATACAACCAAAAATAATAAAATAGTCTACAGAACAACAGTTCTCGATGATAAATAACCTTCTATAGGTGACCAGCATATCAAACTTATACTACTGAATACATTGGTTATCACATATTCTGTCAATATAGTTAAGCATTGAAATTATTTTATAAAGAGGCTATATAGTTTCGGCAATAATGGCCACATACTTTTATGTTTGCATTTCACTTTTGTTTTGTACTCTTTCCAATTCAATCATTCAATCAATCTACGCCTGTTACTCTCATGTGGAGTATAGGCGGCCGATCATCATTTTGCAATCATCTCTGTTCTGGGTTTCCCTTTTCAGTTCTTACCGTGTGCTGTTAATTCTTTCATTATCTGTCTCCAATTCCCATCGCAATGTGTTCTTTGGACTTCCTCTCTTCCTTTGTCCTCGAAGATTCCAAGTTAGTGCTTGTCTTGTGACACAATTTGATGATTTCTTCAATCTGTGTCCTTTTCACCCCCTGGCTTTTTCCAAATTTCTTTTTTAGCAAGGAGTTAGTTTGTTCTCTGCCACAGAAGATTGCTGCTGATGGTATCTTGACACCGATTACGAAGTATTCTTCTCAAATAGGTCTTTATAAATACTTTTATATTTTGAATAATGCTTTCAGCAATTCTTTGAGCTTCAGTAACATGTAATAAAACTCTCATTCGTATTGAAAATTGCCAAATAGCGCCTTTATATAATCATCAGACCCTCCTTGTTTATCGATGACTTTGCCCAAGTATATAAAAGTTTCTACATCATTCAGAGTTTCGTTGTCAAGTGTAATTGGTTTGGTACTCATTGTTTTGTATTTAGAGTCCTCTATTTTCCCTTTGTGTATTTTGAGGCGTTTTGATACAGAAATTGCTGCCACGCCGTCCCTCTTCACCTGCGTTTGTTGCTGTGTATAAGATAAAAGGCCTAGATCATCTGCAAACTTTAAATAATATGCCTGCATTCCTGTTTTCCATTGTATTCCGTGCCTGCCTTGAGGCTTTGCAGCTTTCATGATCCAGTCAACCACCGGATGAAACAGATAGAGTGAGAGTATGTAATCCTGTCTGACATCAGTCTTTACTTCGAACGTATCTATGAGCTGCCTTCTATGCACAACTTTCCAGTGTAGTAGTCAACTATTCATCTTTACTTTTTCCCTATCTTTTGAGAAAAGGTTACACGCTATGTTCATGATATATAGTAAAATATTCGACTTCATTATAAATATAGGTGTGAATAGATGTTTGAATTCTGGTAATCAACTAGTAAAGTATTATTCAAACAGATACAATCCACCTGAAGGGAGGGTTTAATAGTACTTTGCTGAGGACAAAGTTGAATGGAGAATCCTGGTGTGTGAGGCCTATGCTCTTCTGTGAGGGGTAACAGACGTAAGTAAGTAAGTAAGTAAGTAAGTAAGTAAGTAAGTAAGTAAGTAAGTAAGTAAGTAAGTAAGTAAGTAAGTAAGTAAGTAAGTAAGTAAGTAAGTAAGTAAGTAAGTAAGTAAGTAAGTAAGTAAGTAAGTAAGTAAGTAAGTAAGTAAGTAAGTAAGTAAGTAAGTAAGTAAGTAAGTAAGTAAGTAAGTAAGTAAGTAAGTAAGTAAGTAAGTAAGTAAGTAAGTAAGTAAGTAAGTAAGTAAGTAAGTAAGTAAGTAAGTAAGTAAGTAAGTAAGTAAGTAAGTAAGTAAGTAAGTAAGTAAGTAAGTAAGTAAGTAAGTAAGTAAGTAAGTAAGTAAGTAAGTAAGTTAGTAAATCACCATTCATATATAACTTTAAGTGTATTGAAGTAGTTCATGAATAAACTGTTTGTTATAATCAGATGGTTACGATTTACTAAAGATTAAGAACCTGATTACATCAATAAACTAATTTATCCTTTCGTGAAACACCTCAGTAGTCATAATTACCTTTAACACATTGAAGTAATTAGTCAATCAAATTTTGTAATGATTAGAAAATATACCTTCTAAAGTTCTATTTTAAATGTCATCCATAAAGTTTTACTTTAAAATGAAGTAAACTAATTTATCAAAATGCCAATTAAAACGATAAAATAACCAATCAAATTATGTACACGTGTTACTAATTGTTATTGAATAAGAAACGTTTACTTACTACCTTATTCTATTCATGTCAATTGAAACATGATCATTTAACGATTGTGTTTAATTCTAACGATTGAATATCTGGAGGGGGAGGTAAAGAACACATCAAAGAAGCTAATGAATTAACTATTGTAAGTTTTATCAATTATTGTATAGAATATGATTTCTTTGAATGTCTTGAATGTGTACTATACAAATGTAGGTTATATTTAATTAGTTAGATTAAGTAAGTTTTATAATGAAAAACATCTATTGAATAATTGAAATTTGATTCGACGAAGTAATCTCTTTCTGGTGGCTCCATTTTTTAAGCTGTACATTAGTATAAACATGCACGATAGGAATTTTGTTTTAAGATGAGATCGCTTCCGGCGAATTCATTTTCATGGCTGCCCAATCGCATATATATATATATAATTAGAATACAGTAACAGCTGGTCGAATATAGCAAGAAACAAATTAGGTGTTAGTTAGCATGATAACTACGAGTAATCAAAGATGTTATTCTTATTTAAATTGTTCCAGTGATGACAGAAATCATCAAAACAATATATAGGATCTTAGAATAGATAAGAAGATCAAGATAAGTAGGAAGATTAAGTAATAATATATTGGAATTGGGTTATGTAATATAAAAGATTAGAAGATAAATGAGACGTCTTTGAAACGCGGCTTGAATCAAAGGTTGCAAATGCGTTTTTATCAATAAGAGAGATAGTGAGATAGTAGAAAGAGATGACATATAACAATTTTATTAGATAAACAAAGTAAAAACCAAAAAGAATAAACTCTAAGTAATAAGAAAATTTCAGGTTAAGTCAATAGTAAGTCCAAAGGTTGAATCAATTTTTTTTACGCACACTTGTGACTTCTCTGTGTATGGCAACTGCTTCAGTAGTACACAGAAGGCGAATATTTACTAATTTTAGTAGATCGCTGTTGATCTTATAGATAACTTTGAACCAGAATCTGAGTTGTCTCAGTGACTAGTTGTCACCAGGTGACCTTTAATAGCACTACCAATATAACCACTGTTGCCTTTCTCTAACGACGCTAGATAGTATACTTTGACTTTCTTCGACAACATTCACATCAAAAGACCAATATATCTTATTCCAAAAGAGTAAATGAGTTGATAGACAAACCTAAAGAAGGTCAAACACGATTGCCAGAGTAATGGCAAAATTTGCTTTTGCATTTCTTCTCGTCAAGATATCAATAGTCAGATCGTCTTCGAATCCGAGGATAATATAGAGTGTCTTCTTATCAGTAGTGATTTCAGACAGTAATGAATATTTACGTCTTCATTGGGTATCGAATATAAAGGCAGTTATGTCTCTGGGCGAACGATTTACCACTATTCTATTGAGCAAGCTAGCATCCATTGTTTGGTGTTTCTGATGAAGTAATGGTTGTGCACAGCTGAAGAGTACCTCGGAAGATCAAAACAGATAAATTTAAGAACAAATGCGTAAGGTGGCGAATGAGAATATATATATAGTAGGTTAAATAAGATTCATCATTCCTGAGATCTATCTTTGAAAAAGGTTATGGTAGAAATTCTACGAAACACGAGGACAATTAAATTTGATATCACAAATGATACTCATTTGAACAACACTTTAGAATCAAGAAGCACTGCCAAATAGCTTTTCTTCTTTAATATAGAACTCTTCAGCAGTGTTCTTCCACGATATTAATTAAAAACTTTGTCAAACACCTTGAATTTTCACGTTAACCACTTAATCATCGGACAGTTAAAGCGGTGTTTAATAGTCAGTATTTTTAACTTTAGTTTTCTCGTGATATGTTACATGACCTCGTTCATTAATACCAACTCACTAGTGATAATTGCTAAAGCTTCAGTAAGAAGACATTATCGGTAGAGTTCAACCATGTCAGCTCTAGTTTTGTTGTACACCAATCAAAATGAATGTGTTTACACAAATATACTGTGAATTGACCGTAGTAAAAGAGATCTACCAAGCTCAGTAATTTAACGGTTAGAAGTTCTCCACAATGGCTAAAGACGCAAGTCTTGACTTCTAAATGGTTTAGTCGATGCTCATTGGTAAGAAATCCCATAGTGAGGAAAATTGGTTACTCAGTATAAATTTCTGATTTCTAGTGGATATCATACCCAGGTCTATTTGTTATATCAAATATAAACTTGACATTCCCTATGAGAATGAACCAATTCACAGGTTCATTAAGAATTTATATAGTCACCTGAAAGATCTGCATTAACGAAAATAAGAATAAGAAGGTATTATTCAGATCTTAATTATTATTATATATCACTTATCAGGAGTACTGTCAACAAAGCATCATTATATGACACTGTTCAACGAGTTGTAGGTACTCTTTTCAAGCATCTTTCTACATGTTAAATATTTCCACCATGATTTTAAATGAAAGACACGCTTGCATAATACATCATCATGTTATTGTGTCACATATTAAACTATTCATTACATCAAATTACTCTCCGGTTTATCGTAATCTCATTTCTACTATTTTATAGGCTTATTATTAATATCATGCCAAAAACTAAAGTAAGATATGCATTTAAAGGATTGAATGCTGTTACAGGTGTAAGTTAACAATTATTATTTTTTTGAATGATTAACTCTGTATTATAATTGCAAGACAGTTTTCTCTCAAGCTGGACAATACCATCAGGGCTTACTTGTGTATAGAGTTCATTTGTGGAGCTATTCTGTTAGGGTTATTATTAATCTATTCTAGTGACTTTGTTTATGAATGGTCATCAGGTTAGTTTATGTCAGTTACGTGTGATTTTATGTTTTGATTGACCTCTGATAATAAGATTAGTTGATCTGATGCTTGTTCACCTTCTACTACTACGACATTCATTATTCTGTCCAGTTATGATGTTGGAACTGGAACAGATAAAATCATTGTTCATAATTCTACATTATTCAATACTGACTAACTGATGCTACCTGGTTGTAGATTGAGTTTATTAAACTGAAGTAGTTTTGCGAAGAAAAGTAATAAGTTCATTTATTTGTATTCATTACAAATTGATATTGTCTAAGTACCATCAAATACTGGGAAAAAAACTGAACAGTTGTTACGTACTAACATGCGACTCCTCACCAGTGCAAATCGTCGACTCCGCAAGCAAATTAAACCTTTTATCTTCAGATTTCATAGTAAGCACATAGATATCAGTACCACTATCTCAGTGTTCAATAGTAGAATTCCCACTTTCATCAATTTTTGACATAGAATGATGATGATCGATTGGCATTGGTGATAGTTATCACTTTTTTGATAAGTTTAAAATCTGTCCAATACTACTTGGGTTTTAACGATATCCAACCAACCTCAGTCTGTGACGAATAGAAAGAATGTAACAGAGTCTATATTGAAGTGCATATGATTTGTAAATTAATATAAGTGAACTACTTATCGAATTTTTGTAAACGTAAACTACTACTTATTTATAATTAGAATGCATTTCGATTTTCCAATTCATTTGTTATGAGCTGAGATTAATTAGTCACTGTTGTTATATGTATGCCATGAGTGGATATAGCGATTGTTTACAAGTATTGTTTGAGTTGAATTGTGACTAGCAAGTAGAATCCAGGACATTCGTTTTGTCTTATTCGTTTTCGGGATGTACTTGCATCTGATGGTTGGTGTTCATATTGGAACTGGAACTTATTTAGTTTCATGAAAAACGCCACTGCGTTCACCATTAGTCTACTGAGTTCAAACAGCCACACTTGTACAACGGATATGTATATATAATTAAAATTTATTTGAGTCTTCCCGTAGATTTATTTAACATTAAATGAACTGAGTTCGATTTCTGGCATAAACATTAACACTGACATAAATATACCTCTAGCTGCTGAATAGGCAGGAACGTACTTGCTGGACTCTACTTGCCAGTCACAATCCAACTTAAAAACTACTCGTTTATTAGGACAAACTTTTATCTTCCCGTTGATTTGTTATGGACTGAAGCTGATCAGTCTCTGTTGCTATATGTGCATTCTGAGATGATTGCCTTTATATAGAGATTATTTACAAGTATTATTTAAGTTGGATTGTGACTGGAAAGTGGAATCCAGGACACTCATTTCGTCTTGTTTGGGACTCCTTGACCGGATGTACCTGGATCCTAATTACCTATGCGCCCGTAGCACTAGTGTGACTGGCTAGACTCACTAGTCTAGTGGTGAACTAGGTGGCATTTGGCAAGAAATCTACTCAGTTCGAATTCTACTGTGAACATCAACATTGGGATGTAGATACATCCAGCCAACTAGTCCCAAATAGGATGAAACGCCCGTCCTGGATTCCGCTTACCATTCACAATCCAACGTAAATACTGCTTTTATTAGGATGAAATTGTATCTTCCCGTTGATCTGTTATGAACTGAAGCTGGTCAGTCTCTTTTGCTATATGTGCATTATGAACGGATTGCCTCTATATAGCAATTACTTACAAGTGTTATTTAAGTTGGATTGTGACTGGCAAGTAGAATCCAGGACATGCGGTGGCGTTCGAAATAGAACGGACTGAGTTCGAATACCACTGTGAATATCAACATTGGGATCCAGGTACATCCAGCCGACGAATTTAAAACAGGACGTAATGCGCGTCCTGGATTCCACTTACCAGTCACAATCCAACTTAACTTGATACTACTCTTTTGTAATATAAACATACAATGTTTTTCTTTCTTCCTATTTTAATATTTTTTCTATCATTTACCCTTTTTTTAAAGATTATTTGTTTTAGTGTATTGATTATGTGTACAACAGTGTTCTGGTTAAAAGTATCTGCATATTTACTAAGACCACAAGTGATGAAATTAAAAGTACCAGTGAATTTAAACAATGTAGTACTACGAAGTGGATTAAATTATATTATGAGAAATTTATTAAGTAAGCTGGTAATTTCTTATGTCTCTTGTATGTAATCAATGCCTAACCAACATTATGTTTCAATACTTTACATTCATGTACATAGTTACAATGATTACATAATACCTTCAACATGTTGCATAAACCTAAACTGAGGTTATTAAAAAAGAAAATGGTTGTGTCTAAGCTTAACTCAAAGTTGTTGGATTACCAAGTCCATAGTATATAGAAACTTTGAAAGAACTTTTACTTTTACTTAGAAATAATGTTATACTTTAAGATCATACATTCAATCTATGATGATATAATGATATACTTAAGAATAAAGTACGATTTTCTTATTTGTAAAATTTACTCTTATTGAAACAAACAATCATTATTCGGTAAAACTGTCTGATTGATATCATTCTGAGTTAAGACAGATTTCTATGAGTTCAGTTTGAATTTTATTGTTTATTATAAGAATGATATCGATTAAATATCACTGAATACCAGTGAACACTGGTTAGTTATTTCGTCCTGGTACGGTTGCTGTAGAAAGTACACATCCTAGATTTCTTTAGTCAATAGAGCTTGGAATATTTAGTTTTCTCTTTAGTCGATTAATCGTCTAAATCACTGGGCTAGAAGGATTCAATAGTAGAACTCCCACTTCAATGAATCTGTAACAAACAACATAAATAAGTAACAATCTCTACAAAACTAACATTTTAGTAGTAACGGACAGTTAAGATTATCCTGAATTCATAGTGAGAAGAGCTGACTGACGACATCCAGTGACTAAAGTGTAGTGAAATCACGATATAAAGGGCATTATATAAGAAATTCGAAAGTAATTCATAGTAGGATCAAAGATTGAATCAGTTTCTTTTGCAGACATAGTGCTGTTTTCTCAATATTCATAGTATGTTTATGTTGATCTTCTTGATAACTACGAATGAGGAATTGGAGTTGATTAAGTGATCAATTATTACATTTTGTTTTAACATGGCATGTCTAATGCTACTACTGTCGTTCTCAAACTCTTTTCGACAACATGCACATTGGATGACTAATTTAGCTTGCTCCAGAGTAGCCTGTAAATTGAGTGACGAACCTGGGAGCGGTCATATAAAAAGATTTGTCGTTTGTGTTATTTGTAGATAAGGATCAATTCGAAAATGTAATTCTCATTGTAGTTGCTTGTTAGTTCTTTCAATTTCTTATATGAAAATATCAGCAAACAGATCGCCTTTGAATTCGACTCTAATGTAGAGAGTCATATCAAGAACAGGGATTTCATATAATCTATGAAGGTTTGAATTGTGTGTTTGTCTTTGAATCGTGATGACAAGGCTATTTTAACTATTGGTACTCATCGATAATTTAGTTTTTCACCAATAAAATAAGTGAAAACAGACTTTCTGTGATCTCTAAAAGAGTGAATCAACAAGTTTTCTTTTCCTTTTAATGTGGGCTCAGATATATAAAGTTTTCAGTTGGCCGTTTCATGTTATGTACTGTAAAATGATCATTGTAATATTTCATTGGGTATGGTAGTTGTTGAATATCACTATCAGATTGTTTAAATTAACTTCATTGCTAGGAATAATGGAAGTATTTTACACATGTCTTTTATACAAATAGAGATTGACAATAGTTGACTTCACGTTTATTATGACTCAATAAGTGTTTCCCATTTAAGCAATTTACTTACACCTAAACTGTTCTGTAGTGTAATTGAGATGGTTATTTTTATGGAGATTAGTATTTTTAATTGATTGATTACGTCATAGATTGATGTTGGTAGGATATCATCAAAAACCATGTAGTACTGAACATCTATTCCTCCCCCCCCACTTGGTTTTCAATAGTACAGTACTAAAATCAATCTATGAAGTGTTCTATAGTGATTAAATGTTGAATGCAATATATTCTTATCATCTACATTTCAGAATTGTAAACACTTAATAGCTGCTTGATTAAAATGTTTAAATGTGAATTCTGAACAGATTGTCACCCTACAGTAATTGTTTATAAATGACTAAACATGAATTGTAACTTGTGAACAGAATCAAAAGTGAACAATTTATCCTATTTAAAGTGAACCTTTATTTTGATTAGTCCTATATATATACAATATAACACTTGCCTAGTTCTCTACTTGGCTTATCACTATCTATCATTTAGCCTATTTTAACAGCTATCTGATGGAAGTTGGAATTTCACAATTGAATACTCGTAAATTAGTGAAGAGGGTAAGGCATTTTTCAACTCTAAATTCATGAGGTAGAATCTACAGTGTATACTCCTATACAATTCCATACTACAACTGAATAGTTATCCAGTGTTCACTAGTTCTCAATAGTATTCTACCAACATGTATCTATGAAGAATTCAATTAATTTACTTTAACCGCCCTTTAATTTTATCAGAGTAAAAACACTTTCTTCAATGAAACATCTCTCTCTTTCGTTATTCAATACAGTTAATGTAAATGACATAAAAAAAACTATTGTTTATTTAATCATTGAATAATGTACATTCTAAATATTAGAAAAAAAAGTGAGAAAATATGATTGTTTCTATGTGTGAGATACCAAGTGATTTCATGTTAATGATAAAGTTTACAATGAAGTTATAGTGTTTATGCCCCTCATATTGATTTTAAAGTACTTAAATCAATAGAATGAATACAATGTGATAATAATCATATGAATAATTCTTATAGTTACTATGATGTAGGATGATTTGTTTGTATTGTTTCAATTGACATCAATATTTACTTAAACAGTATTGATATTGTAATTTTAAAGAGATGGTAATGTAATGTAATAGGTAGTTATGAATAAATGATTGTTGTGGAGAATATTGAATTTCTTTGTTTGATATGATAAATTGATTTGAAATTAGACAATTATTGTTCATTACGAAATGCTGGATAGTGTGGATCAGCGATGCTTATCAGGAATCGAACACTGGACGCATTGGCTTCGCGATGAACTCTTGGGTATTAGACTAATAAGTTAGCATTCAACGGTTGATATTTAATTAATTCACGATATGTTCGCACGACCTCATCCATTTCAGTCGATATGAATCGTAAGAAGCTATTCGTTTTCTAGTATCACTAATTTTTCAATGAAATAAAAATATCAATGTCTTACTTAGTGTTTACCATTCGACTAACATGTATCAGTTTACTATTGAAGTGACATATACAGGATCGATTGGGATGGTTATTTTTGTGGAGATTGGTTACTTATTTGATTGAATATGTCACAGATTGATGTTGGCAGGGTACCATTGAAAACCAGGGAGCACGGCTAGACAGCTGTTTCGTTCTATCGTGGAACTCCTCAGCAGTGCGCACTCCAGATTCTGCACCAGGGGCTCCAGGTTGACGCGAACGCCTAACCATCTGCACCACTGGGTCAGCATCCAATTGTAGAATTCCTACTTTCATCAATTTGTGATAATATATAGCGCGACGATCATCCATTGTCATTGGTGATAACTGTCTCAATCCCGACAAGTCTGAACTTCACCAGTCACGACTTCTCACTAGAGCTTAAGGAATATCCTGGAGTTAGTCACTAATGAGCTCATTATTATAGGTTAGACGTTCGCGTCAACCTGAAGCTCCTTGTGCGAAACTTGTAGTGCGCACTGTTGAGGAGTTCCACACTAGAATGAAACAGCTGTCTAGCAGTGATTCCTGGTTTTCAATGGTACCCTGCCAACATCAATCTGTGATATATTTAATATATACAAAATATACAAAATCATTTGGTTCATTTGTAAGTATAATGCCGTCTTACTTATTGGAATAGATGAATTATAAAAATATAAACGTGACTCTTTAAAGATAAGTTCAATTTTAAGTTTCATATCAAGGATCTTAGTTAAACAGCAGCTGAAGATAAGTATACACTACATTACTATTCCATTTTAGACCAACATTATTCATCTTCATCCCTACCACATCCATAAATTAATGTTAGTACTTAATGTTCAAATCAGTGAGTTTGCATCCAGCTACACACTCTTCTAAACCTAGTCATTTCATGTGGTTAGCGTAAGCCACCTCATACCTGAAATTGTTGTAAATTACTGGTTTTGTCTTCTGTCTTGATCCATTGTCCTCAGAAGATAGTTCTATAGTTCTGAAACAGTTTCACCTTTGCAACTCCAAAGTTGGAGTTATGTTGACAATTCTAAATTTATGCTGATGAAGAAGTTGTATTTTAAGACGAAACGACCGTCCAGTATTTTCCTATTTTCACTGGTCAGTTCAAGATGTGATAGATTATATTTGTTAATGTTCACAATACTAAATCAAAATAAAGAATTACATGGTCATGTCGCTCCACTAAATTATTTTTCATACTGCCAAAGTAAATGTAATATTCCCCTAATAAATATTCACCAGTGAAAGTAATCATATTCAATGTAAATGTGAATACAATGTAACAAGTTATGTGTTGAAAAATGAACACTAGCAAAGTAGTTTTATAACTATAAGGTATTGTAATGACTGGGAATAAATAAATGTGGTCTCGTTGATATTAGTTTTGATTTGTTGTAACATTGATGATGATTAGGTACTGTTGAAAACCATACAGCACTGAACAGAAGAATCACCTTACTTTGTAACTTCTCAAAAGTGCTGGAACACAGCTTTGCTTAAAATCCAATGCTCTTAAGTTTACCGTGGGACCCAGCGGACAACACTCAGTGACATATAAAATCTAAAACTTGAAACCACATTAACCTTTCCACTAGTGATTTTAAGATGCTAATGAAATTTAAGTACGAATTCATTACTGAAGGGTTTTGTCCATGTCTTGAGTGAGTCACTTATCACTAGTGGCAATCAATCATAATCGCGTTATGTTGAGAGTTAGCTGGAGTTCAAAGAGTAACATGAATCACTAACAGGTGAAGTGAAATAAGTAATTAAGCAACTTTCAATGAGTCTTGAAACCCATAGTTTCGATACCCTTGTGTACTCGACAATGCACACTAATAAGTAGCAGCATACTTAAAGGAAACAGATATCCAGTGTTCCCCAGTTTTCAGGCGAGAAAAATCTACGACAAACAATATAGGCTAGCAGTAGTGGTAATGTACTATATATGTAAATATCTGCCAGTTTTCTGTTATGTTACTTAAAGATTATCATCTTCTCATTACTATTTGCCAAACTCTTGTATTCGACAACTTCTTTCAACCCTAACAAGTTTATCATTTACAAGCGTCCTATTCACTAATTACTAATTAAGTCTACTTATGTACAATCTACTAACTTTGAATACTTGACATGTTGTTGGGCTATTTTAAAGTATTAAGTTAAAGGTATCAGAACCGTAATTGCATGTCAGCAGTATGACATCAAGTCTAATATCCGAAACTAATGAGTTAATTGGTACTTTTTTGAATTTTGAACAAGAATCATGGAACCATTATCAAGAATTTCGGTGATTTAATGGTTTATTACAATTGACTTCTGACTTTAGCATACTAAACTGTGTGAGTGTATGTGAGTGGGGGAGGTGGATAATGATTAATATCTTGATTACTAAGTAATTTTAATTTTATATCTATGCCAAATCTAACATAAAATTTGCTTAGTTACCATATATTCTCTGTTTTTGTTTTCTATTAGGTCCAGTTACTTTGCCAGTTATTATCATGGGGATTTGTTACACTAGTATATGTGCATTTGGATTTTTAATAGCTTACAATCGAAATACTACAAATTTTCTCATTGTAAGTTGACATCATTCGAGTTAATGTTGATAAATGTATCTCTCTTCCTATTGGGTGGGGGGGGGGAAGATTAAGTTCCCTCATTGGTCACAGGTACGCCTTGATGATGACTGTTATATAGCATGAATCCTAGATTCAGCTCCTCCTGTCAACTACTCCTTTCCCCAAACAACCTTCCATCTCTACCACTGATGTCCATTCACTTAGGGCTATATAGCACTTTGTAAACATAAAATTGGTCACTACCCATTAATGCAAACTACTAAGCACCCTTAGGAAGAACTTGTATATTCCAGTTGATTTGTTATAGACTGAAGCTGGTCAGTCTTTGTTGCTATATGTGCATCCTGAGCGGATTTCCTCGATATAGCGAATTTTTCACAAGTATTATATAAGTTGGATTGTGACTGGCAAGTAGAATCCATGACGCGCGTTTCGTCCTATTTGGGACTCATCGGCTGGATGTACCTGCATCCCATTGTTGATGTTCACACTGAGATTCAAACTCATTCCGTTTCGTGTCAAGCGCCACTGCGTTCACTACTAGACTACTGCAGGTACATCCAGCCGATGAGTCCCAAATAGGACGAAACGCGCGTCTTGGAATCCACTTACCAGTCACAATCCAAATTATATAATACCAAGTACTCTGCCCTTACGACTCCGCTAAGGGGGGGAAATTAAGACAAGGACATCCAAGTTTGTCGACGAACACCTCCCTTAAACAGTTGTGCCTGTTCGATAGTGAATGCGCCCAATTTCAGAGCTATATACAAACGAACTGCCTAAATTGTGTTCAGTGTTTTTCAACAAATTTCATTATGTTCGTTCATTCCTGTGATGAAATTCAAATATGACTTTCTTCGCTACTCAACGACATGAATAGATTTGTTAATGAGGATTGTAATATGTATACGCAAACTTTCTCAATAAAAGGGAAGTTGAATTTAGTGGTTTGTTCCTATGTGCATGTAGAAATCAGCACGTTTTATTTTTCATAACGGATTAATTGATATAATGTACTTTACTGAAAGGTCCTAATAGATGGGTTGCATGTTCGTTATCTCAGTAATTACATTATTATATTATTTATCCTCATCTGAGTGATTTTACTCTTACCCATCATTGACATTTGTTCACTAAGCGTTTGTATATTTTTAATCCGACAGCCTTTCGCCACTAACAAATATCCCAGGATGTTATTCTACAGATGATATCGAATCAGAATGTTTTATTTCATCGCTTAATATCTATTATTTTGATTGAATACGTCAGAAATTGATGTTAGTACAATACCGTTAAAAACCATGGAATACTGGACAGCTGTTTTTTTCTAGTGTGGAACTCCTTAATAGCGCACAGCACGGAAGTTTTACACTGGAACGAAACGGCTGTCCAGTACTTCTTGGTTTTCAATGGTATCTTGCCAACATTAATCTTTGACGTATTCAGACAAATGAAAGTACCGATCTCCACAAAAATAACCATCTCAATTCAATTTAATAGTTTTTTGTAAAATAATACTACTTTTAATTGTCGACAACAATATTCAACCATATTCGTTTCAATCAGTAGTATGTTTAGACTACTTAATGATTTCGATGTTGAAATAGTATGGGTTGTAGTCAACTTAGAAGAACCACAGATTGAAATCAAATAAAATGACATCATATTTTACTGTTCATATGTTCGCTCATACATCTTGCGCATAGTGAATTACAAACCAATGACTGTAATAGCTAAGAGGATAAACAAATTGCGTAACAATAACATTTTGTAAATAGACATTGAATTTTTCAGTTTAGTGCAATTCCTGTTGAGGATTGCTCACTGTAATGTTGCCCTTTAGTACCCTATAGTACATCATAGTTAAGTGATACCTATTACGTGTAGATTGACAAATACAGTGTACATTAATAGTGAAGTGTTCAAGTGTTACTAAATTAGTCTGTATACTACATTAGTAAGTAATAACACAACAGATATTTTTAACTAAAAGATAAACTTTTTAAAAATTTTTATATTTCTGTTAAATACTACTTATAACCACATACTGATAAGTTAAAAGCGCATAGGAGTAAAGGATCACTTTGTTTATGTTCTCTTTGTTCTTTCATTGAATAGTATGAAGTACTCTTTACAGTATGTGTTGTAAGTCATCTAGTTATGTTTGTTATGTTTCTGAAGGATCCAAGTTCTGTAAGTTCAATTGTGTAAATATGATACTTTGCATTAATTAACAGTATTTTATTGACAAATACATTACATTTATTCGCAGAAGCTTCGCTATGGTTGAGTAGCCATGAACACCAAAATGTATTAGATGCTTAACGCATTTCATAGTTACTCATACTTCACAATACCATTAGACTGATAAATATCTTGTTCTTGCTAGTGACTGTCTTTATGAGATGGTATCGAAGCTCGATTGAGATGTTATTAGAGAATTTCTCCAAGGTCGGGCGAGTGCTATTTATTTACCAATAGCCTTAAGTGAGTCAAAAACTAGAATACAGAAGACATGGCTTTAGCTCCGGTTTGAGACTCTTTAAAAGTGCCCATCTTTGAAGGTACTTCAGGATTAAACCGAAGCTTCTCAGGTTGGTCGCTAAATGCCTATTCATTTGCACCACTGAGTCACTTGATTTCTAATGGTAAAATTTGAACTCCAGTCAGTTCGTGATATACCGTGACTATCATCCAATCACAACTGATTAAATCGCGAATTCTACTAATGCAAACAGACTGAGGGGTTCTAATGACTATGTATTCGACGTTCAGTGCTCCCTGGTTTTTAGTAGCATCCTACTGAGATTAGTCTTTGACCAATAAATACAACTGATCAGGGTTAATCATTACAAAGGATGATAGTAAGTGTTGGATACAGTATACAGTGAACGCTAAGAAACCTGAGGTTAATTTAGGACAATTCAATGTATCAGTGAATTAAAAATGAATGTAAAGTACAATGAACAAATAATATACACATAGAGAGCATTGTTACGCTAATCTAACTAAGCACATACGTTCATAAATACGTGATGCAACTGTAAATGTCATGATAAAATATACTATAAAAGGTTATCCATAATTCAGTGTAGGATATTAGAAAGCTGTTACTTTCTGAAAGCATTAAATAGACTCGAACTGTAGATAAATCAAAGAAACTTTTAGAGGGGGTTTCAGTCCTTTAGAATGTTATCTGAATATATCTCTTCATATAGATTCTACAGTTGTTGCTAATTTAATTTAGTATTCCACCAAGGTGAATATAAATTTTATTCGATGAAACTGTAAACCATTCCCCATAGAATAAACTTCCATAGATTATTACTTTTAATACTTACTTACTTACCCCAGTTATCCGTCATAGAGGAGCATAAGTCGTTCACCAGTACCCTCGATTGAACATTGTCCTCAGTAATCCTGTATAGCTGTTTCCAGTTACTGTTCATCCTTCTAATATCTGCTTCTAATTATCAATATAGTGAGTTCTTTGGCCTTCCTCTTTTTGTTTCGCAACAGGATTCCATGTTAATGCTTGTCTTGTGATACAGTCGGATGATTTCGGCAATGTATGTCCTATCCATTTCCAACGTCTTTTCCTAATTTCCTCTTCGGCTGGAAGTTGGTTTGTCCTCTCCCATAGTAAGCTAGTTCTGATGGTTTTCGGCAAACGGACATTCAGTATGTTGCGTAGGCAGATGTTTATAACTGCCTATACCCTTCTGAGAATGTTTGAGGTAGCTCTCTACGTTCCAGCTCTACACAGCAGAACTGTCTTGATGTCCAAATTGAAGAGTCTGTTTCTGAGGTTGGTTGACAGTTGTTTAGAGTCCCACATATTCTTCAACTCTATGAATTCAGCCCTTGCCTTGCCAATCCTTGCTTTTACATCTGCATCGGCTCCTCCTTGTTCATCGATGATGCTATTTATAATACTAAGTTATGTGTAACAGTAAAAGAAAACGCCTAAGCAGTGTATATTCACCTTTTGACCAAGTCATTTAAACTTTGTCTGACATGAAACTTTAAATTCAATAATTTTCATAATACTACACAATATCAATCATAATATGCTCACAAGGCATTCACTTTACGAGGTAATTCCTTAGCTTTAGTGAAATGTATTCAGAGGATTTTACCCATGTTAGGTATGAGGCAGTTACCTACTAATGACACTGTATCAAGCTACAAAATATATATCATTCATATACGAAAGTTAAAATTACAAACTGTTGAATGAAAACAACTCATTTCATCAATTGTTAAGTACTTCATTCTAAACCTTGAAGTTCTGTACTTCATCCGTTATAGAAGACTGTTACTGACGTTTGCCATAATCGTCATCTCATTAAAACTTAGATCTTTGTTTTAAATTTCAAATGTAACAATCATCACAACATTCAATGACGATGTGTTTCACGTGGATTTATCAGGTTTATGGTAAAATAGTTTTCTTCTACTGACCCTTTTTCCATAACTAACATATATGACTTTGTTTTCATTAAATTAGATGCATAAACATGCTAAAACAGAGTTAGAAAAATTAGTTAAATCATACAAGTCTTTATCAAGTATGGATGCAGCCAGTCTATTTCTTGGACTAATTATGATAAATGTAAGTTCTATGAATGCTCTCTTTCATATTAATTCATCGTTTAGTTAATTGAATTTGTTACAGAATGATATTAATAGGGTACCACTAATAATCGTATTGGTATCAGACTTTTCAGCAGTATACACTATAGGTCCCATCCCAGTGGCCAGTGCCTAATCATTTCCACTGCTGGGCTGGTATCAAATAATAGAATTACAGCTTTTATCAATTTGTGATATAGCTAAACTATTAAACAAGTGTAATAGAAATGCATTTATTTAAACTGCTTGGAGTTTCGTTTTAATCGTTTTATCGGCTTAAATTGACCTACTACTTCTGCTGTATGTTCATTCTGAGCGAATTACATCATTACAGAGATATGTTCCAAGGGAGAATAATGCTGAAACATGACTAGCAAGTGGAATCCAGGAAGTGTGTTTGATCTACGTTGCCAGCTGAATATACGTGAATTGTAGTGTGGGTGTTTACAAAAGGACTCTAATTCAGCATTCACCAAGAAGCCTGTTGGTACAGTGCTTGATTCCCTAGTGTGATCGTGAACACACACTGCTTATGGATTGTTTTTGTATTCGTCACAGACTGATGTTGGCTGGGTACCATTTGAGGTTTTCGCGAGTACGCTAATGCGAATTTATAGAACATAATCTCTTATAACTTTTTATCCATGGATAAACAAAAATCAGCCTTTCTAACTAAATCGTTTGTTTGTCTCATTGTCGTCAACGCAAGAATGGAAAATGTTAATCGTCATTAAACATCTTAATGATAAACTAACTTAATTTACATGATATGTATATTCATTCTCTGAATCTTGGAGATTCAGAACTTCTGTTTAGTTTTTCAATTATTATTGTCAATACTACTTATATCATTGGATCATGATTAGACTACCCGTAATCACGTGAACATCATTAATAATTTTTATTCTCTGTTTTAATAGTTCATATCATTTTTTTACATTACACTTAGTTTTATTTTGTTAAAACATTTAATTTACATTCATATTGTTGATCTGTATTTCATGTCCCACCACCTTCTATTATATATATATATATATGTTCTGATAATGATCTTGAACACCATGGCAACTGTATTAGAATTGAAGAGATTTTTTGAGATTGGTATTAAGTCTTACTTGATTGAAGTTGTCAGACTATAACAAAACAGTTTCCTAATGCTCTTTTATTTTTAGTGATACCCCTACTAATATCAATGTGTAACGAGTTCAATCAACTAAGATTTAATTCTTCTAGACTCATTGACGATTGATTGAAGTTAACATTAATATACTAGTCATTTTGATATTGATAATTCTAGCTCTCCGGAAAATTGTCTTCAACATGAATATTCACTCACTTTGGATTATTAATTAATTGGGATTAATATCTGTGTTGAACCTGACGAGAATTTATTGAAAAGAATATTCTGCATTCAAAATCACTTTCTTTTAATACAAATGAAATCATTAGTAATTATGCTAAGGAATCATTGAGATTCAAATACAGCGAAACAGGGGGATAAAGCACTTCGAAGAACTTTTGAATACATCAGCCTCATTGAACCCACCATTCATTGGATCAGTATGTGAAGACCTTCCTAGAGATCCAGTCAGTGTTCTAATTCGAGATCAACAGGCTAGACTCCATAAAAATCGATCATGTGCTGACCCAATCGGGACTCTTGGGTTCATTGTTGCACAATCAATACATGAAACTACCCACTTTACATCAAATTCCCTGACTATGAGAAAGCCTTTGACAGTGTAGACAGGAGAACATTATGGAACCTCCTTTGACGTTATGGTGTATTTATAACGATAGCCAATATCAGTTATTATTCTTACGAATAATTACAATGCAAAATCGTGCATGGAGGTCAGCTCACAAATTAATGCAAAGTGAAGATAGGTGTCAGACAGGGCTGCATACTCACACTCTTTCTTTTTTTGTTGGTGGTTGATCGGATTATGAAAAATGCAGCAGATTAGAGTGGGCGTGTGTGTGTCGGGGGGGGCGGGGAAGAACGTAACACATTGGACAACTTGGATGTAGCTATACGATTCGGACTTTGCGAATGATCAACCCCACTCATCAATCCCACACACATCAACAAATGTAGATGAAGACTGACAGTATGGCATCGGCTTCTTCAACTAAAAGTAGGCCTGAAAATACACATGGAAAGTATGATCCTTAAAAACAGCACAACCTGTACCAACCTAATTACATTCGACTTGACAGAGGAACTTTTGGAGATGTAGACATTCTTACGTACGTGGATAAACAAGCAGGATCTGATGCAGACGTAAAAGCACGGATTGGCAAAACAAGATAATAACACTATTTCTACAATTAATGAATAATATCCGGAACTCATACTAGCTATCAGCCGACATCAAAGTCAAAATTTCTCATACAAATGTGAAGTCAGTTCTGTTGTATGGAACTGAATCTTGTATGGAGAATGACGAAAATCATCCTTCACTAAGCACAAACATTTATAAACAGCTGTTTGCGTAAGATACTTCGGATCTGTTGGCCAGATACCATTAGTAACAATCTATTGTGGCAGAAAATAAACCAACCAAAATCCACCTGAGGAAAAAATCAGGAAAATACGCTGAAAGTAAATAGGATACACATTGAGGAAATCACCAAACTGCGTTATAGGACGAGCACTAATTCGGAATCCTTATGGCGTAAGGCGAGAGAACACATTCTGCCGGGAGTCGGAGGCGGACATAAAAGGAATGAGCAACACGCGTGAAAAACTAGAAAGAAGAGTCCAGGAACAAGTTGGTTGGAGAATGCCGGTCGTAGGCCTTTGTTCCCCATGGGATAACAGGTATTGATCAACTGATTGATGAATCAGTTTAAGATTTCATGAAATTCCATATTACCTTTCTTTCATCTTCCAATATTTCATGCGCATCATGTCTCTGTCAGAACCAACATTGAGTTAGTTGACAACAGGGATCTACTTTCTCTCTTTATGTTAATGAATTAGTGATGAAATATTTTAATTGGGATGGTTATTTTTGTGGTGATTGGTTATTTATTTGATTGGATATGTCACAGATTGATGTTGGCAGGGTATCATTGAAAACAAAGGGAGCACTGGACAGATGTTTCGTTCTAGTGCGAAACTCCTCAATAGTGTGCACTCCAGATCTAGGGGTGCTAATATCAATCTATGACATATTCGATGAAATATTTGTTTGTTTGTATACCTTCTATATAAATAGATAATGACACAGTTTACGCCGACTTCAGTACACAATATTTTCCAGATATCAAGGAGTTTGTTGATCAATAGTGAGCATCGTTTTTATATGCAGTAATAGTTGTGCTAGTTAGAATGCTTTTATAATATGCATCCTCATTCTAAAAGGAAACTATACTCCTTATTGGGACTCGAACTCAACACAGTAAGTGTTACAATCAATGACATTCATGGTAGGACTAAAGAAACGGTGAGAATTTAAGCTATTAATAACTAGACCTTAACACTAGTTAAACCAAACTCGATATAAACTGGTCCTCTAGAGGAATTCTTTCAACTGTGAATAACTGATAATAATTTCCTTGTTTAATTTAAATAGCATTCAATAAATTGTCAACATAGTTAACCATGACTTGAATTCTGTTCATGAAGTAGGAATTTGTTAATTTTTAACCGGTTCTTAGTGGTTCTTTAGTTCGACTACATTTTAATTAAACTAGTCAAATAATAATCGACAGTTCAATCATCAATATTATCTCTTTATTATCTATTCAATCATTTACTTTCAGTTAAAATGTTGTGGATTTACAGATCCATATGATTTCTTTGAATCAACATATTTTACTAACGAAGACATCTACGATGGAGTGAAATATTCACGTAAGTCAATGAAGTATATGTATAATGTAATCCCTATTTAAAATATTTCAGATACTAAATCTTGACAATGAACATAAGTGGCTTAATCCAACAGAAAACATGTGATATATAGAGTGTTTACAAAGTTATGAAATAATTTGGTCTAATTAGGTGTTGTGAAGTTAGTTGAATGTTAATTGAACGTGATCAGTGGAGTTTAACCTTGTTAGATGTGAGACAGTTACTCATCGATGGCAATCGATGAGGTGGCGTAAACGTATCACTAGAAATATCAACCTTTGGGAGCAGACTAAGCGGTCCAATGGTGAAGCATTCTCCGTGGATCCAAGGGATCCTGCATTTGACTCTGATAGAGACTACCGAAGAGTTCCATACTGAGACGAAAATGCTGTCTAGTGCTTCCTGATGAGCAATGATTGTCTAGTCTCAGACCCATTCGTGATATCAAATTGACGATTTAATTCAGTTGTTTGCATTTGTCAAGGATTGATGTTGACTAGGTAACAGTGAAAACAAGAGTGCACTGAACAACTGTGTCGTCATTGTTTGTCAACGCCTCAGTACTGCACACTCACAAATCCGGCTATGGAATCATACGCATGATTTCTAGGTTCTACTGAGTAAACCTAACCATTAAAACCACTGTCTCAGTGGTTCCCTCAACTTTCAAATATCCTGTAATACATATCGATGATCATTTTTAAGTGGTTATTAAACTTATGAACTGAGATTGAACTGACTTTACTGTCGTTTCACTCTGGTTGTGAGCTATAAATTATCCTTAGTTAAGAAAATGCCAAATTTATGGCCCAAGAGTTAGTAATAAAGCTAGTATCCTACGCCTGCTGACCATAAATCAACAACTCAGATGTCACTAAAATGAGATTGTTATGTGAGGGGTTTGGTACTAAATATAGTTAATAGTATTCATCACTGAACACCGACCGGAGGAGCCTGTGATGGTGATAATTAAGGCCTGAAGGTCCTGAGTTTAATTTCTTGGGGATATCAAGTGCTCGTACCAATAAGAGGTTCGATACTAGGACAAAATAGGTGTCCAGTGCTTCATGATTACTAGAAGTACCCATCCAAAATCAGTCTATGACGAATACAAACAACTAAACTCAGATATCAAGTTATTTGTAGATAAGTCTTCCTTTTTTAACTCAAAATTCCTGTAAGACAATACAATTTAGTCTCATCTCACCCCTCGTCGACTGTATAGAAACAACGTATTTAAAAAACTCTTCCCTAAATCATTCCCTTTACCTTTCCATGATCAACAAATCACTTTCATGAAAACACTTAGAAAATCATTTTGAATCTTCTTCACTATTTAGTTTTATGTTTGTCAAAGTTAGGTATCTTTTCTAACTAAGTATTGCAATACATGCTTTCTGCCAACTAGTGTTTAAATTCTTACGAAAGTTCTAAAGCCAACATCTTTGATGGCATTAAAATATCAACAAGTTAAGTCAAACAATTATACGACTTTTCGCTTTCGTATGTAGACTTCTAGCATTTGAGTAGTGTTGCTTTGTATGACCAAGATAATGATGTGCTTGATAGAATTTATATGTTCCAGTTAATCTATACAAGCTAAAGAATTTCATTTGGAATGGTAGAAAAGTGAGCATTGAGACATTTTATTCAGTATATCCCAGAGAATGTATATCGCTGAAGTTTTCTGAAGTTGTATCTCTGAATTCCACGTAAACTGATAGCCAGTCACATGTTGTATATGCACAATTCAAAGTGTATGCAATTCATGTATTTATACTTAACAACGGACAAATGAATTCAACTTCCTTGAAAATTTACAGAAGTTATATTTAATCGAAGAGATAGGCCTAATAATTAGGATATGTTTGGATCTTCCTGTTGACTTACCATGGAGTAGAAGTGACAAGTTTCTGTTCCCATATGTGCATCCTGAGCCAATTACCTGGATATAGCGAAAGTTTAGAAGTATTATTTATGTAGGTTTGTGACTGGCAAGTAGAATCCCAGACGCGAATTTCATCCTATTTGATACTCGTCAGATGGATGCACCTAAATACGAGTGTTCATGTTCACGCTGGGACATAAACTAAGTTCATTTCGTGTCAAACTCCACCGCGTTCACCACTTGGCTACTGGGTCCAGATAGTCACGCTCAAACAATACTTGAAATTTTTCGCCATATCAAGGCATTTTGCTCATGATGTACATATGACAACAGTGACTAGTCAATTTCAGTCCATGACAAATCAACGGGGAAATCCAAAGATATTCTAGTTATATGTGTATCTCCGTTGCGCATGTATGTCTGTCTGGACTCAGTAGCCTGATGATGACCACGGTGGTGTTTGACACGAAACGAACTGTGCTCGAGTCCCAATGTGAATATGAACACTGGTATGCAGGTACACCTAGCTGACTAGTTCCAAATACTATGAAACATGCGTCCAGAATTCTACTTGCCAGTCACAATCTAACTAATGCAAATAGATGATTGAAGGTTATGTGTATATGACTTACGTTTAGCTAGATACTACTTACAAGCAACTTTATGAGTAGCATCGACTTACTAAATTTCAACAAAATTATTTATAAACTACTTACATCTACGTATCTTTTTATATTTCTAGTTATATCAATTCCTGTTGCATGTTGTGAAATGAATAATGAATATAAAATGTTAGATACTGAATGTCCTAAATGGCTTTCAACAAGTAAACATCACTTCACTGTAGGATGTCGTGATGTGTTTGCTGATAATTGTGTTCAAAGAATTAATACATTTCTATATGCTTCATTAACGGTTATTTTTCTAGCAGTAAGTCTACTTATGTATATATTTGAAGTTAAAAATACATAATGAATGAAGATAGTATTAAGTTAGTATTTACAATAATCAGCTAACCGATGAGTAACTTCCAGTAGTTCATATGTTTCTAGTTAGAAATGGCAACTGATGGAGTGTAGAAATGCCAGAAATGAAATAGTCATCAGCAGTGATAATGGATGATCTACATTCTAAATCAGAAAATTGATGAAAGCGTGTGACCAACATCCATACTCGTTAGTGGTAAATGTCACAACCCCAACATATCTGAACTTCACGAGTCACGACTTCTTACTAGATCCCCTAGATCAAGGGTGCATAGTGATGAGGAGTCACATACTTGAACGATACAGCTGTCCAATTTTACATGGCTATTAATGGTACCTAGCCGATATCAATCCGTAACGAGTACAACCAACCAAATAAAATAGTTATCTCCGCGGATTCATCTCAGTCATCAGCCAATCAATTTGTGTTACCCCTCGTGGATTATAGGTGACTGACCAGCATTCTCCAATCAACTCTGTCCTGGGCTGTTTCTCCAGTTCTTCCTAAGTGTTATTCATTCTTTTCACACCTGTTTATAAGCCATAGAATAGTGCATATTTTAGGATAAAAGTGACAAAAACTTTGTGTCCCCGAAAAGTTATGACTTTAATAGTAGTAAATGCTTCAAGATTACATTGATCTGGCATGAACAGATAATTTATCTTTGACAGAGTCGTAAATCAGTCTACTCAGCCTTGATCCAGTCTAAGGGATCGGATCCAGGTCATCAAGATCTCACCGTAAAAGCTTAACCATCTGCTCTCTGGTTCGCATTTGTATGTATCCTATATTAATCTGTAACTAATACAATCAAAACTTATTGCCTTGATAACATGAAGGATAAAACTTCATATGCTGTAATTCCCAATTCTTTGCCCCGTTATAACAATCATGTGTAAAATATGGTTTAATTCATTGAAAAACAATGATTTGTTCCAAAAGTTTCATATTATGAATTGATTTTGTTAAATATTCATTAAGCTTGTAACGTCAAAAACAGCTTTGTTCTAGTATAGAACATTTCAGTAATTTGTATCCCCGACTTCCATACCACTGATCAAACCCAGGATTTTAATACTTTCTGGCTAACCCTTAACTTTTAAACCAGTGATTCGGCATCCAACGGTTTCTATTCCTTACTTTAGTCACGTAGTTGAATGGAATGTCACAATCTACAGAATGCATGATAATAACAATCACAATGTATTTAACAGTGAATGACTATACGAGGTAATTCTGTGAACTTGAGTGAGAAACCATGATTAGTGAACTTTAACTAGATCTTATAAGAAATTCAACCATAAGTAGTTTTAAGTACAATCACTCGTTATATATATCGTGAATTGATTGAATTCACGTTTATATACTATTAGATCAGAGCTTTCAGAAAGGATTAAATATCCTTTGTCCGATCTATGGACGGCAGTTACGGAATGCATACACTTTGTGTTCGTAGACTAAAATGAAACAATTATTAATTTCAAGTACTTTTATTTTTTCTTCTAATCATTTGTTTAAACTTACTTTTTTCTTAGATAATAATGACTGCATGCTGTGTACTTATTCTCAAGGAGTTATGGTGATCGGGCCAAATTAACCTTCTTTATCATATAACCAGACCTATATAACACTTCTACATTACTTTATGATGTAATATACATTTGAATCAAAACAGTGTACTAGAACAAGTGACATACTATCAGATTAATGATTGCAAACAAAAGTTTACGCGAATTCAATGTCATGAATTGATCCATGTTAGAAAACATTTAAAAACTAGTAAACACAAGATAATCACTTTGTCCTAATGTGGATTTTCTTCGTAAGGCGTAGACCACGACCCGGTTTTGGGGATCGACCCCTAAAACAAACATTTAACCATTAATCCTCTGAGTTGACATTTGTTATTAGTTAAAACTCGTAAAATATATTGCATGTCTTCGCCAACTGATATTAGTGAGTAAGAGAAATATATCTCCTAAGTTTGAACTCCAATAATCCGCTTTCAAATGGAACCTCAGATTTCGCTTCCTTCGGTTGATAACTCGTTAGTTGATATTCATTCTAATCGTCTGTCATAGAGATTGTTGAATACGGAACTGATATCAGAAATTGACCTGGTATGGACAACATTTGGAATCTATGAAGTACGCGACAGGTGTTTCGATATGGTAAGCAGCTTTTCAGAGTTGACCGATGACGACTATACCAGGAGATAAAGTCCATAACCTACATATTACATATTGGAAAAATAATTAATAAAAGTAAACGTTTCTCTACCATCATTTTTCCACCATCTTAGTCCAACAAATATATATATATATATATATATATATATATATATATATATATATATATATATATATATAGCAGTAGTTGTATTCTGAGGTGGACATTAACGATACTGTTGGTTACTTATCCAACAATAGACACCATATACGTGACTGATTAATACAACAACCTGCAAAATTTGACTCAATATTCCAAACGAATGTAGGTTTGTAAAGATCATTTCCAGTAGCAGCTTAGGGATGAGAAAAAGTGAAAGAATTTTAAGTCAATCAGTTATCTATATGTCAAATAGTCATTGGGATATATGCATAGTCTACCAGATCAGATATCATAACAAATGAGAAACGAATTTATCTACAAAACTAGAATTTGTTAATATACACTCTATCAGATTGGTTTGTTATGCAATCTGCTATAACGATGAGTTTTATTAAATTTGAATAGCGGCTAGGAATGGTATTCAGAACGTTCGTTTTGCTTTATTTGAGTATTGTTAGCTGGATGTACTTACACCACGATATTTATGTTTACACTGAAGCACCGATCCTGTCTACTTCGAATTAAACGTTTATGGCGTAAACCACAGAGGTAGTAAGTGCAGATAATAGCTCATTAGTTCAATAAGTTCAATGATACAGGTGTTTGGTTTGTAATTTCCCGTTATTAATTTTCGCAATTGAAATTAATCCAATCTTCGTTAGGATGTGCATATTCTCAGTACATTATTTGGGTTGGATTGTGGCTGGTAAGTTGAATTCGAGAAGCATGTTTCGTTCTATTTTGAAATAGGCAGTTAAATGCACCTACATCCCAATGTCACTATTCATATCGGGCCTTGAACTCAGTTTGTTTCATGCCAAACGCCACCTCGTTTACCTTTAGACTACTAAGTCCAGACGTACGTCCAGGATTATGCTTGCCAACTACAATCCAAATCAGATCATACTGATAAACAATAACTGTATCGAGGCAATTCGCTAATGATGCACATATGGTATCAAAGATCGATCAATTTAGGTCCATGATAGATCATTAGGGAGATTCAAAAACATTCGAATTATACTTAGAGGATTGTTTGAATATAGTACGAATTCCAAAGTTTTATTAATATCTTCATGTTACTTGAACAAACCGGTGGATCTTTTATAGACAGAGTTTCATTTTAATAGTATAACCAGATAAAGAATCCATATTTGAGTAGTAGAATAAGATTTCATTTCGTGTTAACGTGCTCCTTAACTACTTATAAATTTTGCATTTTTTAAATATCAAAGGCTTATTTAGTTAATAGTAAACTTATTAAAGTAAAAAAGGCGTAGTCTGTCTATTAGGATTTTTCAGTAAAGCACATAAAAATGACGACTTGTACATAACGTCGTCACACAGTGAAGAACAAACAGTATAGTTCAACTATCGTTTATTCGAAGAACTGCATGAAAACATGTTTACATTAATTCTAATTCATTATGTTTAGTCAATTGTAAAAAATCACTGGCTAGAGCACTGATGAAGGAATTTATAGACATAAAAAAGTGCTTAAGAGACAATCACTACTCTCAGTAATTCATTCATGTGTAAACCAAAACTAAAAATAAGAGCTTGATTGTAGTTACAGTCAAGAAATAACACGTCTTTATCCAGATCAGTTTCAAAGATTAATTACTTCAAAAAAGTGAAATATACCTTGCAGCTAGACTATTAATCTTACTCAAGATAACATGTTCAATAACTTTAATTTCTAGTAAGCAGTCTACTTATTCATGTTAATATTAACGGTTCCAAAGAATTTACATGCGCTTAAGTAAGGAGTTACATTGACCGAAGTAATTAAAAGGTTTACTTTAGATTTTGTTTACATGTTCCAATAGGCGTTAGACTAATTGGGTGAGAAACCCTGTACAATACAATACTTTTATATTTGGGGCAATGAGCAGCATGTTAATATTTCTCATAGTGATTAATAAAAAAGTTTTTTTCATGAAAAATGATATTGTGAGAAGACCAAAAAACCATGCATAACTCTTGCTATGAGAAGTGGCGATAAAGAATTGCAGTTCGATTCGAAAATGTTCTTAGGCTACTTAGTCTCGCTTATAACACTGACTTCACACGTATTTACTGGTAGTTAGATACACATAAAATAGAGAAATCGATAAACCAAAAGTATGATGTTGTATTTGGAACCAGTTATATCCAACAGTTAAACAGTTTCAAGAAAACCAGCAGACAGTATGGAAGTTTGGTCATATATTGCATATGCACACAGAAACAAAATGTGCACTTTAAAAGTTAATATGTCCGGGGAATAGTCTGTGTCGCTACAAGCTTAACTCTTTTATTGTTTGCTGACTTCATCAACATCAAGAGCCATATACATGTATTGTGTGTCCATATGGAAACTGTTATAAATTTTTATCTACCTTGGTAACATTAACTTCGTTGAATTATAAAACGTGCATTAAACATTATCTTTCATTCCTTCTTGTCATTAAGTGATTACATGATATTTAGTTGACTTCTATAGTCACATACAGCTTTATTTACATAGTTTCAATCTTAATCTTCATTAACATTTATTCATTAGTCTTTCGTTATCAACAATCTTCCAAAATGTTCTTTCACAGATGATATATAATCACAATGTTTTATCCTATCACTTAACATCTATTACTCCCATGAAATATGATATTAATTTCAGTTGTCTACAGCAATATTCAACCATATTCATTTTTATCAGTAGTATGTTTAAACTACTTACTGATCTTACTGTTGAAATATTATTGGTTATAGACACCTAAAGAGAATCACTTAAAGAAAGAAATTTAAACTATCTTATATGCACTACTACTTAAATGTTAGTTGTTGCTTGTTTCTTAATAAGCAACTGTCTAAAATTAGTAGGTCAATGGGTAACACTATCGCTGTTTGAAATGAATTTAAGTAGTAGTGTAAATACTAACAACAGAATGTAAGTATTCCAAATTTGTCAGTAACAAATTAAATTACACTACTAATTACATACTACTGAAATATTCACTTTAATGATACATAATTGACAACACAAAGACTAATAATTATGTGTTACATATTATAATGAGTTTATTTTGATAAATTAAATAAAATCGATTTAAGAAAACCAACATTAAGAAATAATTTGAATATTATTTTTGCGCCAAAAATTTGATCAAACACACATTTAAACAAGAAAACTTCATAGTTTAACAAATACATTTCTATGTTGTTATTATTATGTAATCAAACATAAATCCATAGTTCTCTTAGTATTAAGACAACACACATTACAAGTGCTATCTGGAAAAGAAAGAAATAACAATTTCAACAATCTATGAATAGGAAAAGAAAAATAAGAGAAATTTGTATAAGTCACATCCGAGATATAATGAAATCATAATATTGAATTTCACTTGTCCCTGGAATGATTGTTTCTTATGTGTTTAGAGTAACTTAAGTAAGTGATAGGATTTAGGTTGACAAGAAGTGTAATTTGCATTGTAAAGTTTAGTCAAGTGTTGTAGATATGTCTACAAGCAAATGGTTATTAAAAATGGAATGTTTACATTGCTAATTCTATAATTACACATCGACAACCTTTATTCTAACAAGGCTAGATCTCATTGAATGCATTACAAACCATAGAGCATAATTAACTACATTTGTCCACTACTACAATGTTAAAAGTATAGGTTTATGTGTTTGTTTCAAACTTGTGTTGGTTGGATACCATAGTTAACTGGAGAGAATTACTGAAGAGTTTCATACTGGAGCAAAACAGCTGTTCGGTACAACCTACTTTTCAGTGATAACCAACCGACATTAATCTGTGACAAACACAAACTGCTAAAATGAATACTTATTTCTACAAAACTATCTCAATTCATTTACAATAATCAGCTAACTAGCGACTAACTTCAAAATGTTCCTGAAGTTCCAATTAGAAGTGGTGACTGGTAAAGTTCGGGCATATCTGAAGTGAGATACTTATCACCTATTCCAGTAGCTTATGGTACCGCTACATCATAGATTAAAAAAGTGAAAATTACGCTACTGAAAATCACGATAGTGGTATAGACGGTTGTGTTTTCCTTTAGTCTTGAAGGTACTGCGTTTGATTACTTGAGGAATTCCATAAGAATATGAAGCATCAATCTAGCGTACCCAACCAGCATCAGTCTGTGATAAAAATAAACAACTAAACTTAATACCTATCTACACGATATCATTTCAATTCCAATTATCATTTAAAGTTCTTGTGGGGCAGATAATTTCTTATTAGTGAGTATCCTTGCAACTTGATAAAGATATGCTTAGTAACAAACAAAGTTTTTAATTGATACTATGTGAACTTCTAATGGTTTTACGAATTCACATCTGCTTAGCAATTTACTTTAGTTCTATTATATTTTGTAAAAGATAAGCAATGTGAAACATATGATTTTACAAACAACTAATCGAAGCAATGAAATCGATATGATGGTTATTGATTCAAACCACAAAGTCTTACTTGACCATAAGAGCCAGATGCAAGTCTCTGTTAGCTAAAGGTGTATACCACATCCAAGTGAGATTAAGAAGGCAGAAAGTACAATATTCAAAATAATACAGTAGAAACAATTAGAATGACTATGAATATAGTATGAAATAGTTGTATGAATGAAAACAAGAAATGAACGTCTGAAAAGTGAATACGGAATCACCATTATGACCGATCCTAATCTGTGTCGCCACACACCTTTGTCCACCTCTAGATTATTGCCAACCTACTTATACATCAGTAATTATCACGGAGTAGTGTGTGGCTTTGCAGACATAATATATCAATCAATCAATCAATGCCTGTTACTCCAAGTGGAGCATAGACCGCCCACCAGCATTCTCCAGCCAACTCTGTCCTGGGCTTTCCGTTCTAGCTCTTCCCAAGTGCTGTTCATTCTCTTCATGTCTGTTTCCAATTCCCGACGCAATGTGTTCTTGGGTCTTCCTCTGTTTCTGTGGCCTTTAGGATTCCAAGTCAGTGCTTGTCTTGTGACACAGTTTGATGGTTTCCTCAGTGTGTGTCCAATCCATCTCTAGCGTCTTTTCCTAATTTCTTCCTCAACTGGAAGTTGATTAGTTCTCTGCCACAACAGGTTGTTGTTGATGGTATCTGGCCAACAGATCCGAAGAATCCTACGCAGACAGTTGTTTATAAGACATAATATATATCTTGGCTATATCGGTTAATGAAATTCCACTTCTCCAACCAACTTTTTATCCTTACTGTGTACATTAAACTGAAACATATTAGAAATTAAAATTTCTGGATGAATAATTACTGGTAGTCCTGTGGCTAATCACAACAATACTGTAACGCCATCTGTCTTCGCAACTTAACAGAGTAAGCATATCGATTACTTTGTTAGTTTAAGTTTTACATGGGTACTGGTGCACAGTATATTTTCTCTATCGTAAGAACACAGATATATCCTCTATTTCAGTAGTGACTAAAATTGACAGAGGTAAAGCTTTTGAATCTGCCAGGATCATGCTACGAATAAACTCACCTAGGGATGAAATGAGTTCTACGACTCATGAAGTAACCATTACATAGAACTGCATTCACTGCTTATGGTCAATACAAATGGAAACACAAACCAGTCTTACTGTAATGAATTTCACTTAACGACAGAGTGGTATACTGATTATGCTTACATTGTTACTTAAGTCCTTTAAGTGATTCGGGATGGCGTCAGCATCATCACTAAAGAAGACCCTCTCATACCATAATACAAATAATTTCCTGGGCATTTTGAATGGACTATATAAATACGTCGCAATCTATTCGGCAAGGTATAACAGAACATTGTAGTCAGTTTGTGCAGTTATGTATTTTCATAAAAATCATCAGCAGACATTCCTGAGGCGTCATATACGTGATTGAAATAACTCACAATAGAATTTAATGATTTTATAAACCGTATCAATGTTTTTGAGAGAAAACAATGAATTGTGTCACTTTTTCATCATGTTTATCTGGCCATCGACGAAATATGAATTTGATACAGTTGAATTACACTGGCTAATCATTATGTTATTGAAAATGTCATGTTTGTCACTAGGGAATACTAGCCGAATTCTACCAAACAAGTTGAAATACAGTGAAAAATCTTGTTATTTTCATACTTCACACACTACTAAATCAATGTAAGGGAGTTCGAGGGAAGTTAGTGAAAAATCCTACCTCACAAAAATTTCGTACTGTTTTGTAATCGTCAATTACGGCTACTAAGAAACTTACTTACCACTAGTATAGATTGTTAAACAAAGTGACTAAAGTTTAGATCTTATAATCAGTTCAGTGAAGATTTTAAACATCATTTCGTAACAAGAAGTAAATATCTCAAAGTTTGAATAGTCAAAGGTTTCGATATTCGCTTTAGTTACGGATTAAGTTTAGCTTAGTACAATTGAAAACTTGGGTGTATTGAATAGTTGTTTTACCCTAATGTTGCACCTTTCAAAAGTCAGCACCCTTGTTTTAAGTATCTTCATGTTTAACAAAGAACGCTTAGTAATCAGCTTTTTTAAACATGCCTTGATTTAAGGAAATATTCATCAGAGCACATCTTCTATTCTGACAGGAAACGGAACCGAAGTCACAAGGGTCTGTCAGTGTCTAATCGTAGAATCTTCAGTTTGATCAATTTGTTGTATAGATTATTTCATTTGCATTAATGATAACTGTCTAACTCTGGGTATGTCAGAACTCCACCAGTTACAATTTCTAACAAGGATTTTAAGAATATCCTTAATGCCACTTATTACGAAACCACTTTAATTGTCATATTTTCATTGTGATTTCGATCAACATAGTCAACATATACTTCATACACCGTGACTTAACTTCTGCTGTATGCCATAAGTACCTATGATGATAGCATGTAGTTTAAAACGTCATGCTCACTGACGATTAAACTGTATCAAATGAATAATTTAGTTATTATATATTTGTAAATATTATCACCTACTAAAGTTTCTTACAATGCAAAGTTTCTTCAGCCTGAAGTAAAATGTTCTGTTTAGCCAAACATAGAAGCGAGAGGTATAATTATCAGTGACAATTCGAATCATTTCCTCGTACAATTGATGTATTCTTTACACTGATTTATTCACAATTATTGATTATCTATCACAATCATATGATCCTAGTCTTGTAATTCACTCAAACTCTAGTGGTGTAATACACTTTGTGAACATAGTCTCAAAAGATAATGAAGTGTTTCTGTTATGTCGATGTTTGCTACTTATAGGATCGTCAATTATTTACTGTGACGAGACCACTGATATATATATATATATACACCTTTCTGTCTCCCACAGCGTGCAGACATTTCACGTTCCTAAATTATTTATTCCTCTGGTTGTCCGAAGGGTATCGGCCTCGTGACTCTCGAAAAAACTCGGCTTTCACCATAAGGAGTCAAAACTCTTCGAACGACCTTTTAGTAGGCATTTTTTTTAGCAAGGTGGTTTTAATAAAATGAGGTTGGTAACCCCATGCCTAACCCTCCTCCTATGTCCAAGCTTGAGACTAGCAGTAACCCTAGGAGGATTCCAGAAGAAGGAAAACCAAAAACACAGTATGGCAGAAATCGGAAGCAAACATGAATAGAATCAACAACACTTTGAAAGAACTGGGAAGGAAAGCCCAAAACAGAGTTTGTTGGAGAATGCTGGTCGGCGGCTTATACTCTACCGGGATAACGCGCATTAGTTGATATATATATATATATATATATATATATATATATATATATATATATATATATATATATATATATATAAGGATAACTTACATTTAGAAATATTAAGATTATTGATATAAACGCCAGGTCTGCAATGTAACTAAATGCCTTCTGACCAAATGGTTCCTTACAACCGTTAGTATGATATTCATTGTTATTCTCTGAGGTATAAAATGTAACTGGACAGCTTATATTAATCAATTTAAGTTTGTCATTCATTTTACAGCATGGTATCGGCATTAATACATCTGAAATACAACACATCATAGAAATATTGATAGAAAAAATTGTTAAATGATATCAAGGAACAATTGAGTTCTTAATCGACAGAAATAGTAAAGTCAAAGTTTATTGGATTTTCAATAGTTATTCAGAAGATAGTTTTAAGAAAAATTGATTGTCAACTTGATATCACAAATTGGTCTGAATTAGACAACCATTGATGGCTAGAAAGCACTGAAAAGCTATTTCTTTCTAGTATAGGACTTTTCTGTAGTGCAAATCCACGATCCCCACCATAGACCGAACCCAGGACTCTCTGGTTCAGCAGTGAACGTTCCATTACTCGAACACTTGGTTAGCTACCAAACGTTGATATTTCTATTTCAGTCAATTAAACAGTCTCCAACAACACCCGATTACAATTGAGAATGATTGCTGAACAACATTGAATATCACATATGAATAAAATATACTTGCAAAAAATCTCAACAAATATAATTATTAGTGAATGATTTTCCCAAACATTAAAAAGACTTTTATATCCATAAGTTGAAGGAACCTCAAATTTTAAAGCTTAAACAAGTATTCCATACTCAATAAAATAGAACAATAAACAGAAGCAGAACACCTAAAAGAACTTAGATCTGATTAAAGTGATGGTAATATTTGAGCTGGATTGTGAATGGTGAAAGGAATCCAGGATGAACGTCTCGTCGTATTTAGGATTAGTCATCCACAATCCAACTCAAACAATACTTGTGAACTTCCGCTATATCAAGGTGATCCACTCATGAAACACATATGGCAATCTGAGACTGATCAATTTCAGTTCACGACATTTCGATGGAAAGATTCAAATATATTCTAATTATTAAGTGGGGGAAATTTTTTTGACAGAATTCATAGTGAACAAGAAGTTTTACCACCACTCAATTTTAATATTAATAGACCTCGATTATCTATTTTTTGAAGTAATGCTAACGACTGTTTTCGATGGAAACAAATCGCCGTTAAGACCAATTTAATACAGTGAGAAACAAAACATCTTCTACAGCATTACACCAGAATACGAACCATTCACATCTCTCCTAGAGTGAAATCTTTGCTCTGAAACATTTACGTAAGGATAAGACAACTATTTTCACAACAACGGATAAAAGAAACACTATAATAGCAATAAGCACTTTGACTATGACTATAAGAGCAATGAACACGTAAATGATAGATTATACAAAGTTATAAAGATAACGAAATGTCTTGCCACCCTTAACAACCTGAAGGCTGAGATAAGTAGAGTATTACAGTCTATACAATCAAAACTAGAACTATCACTATGGTTCTCTCTTGCTACAAATAAGTTACAGCCCTTGTAGATTTTACGGACTACCAATAATTCACAAGGTGAATGTTCCATTAAGACCAGTAGTAGATTACACAAACTCACCGACATATAGTCTAGTAAAACATCAAGCTGGGATGCTTATACCACATGACATAGAGGTAAACTATGGAATTAAAAGTACATTTGATCTTAAAATGATGATTACAGACATACATTTGAAAGAAGATAAAGTGACGGAAAGTTTTGATGTTTACTCATTTATTCACTAATGTTCCCATTAATACTTCATTAGTCACAACATATGAGCGCTTACTCTTAGGTAATGACTTAAAGTTATGTTGCCCTTTAGGTCTTTTTTGAAATTAATAAATGCTTGAATTCATACTTTGATTCTACCTCGTTTAAAATTTCTAGGCGATCTCTAATATCACACAGAAGGTGTAGCTATGGAATTTACTGTATTCCCAATGGTTGTTAACTTGTTAATGTACTCACTGGTAACATTTGCTCTCTCAAAATGTGTCTCTCCATCTAAACTTTGGCTAATGTACGTTAAGAACCTTATAAACAGAACCCATCAACTAGTCACAGATAAGAAAAACCAAGAAACTGAATTAAACTTAGTGATGTATACACTAGTGTTGAACAACGAACATTGTTAAGAAGGATACTTAGGAAAAACATAATACGAAGAAAAAAAGAGAAAGAGTAGATTGACACTATGGTTGTAACATAACGAAAGGGAACAGTCAAAGTGATCAGAAGAGCGTTAGGCGTTCGATAACGTGAGACCCCTGAACCGAAGCCTAGAGTGAGCACTGCTTAGGAGTTCTATACTAAAATCAAACATCTATCTAGTGCTCCCTAGTTTTTAATTGTGACCTGTCAACATCAATCTCTGACGAATTTAACCAATTAAAACTTAATATCAATCTTCCCAAACTATCTCTATTCCAAGCTAACATTAGTTAACTTATAACAACTAGTAATATTTTCATAATATGCATACGATTGAACATTCGTAGACCCTTGACCTTTTGTTTACATTTATATTCGATAATTTTTGTTTTTGTTGTTTCCCTGAAGAGGCACCGACCAGCTTACCGAACATAACGTAGGAATTTATTTAATTTTATGTACAAATATATATTCCATTTATATGTCTTACACATACTCATAGACCAAGTTGTGTCAATCTATTCGTTGCACTTTTAAGTAAAATTTCTATAAAACATTACGTAACGAGTGAAATTAGAAATTCAAACAGTTATGGTCAGTTGTATAATACAAGGTCCTAGTGTGGTGGATACTACTTATAAGGTCATCAATAAGTAGTAGGTAGCAGAGCGTCTAAGGAAATTAGGAAGAATAAGTAAACAGCATACAAAGCGAGTTGCGAGGTTGCAAGTAGTAAAGCATGATTAAAATACGGAGAAGAATCGAGAACAACCAAGAGAAGCAAGCTAATAAACGACACAGTCTAGAGAATGCGGAGTATGTGCAAATTGATGCTCGGAAGTAAGGTATGTAATATTGTATGACATACTCTGTTTTCGCCGAGTAGATTATTAGTCATTCTTTTCACTCCAGTAGTGATTGCATACGTCTCAGGTGATCTACAGAGCAGCAGAAATCAATCATCTAGTATTTCAATCTTTTATTTTTATTATTCTTGTACACTTGGTTCGATTTAAGATCCGATTCATAGTAGTGGATTACCTAAACATTTAGAAATGTTGTTGTTCTACAACGTACACTCATCGAGATAGTGATTAAAAAGTGCTAAAGAAAATAAAACTATACTCATTAAAATGAACTAACTCCTGTTATGTTTGCAAATAACGTATTACAGTAGTGATAGGTAGTTTTCAGAGGCTTCGTAGTAGAATTTGAAGCCATGTTCAAATTGACGATATTATCTCATTGTTCAAATAAAAGAAGAGTAGTAAAGACTTCTAGAATGTTGTTTAGCGTTTAAAAGATAAATGACTAAAGTACCAGCAAAATATCTATTGTAAACAACTATAAGACGATTGAAGGTAGCCTAAGTGAACTTTTATTTCACTTAACATATATGTTAGTTAGCATTTGTTAATAAGGAAATGCCTTCAATCTTGAGATATTTACACTCATATCCCAATTTTTCAGTTTATGACATTACGATTCAGCGTTTATGAACACACATACACACACACACACTTCTCTAATCCTATATTAAACATTCATGACATTGAACTATATGAAATACTTATAAGAAACCAGTTCCTAACAAATTTGTTTCACTAGAATTAATATTCAACTTACTATCATAAGTTTGACCATCATATTCATCTTGTGTTTCCAGTTTCATTTCATTGAAATCAAGAAGATCTAAAAAACCACAGCACTTTAACTGTTAAAATACAAGAAAAATGAATTAGGATAAGAAAATGAAATGTTTACTGGTTTGTCATTGTGAAGAAAAGCACTTAAAAGAAGTAACTATCACTGATAAGCAATAAATGAAACTCTCTTTTAATGAATGTGGAGATTGATGATTGAATGGTACATAAGAGTTTAAGGCAAACATTACTAAGGCTTAGTTTCAATGTAAATGTCAGCCATCGGATGTTGGTTTATCCTAAACAGGAAGAAACATGAATTTGAAATTCCATTACTAATTACATTACAAATTTATACTAAATAACTTCTAACTTAATGGAAATATTCAGCCAGTTGAATCAAAGTACGCGTACATATAGACAAAGAGTATTCAAATGTAGTCGGTAATATCAAACAGGTTGTCCTAGTAAACAATGAAAACTTTGATTTATTTAATTTATTTTACTTTGCATCATGAATTATCTTTCTGTCTAGGTTTTGTCAGTGGCATAAGATGACAGATAGTCATCAAAAAGCCTTACTTTACGTGAATTTCGTGTTATGCATTTGGCCGCCTGCTTGAAATCTTGGGCCCCCACCTTTACCAAATATGATAAAATGTTCCTTTTTTTGTTTTTTCTTAACTGCTTAATCATGCTTCGAAATCTCATTGTGTACTCATGCGCCTTCATAAAATGTTTACCACCTATCATGAGTAATTTAGTTAGATCTAAACGAAGGCATGATACTGGCTGGCAACATGAGTTAAAAAGGATCAATACTCATCAAACGTCTACTCCTGAAATTTTTAGCCCAAACTGCAGATCACTTATTGGGAAATTGGACTACCTATATACAATTTCTCTATAGTTTTAACATATACCGTAGCTGGGGTTTAATCACAGTTCAAGAATCTTTGGCTACATTACCTATTTTTCGTCAGGTTCGTTCTGTTATCAAGCAAAGGCGTAATATTGGTGTTGCTACTTTCGTGAACACAAACTGGCCTTAATCGAATCGCATGTGTACACGGTAAAAGAGTAACTTGTTAAGACACTGTATGCTGAAAATCCACATTGTATTAAACATACTACTGTATAAAGCTACTATTATAATTATTGTAACTTCAAGTAGACTGATGTGGCAAAACCCTTTTTCCAGCAAAAGATTTCAAACTCGTAACAGTCAACTTAACAGTTTGTTATCTTATCTTTGTTTGTTATCTTATCTTTCCTGATGCTGAGGTGTTTTTGTTGATTTAGCAATGATTAGCGACTAGTGTCTTGTTTCACAAGTTCTTTTCAGTATTGACAGAATTCTGTTTATCAATCTAGGTAAAATCACATAAGAAAGTTACATCAGGTGGATTGAATTGTTCGTGAATGTTCAGGAGTTAAGTACCTATTCAAACGCAATATAATTTAAAATCTTTCAATTAATGAAATATGGCTACATCCGGTTATACAAAACTGTTGATACCTAGTAATCTGTAGCTACTGCGTGTTTACGCAACCCAGTTAAAAGAATGACTTTTGCTTTATATTACCAACATTTATTTCACGTATAAAGAAGATATTTTTGAAAAGTTGATGATTTTGTTAGGAATGGAACTTTAGGACTTCTGCTGGTATATATTATTTATGTAACTGACTGAAAATCAGATGGATTAGCTCATCAGTAAAGTTGCTTTGAGAAGAAGATAAGTGAATGAGGTTTCACTAGTGTATGACAAAGACTTAGACTTGACGTTAGTATTAGATAAATTTATTGACGTACATATAATATCATGCTCCTGAAACAAATTGATGATAGCACTGTGATAGAATCACTTTGTAGGAAACTGAATAGACATATAACTATATAAGCTTTAGTGTATGTTGTCTCCACAACAAAATTCAACGAAGCTACACAGATGAGGTTTTTTGAATAGGACAAAAATCCGATGTCCGAACCAATGATATTAGGTAGACATTAGTTTCAAATGTAGAAAGCAACGCACAAGGTCCGCTATTGATTTTGTTCGCGAGAAAAATATGTATAAACCCTTAACGATTAGAAGAGATTCGGTTAGGAAAACTTCAAAACAGGCAATGAAAACAGCTTTTGAGAAAATATATTATTGTCACTTTATGTGATTCCTCATGGGTCTCAGCAGGTTATAAAGTTATCACTTCACATCTAAATGAATCTTCCAGTTCATGTATACGTGTGATAAAACATATATAGTGATAGGCAACCAAATGGTTCAACTTTACATTGTACATGATGTACTCAAATAGGGACAAAATCAGTCAGCTTCAATGTCTTTAATAAAAGCAGGTAGTATGAATTCCAGAACCCCAAACATATGACATACTGTTTTGGATATCTGATAGGTTATCAGATAATTTAGAATTCAATCGGGATGATTATTTTTGTGGATATTTGTATTTTTAGTTGATTGAATATGTCACAGATCGATGTTGGCAGGGTAACTGTGAAAGCTAAGAAGCATTGCTAGACAACTGTTTCTTTCTAATGTGGAACTTCTGAGCAGTGCGCACACCAGAACTTACTCCAAGAACTTCAGGTGAACGGCTAAGGCTTTAACGCTGTCCAGTGCTCCCTAGTTTTAAATGGTACTCTGCCAACATCAGTCTGTGACATAATTAATCTACTAAAAATTTAGAATTTGCTTATACTATAGTTTACCCACTCTTTATTCAATAGCTTAAAAGCATGTTAGATAACTAAAATATATGATTTAGTGAGATTTTCATCTTGTGGATGCATTTACAATCAAGAAGATCAATCCCATTTATTGTTAAAAATAGTTTGATGGTTTCATATTCGTTTCATTTTGTTTATTTCGCTGGTATGTGCAATTACGATTATATTCACTTCAATTTGTAAGTAATTTAACTTTAACAATAGTATATGCATAAATGATTTGATAAATATATGTATGGCATAAGGTTATTCAAAACCTTAGGTGGAATATATCCCGAAGAATCTGTGCTTGAAAGAAGCAACCATCACCTGACCTTTGTGTTTAAAAGGAATCAGTAGTTGATCTTCAATTGCCCTGATAACAATAGATCAATGTTATCAGATAAACAATCCAATTGACAAAATCAATATGTGTATTAACAACAATTTGAGGCAAGTAAAATCAATAGCATGTATGTACATGATGAGATTGAATGCGACGAAATATCAATTGAATTCAAAGTATTCTGCAAATGATGACATTCTTGCATTATTCAAATTGTTGAAGGGAACAAATTGCAGGAATTAGAACAGTTATTCAGATCGGTTTATTATTATTTTATCAGAATGTCAAAACGGGACTAATTATCTTTATAATGTATGGCGAAAGAATACACAGTGGCCTTGATAATTGCCATTCAGTATACGAACACGTCTGCCCCACAACTAACAGTCCCCCCCCCAAGCCGGAATAGAGAAAACAACGATTTATGAGCCAAACAGACACAATCCAATCCAACCCAATTCAGTCGTATTGTATTTCAATCATGCCTTTATATATACACAAAATTAGACCATACAGCAAACCAATTAGGGATTTTACACTTATGCGAAACAGAAGAGATTGTGCCAATGAATGGAGGTTACTTGTACGCAACTAATTAACTGTAGTCCATAGTAAGAGACAATATAATAACAGCAAATATACTAAACGGGAGGATACGGTGAGAGAGAGACGTAACAATAATGTAAATGTAATGTTTATACTACACACGACCAAAATAAATGAATTAGTCCTCTAAAACACAGTTCTGGAAGTTTTATTCACTCTTCTTTAGTCGTCCAACATAACAATTTTCAACCTACTTATTGACTTGACAATTATATCGCATTAAAACTAGATTAAATGTTCTATAAAATTTAGTTACTCCTATGTTGAGTTAGCGTTTTCAACTTCAGTCAATTCGCACTATTGTCTCTCTTTATTCAATGCCATTAATTGTGGGTGGCTACGTCAAAACTTGACATGATTGAAGTTTATTCCTAACAAATTCTTAACTGACATCCAATTTTACTATGTGAAATCAGTTATTATTTTATACTGTTATGAATGGACATAGTGAACATCGGGGTTACGGTTACATAGTATCACTAAAGAGTCTCATATGAACACAGAATAACTAACAACAGATTGTCTAATGAAAGTGTCTACATGGTGTAAGTCTTTAAAATGAAAAGTATTTACAATACATATTATGTTCAACAAGATCATGTTATCAAGATATAAGTCTAGTTTAACTTACTTCTATCATTACTGCGGCTATAAATAAACTTGGCCCATCACGACTTTTAATTGATTTATATGAACGAAAATGTCTCTCGAAATTGATCTCGATCGACTTTGTTGTCTTCAACAAAAAGAAATCGTATATCATGGATTTATTTGGCCAATTAAATAAGAATAAATGTTAGCGGAGGTAGTTTTGTCAAAAAAGGTATTATCTCCAGTCTTTTGTGTTCTTCACGAAATGCTGCCAATTAAGTTCAGATGAAAACTAGGGAACAATGGACAGGTGTTTCGTTCAAGTAACGAACTTCTTAGCAAGGTGTATCATTGATTCCATCATGGAATCAAACCCAGAGCCTTTAAATTTTACGGTGAACATTCAAACGTCTGTATCTCTTTATCACATAGTTTTTAATGTTGTATCCAGTTGTATCAGTTTACGATATATATCTAAACCATAGTCTGTGACAGAAACAATCAACTAGACTTGTTACCCATATCTACAAAATCACCGTCATTAAATTACAAGAATCAGGACATTAGTGACTAACTTTATGGTGTTTATAAAGTTCCGTTGAGAATTTGTGACTAACTGAGTTCAGATTTTTTACAAGGCATTTATCACCAGTGACAATGGAAGATCGTTTCGCTATTTTACAAATTAATAGAGGTAATAGTTCTGCTATTGGACGCCGACTGGCTCACTGATAGAAATGGTTAAGCGCTTGCCTTGGTAGCTCAATAACTTGGGTTGGATCCCTTGGAGAAATCGTAGATCGCGTATTGCTGAGGTTTAAGATATTAGGACGAAACAGCTATACAGTCTACCTAGTTTATAGTGTTACTCAACCAACGCCAATCTGTAACGAACGCAACCAAATAAATGGGAATTTAGAAGAGTCAAATAATCATCATTATTAAATGCTAAATGGATTGTTAAATTTTTACTTGACATTAGTTAGAGATCAGCTGGGCAGATCTATGAAACCGACAGAGATCAAACCCATAACCATCACCGGTGAAGTGGAAGACGTAGCAGTTGATTTCTGAGGAGTATCATAGTTGAATAAGACAGATGTTGATGATGATTTATTTTACGATTAATCCATAACGCGATACTTTGATCTCAACTATTTCCACAAAACCAAACAAGACGAAATTATTGACTTACAGACTCAGGATTCTTCAATATTGAACATATCCAAGCTATATGAACGATTGTACAGACTGTTAGAGTAACTTCATACTAAAAGAAAATTGATTAAAAGCTTATTTTATAAAACAAAAGATTTCATATCGTGTTTACATTTAAAGAAGTATTATATAATCAAGAAAACATCACCACGATGCTCAATCAAAATCAATAAAAGTCACTAATGACTAACTTCTGAAAGTGATTTTTTGGAGTTCTAGTAAGTAATCGTGACCAGTGAAATTCAGTCATATCGGGCATATGGCAGTTACCCACCGATGACAATGAATGAGATTTTGTAAATATATATTGTAAATTGACTAAGTCAGAAACAGTAACCTTTAGAAGCTGGTTCAGTGGTCTAATGATATCCGGTTGGTGTAGAGAGATAAGTGTTTGCTATGTGACCCAGAGACTCTAGGTTGAATTCACTGGTGTAATCAAGAGTTTACACCACTGAACAGTTCTACAAATAGACAAAACATCAGTCCATTAATCCAAGTGATATCAATCTGCAACAAACACAAACAATAAATCATAATCATATATCTAACTTCTAGATGTATGAGATAAATTATGTCATCGTGCGATCATGTGCTATTTGGCATGTACTGATTGTTATACTAAGTGTAGGCGAAGTGGGTGACGATAATCGATATTAATTACCGAAATTACCAGTTATGATAATAGTTGAAGTTTGTTCAAAGAGGTTTCAAATGGTTTAGTGAGTAATATACAAAATTCATATGACAAACGCTAAATAACAACGGTTCCATTATGAATATGTATGCATTTTAAGGGAAAGACAAAATTAAAGACGGATTACAAGCAGAGTTATCAAGACAAAATGCCAAGTTAATCTGCTGATCCATTAAAGACGAAAAACAAGGACAGAGAAAATTGAGATGAAAATGGTAAAACACACAAAGATACAAAGAATTCATTAACTATTTTTTAAGTCAAGTGACCACAAATTCCATTTTTGGACAAGAATTTGAGGTTACACATTGTATAACAGTTGCTTCTGTATTATGTAGAAATCTGTTATGTCACCAACTGATATAACGCAAACGAAAGGTTTGGTTGGTTGTAGCAAACGCCAATGAAGTGTGCCTACCTGGTCATACGAGTCCGCCTTATGCCCACTCACCCCCCCCCCACCCAAACTGCTAATAGAAGAACCAGAATTGGGAACCGGAAACATACATAAAATAAAACTACACAGTAAACCAATCAAGAATCTAATATTGATGCAGAACAAAGGAAAGAGTGGCAGTGAATGGGGACAAGTTGTACAAAACGAGGCAACTGTAGATCATAGCAATAAACAATATACTAAGAGCAAATATACTAAACGGAAGGACGGGGTAAGGGGAACGTAACAGTCATAGAAATGAAATGTTTATATTATCCACAGTTATAATGCTTTGAAATAATTTTTTAAAGCACAGTTCTCGAAGATAATCAATCTTCATTAGGTTCCCGGCTAATCAAAATCAGGAGTTTTACTGTCTACTTATTATTCGTAATGTAACTTCGGTGTTCATGGGTTACATAATCTCATAATGACTTCTTATGGCATAACTAGGTGATTTCGAACCATTATATATCAAATTCTTATGTACCTGTTCTGATATCCATTTTAGATAATACCTTATCTCCTTTTTCAACATATGTCTGTATGTATGTATAATCAACAAAGAACTTGGCACATATGTGCATCGGCTCAAGTTGCCATACCTCTGTGGCACCGCAAGATTAACACCACCACCATTAGTAGAATTTACTTCAATAAAATAAAATAATAATAGTAACAAGGAGTGTGAACATATGGAATGTGGTTCAAGAAGTGTAGAAAGTTATGGAATAATTCAAAGCTCATGAATTAAAGGAGGACAATGAGTGAATGCATCTGCGCCATTGTGACCGATTCTGGGTCATGTCACTCAGTGCTTCTAGCCACTAGTTACGGTAATCGCGAGGATCCCATCTAGGTAGTCTGCAGGTATCGACACAACTCAAATCGGCAGTCAGTCAACATACGTGTTACTGCATGTTTATGTAAAATGGTGAATACAAATAGTGATAACTAGATGTAGTCTATTACTTAAGTAAGATTCTCTAAGTAATTTTTTTTGTAGATTAGTTAACAATCAAATTTATAGTAGAATAATTCGATGCTATGCTTTCTCTTAATCGATGACTATTCTATATACTGAGATCATCTCTGTTGAATGGTGGATTAATTAAAACGTCATCGTCTTGGAAATTGTAAATTGTTACGGTAATATATTTGTTCTAGACTATTATCTATTCCCTATACATTTGGTTCAAATCAATAAATGGTGCTGGACAAAATAATAATAATAATAATATTAATGGTAATATGAAAATGTGTTACATCTAGAGATTAAAGTAGAGTAAAGAACTTTCAGAACTGTGCTTTTGGAAGACTATTCCAGTTATTTGAACTGTGGGTAGTGTATACATTTCATTTCTATCAGTATTTTGTTCCTCTTACTCTCTCCTTCTGTTTAGTATATTTGCTGTTAGTATATTATCTCTTATTAGGAATTACCGTTAATTTGTAGTGTACAAGTTACCCCAATTCACTACCACAATCTCATTTGTTTTGTATTGATGTTAAGTTCTTAATTGGTCTCTTGCGTGGTCTGATTTTATGTATATATGAGGGAATGTCTAAAATATAATGTGATTCTGATTGTCTGGTTGGTCCATTCTTAATGTGTTCTTCATTCTGGGTAAAACTAAACTACGCCGACGAACTTGAGATGGCCAATGAGAACCAAGGTATTTGTTCCAAGGTCTCGCGCTCATTCAACTTCAAAATGCTCACTTTGGGTCGGCTTATTGCAATTTTCAATGAAGACGCTATTATTTCTAACCTACTAGCTCTCGGACTACTTCGTAGAGAGTTTATTTGTGATTGTGGCCTCAATATGACTCAAATACAATCCACTGTAAGGTTCTTGGAATTTACGACCGAACATTAGGAAAGAGACATTTCCAGTACGTCCCAAATCGAACTGCAAGGACCCTGATACCAATAATTCGAATGTATATTCAACCAGGATCCATTATTTATACTGACGACTGGAAAGCATATCGGCCTGTTCGTAGACTTGGATATGTTCACTATGTCGTAGTTCACCAAAGACACTTTGTGCACCCAAGTACGGGTGTTCACACACAAAACATTGAAGAATACTGGTCACGTCTCAAGGAGTTTCTTAGAGCTTATAAAGGTTCTAGAAACAACATGATTTGGAGCCATATGGACGAGTTCCTATATCGCTCATATTTTGAATTTAAACTCAATGAACGCGTCTCCAACCTCCAAAAGTTTATAAATCATGTAAAAACATTGTATCATGTGTAAATGTTTTTTAAAATTTCGTTTTTCATAATAAATAATGATTCTATCTACCAGTGCATTCTCATTGGCTAAAAGGTAACTCAAGGTAGTCGGTGTAGTTTAGTTTCACCTCATTCTGGCTTGGGGACTGGTAGACGCTGGGCAGATGCATACAGGTACTGATTGGTAATTATCAAGGTCAGACTATATTTTGCCATACGACCAATTGACTCAAACATATTTTAGATATATGAATTGGCGATGTCGGCCGAACATATCAAAATATAACAAAATGGAATTGGAATGTATTTGGATCATTCCGTTGATTTATCCTGTAATGTAAAGTTTGGTTGATAACTAAAACTGATTACGTAATGGCAGAATACGCAAAGAAGAAAATACGCATTTCCGAGCATCATCCTAATTGGTTTACCAAAGAACAACGAAGGATTATAAAAGTTCAGCCCTAGCACATCCTTAAAAAGAATTTTCCAAATGCTAACCAACTTATCTTTCACCACAAGATGTAGACACTTACACACTTGCATAGATAAAAATCCATTTGCATCCAAAAGGAGGCTTGTAAGTCCTCTATCTTAGTTATCAAACTAATTTTTATACGTTTACATCTAACACTTATTCATCATTCGAATTTTATTATATAATCACTTCCTCCAGTCAACTAATTGTTCTAAACCTAGTCTTTGTTTAGATTTGATTGTGATTGGCAGGCGGAATCCATGGCTCCAGTTTCGTTTTATTTTGGACTCATTGACTGCATCCTAATGGGGATGTCCACACTGGGATTCGGATCCAACCTATTCCGTGTCAAGTGTGTAATTGTCTAAACTCAGAGGTCTAGTGGTGAACGTAGTGACTTTTGACATGAAGTGAACTAGTGTGAACACCAGTATTTGGGAACTAGTACATTCAGTTTATGAGTCCCAAATGGGACGAAACGTGCGTCCTGGATTCCACTTGCCAGTCACAATCCAAATAAAACATTGCTTGTGATTTATAGCTATATCGAGGCAATCTGCTCAGGATGCACATATGGCAACAAAAGTTGGCCATTAAACCACTACGTTGTCTGCTAACGGTTGATATTTCGAATTTATTCAGTTGGCAATACCTTTACATGACCTTATTCATTGCCACCAGTGGGTAACTGCCTCACACCTGACACGGTCGAACTCCACTGGTCACGATTCAGTTCGGGCTGATCAATGATATCAAATAAAAAATTCATCAAACTCCACAACAATCAATTCCAATTAATATCAGCTCATTAGTGATTAACTTCTGCAGTTATAGTGAGATGTGACCAATGAAATCTCAGCCGTTTCGGGGGGTGATGCGATTACCCACCGATGAGAATCAATGAGGTAGCCCAAATTTATTGCGAATTGATTGAATTAAAAATATCAGCCGGTGGGAACCGATTTATTGGTCTAATGGTGAGGCATTCACAGAGAAGTAAGATAGTCCTGAAATAGATCACTTACGGGTTTGTGAGTGTACATTGCTGAAGAGTCTTATACAGGGACAAAACAACTGTCAAGTGCTTTATGGTGATCAGTGGTTGCCTAATTAATACTAATTCGTGATATCAAATTAAAACCTTGGAACTTGTAAAATTATTATTTAACACACCACCAGTTATTTGGTAATGATTTCAAAACTGTTATAAATTATTATACATAGATGTATTAATGTAGAGCTTTAATGAAAAACTAAATGAAAGGGAGTTTCTTCACTACTCTTCATCATTACATAATGCCTTAATGGGAATTGTTTCGTTATCGCACTTTTTAGTTAATTCTATCATTATGTAATCAATTTTAGTTGTCCTACATGTCTAGTCTTTTGGAATAACTGTAGGTTAGGAAAGAACAAATCGTGGTATCTGATTGCAGTACAAGTATCAGAGATAAGAGTTCGCATTAACCGTACTGACTGTCGAAAGAAATCAGATATATAATTAGGCTAACCTAGATAATTTAGTTGAATCGTAACACAAACCGTACTAAGCCTATAAGAACCCACGCGTTTGTCTCCTCTTAGTGAAAACATTTCCAATCAGTTATTATTATCATTATTATGTCACCCACCACCACTTGTTAATATAGATTTTTTGTATAAATATAAAACTTATGTATTAATGTTGAGCATTGACGTGGATCCAACTGGAAAAAAATATTTGTTTCGATCAATTTGTTGTCCAATTTATATCTTCATTAAATTATCAAGTTATTTACTAACTTACCATTAGAAAAAATGTACTACTTCGATTAAATGCAATAAGTACGCCAAATAAGTAGATACATGCAAATACAAGTGATATTGCCATCAATGGTAAAGTAGCAGGTCCTTGATTAATAAAGAAATGAAACATATTGAAGTAATTACAATGTATTGGTAATGAATATGATGAATTCATCTACATTATAAAATTAGTAATTAGTTAATCCAATAAAAATGGTTTATAGAGATTGACATTTTTAATTGATTGAATACGTCACAGATTGATGCTGGTAAGATACCATTGAAAATCACGGAGCACTGAACAGTTGTTACATTCTAGTTTGGAACTCCTCAGAAGTGCTCACCGAAGTTCACACCATAGGCTTTCGATTTGTCAATCAAAGTATTAGTTAACGGATATCAATCAGTTAGTAACAACGTAGAACTTAGTACATGCGTACATTAGTTCAAGTTGCTACACCCAAATTAGCAGATAGACATTGAATTCTCGCACCTAATCCCAGAGTAGTGGAAGTAGTAACATAGTTAGTATTATAGTAAGGATTAGAGATCGAAGATATGATTTAAGAAAATATAATTCAGTAAAAGAAAATTATGATGAATGTAATAACTTAGAATTTGGAGGAAGACAAGGAATGGTTAAACCTGCGCCATTGAGAACGACTTTAAGGCATGTCACCCAAACTCTCTAACCGTTTGTTATGATCGTCGTGCAGACCCCAACCATGCAATCTGCACCTATTAACATGTCTCAGTTCAAGTCTCAATGACTTCATGGACTGGTGCCATGTTTTGGTTTGGCCTCCCCTAGCTTTCTTCCAGCCTACTCCCACACCAGACAGCATTGCTCATCGAGGTAGGAGGTGGTCAGGCATATGTAACCCATGTCCTAACTTCCTTGGTTGATAAAGATTTACTACTTCATCAATCGACTTACCATACTTACCTAGTACTCTATTCCTAACCCACGTATTGCTTACTCAGTGGCCCCGAAAACATACACAGTGCTTCGTAGACATCTATGATAGAATACTAAAAGCCTACTAATATCCTCTATCCTTAATGGCCACGATTCACAACCATAAAGTGAAACTGATTTAACTGCTGCTCAGTAAACACTTTCTTTGGTCAGCAGACAAATGTCTAGCCTGAGCCACCCAAATTGGTAAACGCCAGTCGAGTCTTCTGTATACGTGCCAAGCTTTCATCAGTTACCAGACCATCATGGTTGATGAGACTCCCAAGATAGCGGATATGGCTTATTATGTTATTGATAAAAAAATTACGATAATGTAAAGAAAGTAAAACTGTTCTCATTTACAATGACAGAATCATTTACTATGGTTGTAGGATCGTTTATCTATTGATTATTACAGAATACTTGTCTATTTTAGAATCAGAAGCGATTACACAATAAATCATTGTGAAATTTCAAGTAACCACAACAACCAGAAAAGTGTTACGTAATTATGTAAATAATAAAAAAACTGTTCTAAGTAGAAATTAATTAACAAATTAAAAGAATGAACAATAATTGTTCACATAACCGAGATGATAAGGGACACCTATCAAAGATAGTACTAGGTATGAAATGACATATGTTTATCAAATTGATTACAGAGTATGAGAAACTAAGGAAAAACAACAAAACTAATCAAAATAAACAAGTATGAACTTTCGGTTTGTTAAGGCTTCAGTAGTGCATAGAATATTCATTCACATCCCCTTTGAGCTCATCCGTTTAACAGCATAGATGACGATAACGAATGATTACGGAGGGAGGGGAGACCAACTTTGTTATGTATTGAAAAAATAAATAAATATTCTGTGCCCTTGATAACTGCTAATCAGAATACGGATACGTCAGCCCCATGACTATCAACCCCGAAAGCCGGAATAGAGAAGACGGCAGCTACGAGCCAACCAGACACAATCAATCCAGTCCAATTGCCGATTATATTGTATTTTAATCATGCCTTTATATATACACAAATTCAGACCATACAGCAAACCAATTGGGGATTTTACATTAATACAAAACAGAAGAGATTGTGGCGGTGAACAGGGGTAACTTGTACACAACTAATTAACTGTAGTCCATAATAAGAGACAATATAACAGCAAATATACTAAACGGGAGGACAGAGTAAGAGGAACATAACAATAATAAAAATGTAATGTTTACATTACACACGACCAGAATAAGTGAATTGGTCTTCTAAAATAGAGTCCTAGAAGTTCTTTCACTCTTCCTTAGTGGTCCGACACAACAAACGTGACCTGAGTTTATAAAGTACTTGTGAATTAAGCCTATAATCGACATATTTACACCTCTTAAGAACCATGCCTTGTATTAATCTGAGATTTGTTTGAAAAGAGTTTGCTTTGCGAAGCCAAGACGTGACAAATAATCCGTGTTTCGTAGTTTATTAAGGTACCCAACTGTGAAAAATCTGTGACGAATACATGCGATAAAACCAAATGCTATAAGGTGACTGAAGTAACGACTCTACAAGTAAGCGCCGTTTTGTCTAGTAACATTCTTAGTCAAGTGTTCACCACGAGAGCTGAAGGTCCTGGGTCTGATCCCTGGCCTGGTTGCAAAATTTTCCACTGTCGAGACGTTCCGCATCAGTACAAAATGGTTCCTTGTTTTTCCCTGGCCTTCAGTGGCATTTAAAATAAATTCATTTATGACGAATATAAACGAAAAAAACAATTCGGTTGACAATTGTGAAGAAATACTGACAGCGTCGTTGCATCTGAATTATGTTCTGAGGATGATGTTGCCTGGAGTGATAAATACATTCTTCATTAATAAATCATCCGACTTCTAGAATGTGGTTGGATGTTGTAGAGATTATTGAATGTTAATTCGATATCATGAAGTGGTCTGAATTAGCCGACCAGTGACAACCAGAAAGAACTGGTCAGTTATTTCGTTCTAGTATAGGACTCCTCAGTAGTGTACACCGATGACCCTTTCAGGACTCGAAATTCAAGAATAAATATGAAAAAATAACTAAAGAAATTAGCATAAGAGAGGAGAATTATTAAGTAAGTTAAATTAGATATATGCTATATAAGTTGGATTGTGACTGGCAAGTGGAATCCAGGACGCCCCTTTCGTCCTATTTGGGACTCATTGGCTGGATGTACCTGCATCCCAATGTTGATGCTCACAGTGGGATTCGAACTCAGTCTGTTTAGTTTCGTGTAGAACGCCACCTCGTTAACCACTAGACCACTGAGTTCAGACAGTCACACTTGTGCAACAAGCACATTGGTATTTGGATGAACGGTCTATAACAAAGCAACGGGAATATACAATTTTATGCTAATACAGATATATATTACTTAATAAAATGATCATCATGAATAACTTACGTGTAAAAGTTCGCACAATACGATTTACATCATCAATTAGTTTATCATCTAATTGTATTCTCATTTTTCTTAATGTTGGCTCAACAACTTTTACAGCAGCTTTTGTCCAAAATATAACAACGAAGCATATGAATGCCGACAAAAGAATGAACTGAAGAAGGATGTGGAGAATCATAGCACAAAGTCATGTAGATAAAGACTGTATCAAAAGTATAACAGCTAACATTGTGTTAAGTGAATCAGAAAACAGGTACACCATTGAATTCTAACGTCATTGTTCAAGAATGTTATGCTCGACGTGCGAACTTACAAGGTTGTAAGTGTATGCATTGATGACAAATATATTGATTGCTTACATAGAAGCGATTAGTGTTATATTCGTATAGTCCATTGTGATGAACGAATTCTATCGATAAGACTACAAAGTAGACATTAGACTTAGTTATTCAATACTGTATATACTGTGTTTTAATGTCAAGTGAACTGAAGCATTTGGGCAAGAAAATATAGACGTATGTTTTATTCTACCCGAAACATACCAGCGTACTACAAATGTTTCGTTAAGATAGATGATCTCAATAAGATTTTAACCTTTCGTCACCCAGTCTCATTGTGTGAAACCGTTATTTCAGAACATTATAGTAATAGTTTTATTCATGGTTCCATTTGTACTTATTAATCTTAATCATTTATATAAAACGGACTGAACAAATGTTACATTCAGTTAATTCAACAGCTGAAATAACATTGAAGATGTACTCCTGACATGTCTGGAAGAAGACATGTGATTGGCCAATATCGTGTGACAGACATATGGCAAAGATTAGGTCATATAGGTTGTTACAATACATGCGTGTGAGTAATTAGTTGTCTTCTTGATAATCAGTCAGATCTTTGTACCTGTGCAATAGAATATGGCAAGGCTGGATACTAGCTGTAGACAATAGCTCGGTGGATAGCAGAATCGATAATATCAGCCATCCCTGCTTTAGATACAACAACTCCCTCGAATTTCCAATAGGTAATTCATGAATATAATTTTCTTTTACTCCTGAAAATCGTTGTCTTACTTAAATGAAACTTTCCAATATTAAAAGCCATTACAACTCTACCACACAATATAAAACTAATGGAACAAACCTTACGTTGATATGTATGCTATAAGTATTATGTTAGCTTGATAGTCGGGACATGATTTTATTATTTTAGCAGTGATACACATGATTAATATGCAACATTCATTTGTTTTATAGTTAAGACCACTTTGAGACTGGTAATTGATTTTACTGTTAGTTGCAGATCGATATCGGTTGGGTACCACTGAAAACAAGAAGTTACTGGACAGTTGTTTCACACCTCATATGAGACTCTTCGTTAGCATTGTATACCCTTTCCTCCACCAAAGAATTTAACACAGGAGGTTCAGATCTCGTGGAGAACAGCAAACTGTCAGCACTACTGGATCTGGACTATATCATAAATTGAGTGAAGTGGAAATTTCATCAGTGGAAGTTAGCTCACTGGTACTCATGTTCCCAGATGGAGAAGAGGGTGACCACTGCCAATTAATAATTGTATGCTAGGAAGGAACTACTAATCAGTTCCTTACATTACTTGACTGAGATAAATCTGTGAAGAATACGAGCGAATAAATGCAACTTAATAAACATGTATTGTTTCATGTTTTGTATTGCACCCCAATATATAAGTCCACAGACGTTGACTTGGATTAATTAGGTCAGATATATTAGATTTTTTAATTTAGCATCAAGAATTGATCTGAATTAGGCAACCATTGATCATCAGGAAGCACTTGATAGCCGTTTCGTTTTAGTATAGGACTCATAGGCAGTGCTCATCCACGACCCTGTCAGGGAGTGTCCTATGTTCAATTCCTGATGGCGTCGTGGATGAAGAGTCCTATACTAGGACACAATGGATCTATGTGTATGAATTCAAAGTAAAATGTATACAATAAGTAGAACGTTTATTTACTTACTACACAGATTAAGTTTAAAATATGAAATACTCTTCGCACTCTTGAATGCATTTCTAAAATGGAATTGATGAATAGAGATATGATTAACACTTATAACAATGAAGTAAACAAATCACTATCATCAGTCAAAGCATTCGACAAACTCTTGGAACTAGAATCAGAAGGTTATCATAGTAACAAATGATTGTTAACATAGAAATATAGTTGAGTGATTAATTCTTAGTTTACAAGTAGTATACTAACTAAATATTAGCATATCAATTGATGAGTTTGTCAATGACGAATTAAAGCATTCACATATCTAAATTACTCTCGTCCTTGTCTCATAATGAAACGTTGACTTGCAGTTATTGTTTTAGTTGGTTTGTGACTGGCAAGCGGAATCCAGCACGCACATTTTGTTCTACTTGGAACTCGTCGGCCGGATGTATCCGGATGTATCTAAACACATTCGAATTATGTAGACTGCTAATGTTCTTTTGTTCTGTGTCTGCATACCATTGTTTGGATGTAAAGGATTTCTTTAGTCATAAAAAAGTGTCTTGTATATAAAAGCTATTTTAAATTGTAATTATCTATTTTAACTGTGCACTCCATTCAAGATAGTGGGTGTCCATGCAAGTTCATTGGGAAGTATATCTATGTTGAGGAGAGAAAACTTAACAAATCTACAGTTAACATAAAATCTGTTCTCTTTCAACTCTGATTTAAAAGTGCAGATAACCGTGATAGTCATCCTAAGACTGAAAACAGTACTCAACAGTACTAATTCTGCAGCCAAGCTGGTCGTCATATACAATACAAACTGTTCTTTATCGTAATTGAAGACTGATAGGCATTCCTCTTCACGTTAGCAAATTTACATGTATCTGCCTAAGCAGTTACATCAAAAGAACTGGAAGCCTAGCCTACATACTACTCAATGAGCATATACTGACCGACCTTCCACTGAATCGTCTGAAAACACTTAGCAGTACCATTTCCAGACATCTTCTTAACATCGGGTACACGATTGATGCTTTAAGATGTTTAAGGTAATTAATAAATAACCAAAATCATAGCCAATAACTACCAATGTAATATGGAGTAAACAACTTATGAAATACTGTAATAGGAAAAATAAACAGATTGAGATTAATATTTCCATTTAAATACAGTATTACATAGAGGAGGAGGTTCATTTTGTCACTGACGATGTAATGACAATTCAATGATGAGTATTTTCTTTTCTATGTTATTATCCATTAAAGAGCTATTTGAAATCATATAAACAGATGTAGAACATTTAACTTTCACGATATAGTTGATTTAATCATGTATGTTGATGCAACCAATAAGCGAATGATTTCATTAGATACTACTATACAATTTATAAATATTCATCTTTTTGTAATAATTTCCTTCTTATATGATCATATTGTTAATAATGATCTAGATATTAGCATTCAGAAAAATGGATCTAAACGATCTACTTCAACGTTGTACTTTCAACGTACATATCAGATTTAAAAATGAATTCTACAGACAAACTAATGGAGTCGTGTTGTTTTCATCACTAAGCATTACGTTAATTGATTACTCCATGGGAAATCTGAGGGGTCAGGGGGTGGAGGGAGATACTTAGATGATATATTTGACATCGGTAATTCGAAAAGCCTTGTGTTAAGACAAGGGCTTGAATCGGTTATTAACAGGACATTTTATGCAGCTAAGGTAGTTGTGATAGAAAAATATAGGGAATTGATTCACAACATACTTAAACAGTATGTAAACGAATGCATCACATCCTACTGTGTCTGTCAATTTACGTGTATGTGTTGATATATATATGTATAGGAGGAGGAATCGTGATCTGCATATAAGGGCAGCTGAATACATACTTAAATGGCACCAAAAACTAATGAACTCGAATAGCACAGTAAAAGAACAAAGAAAAACAACCTTCATCGCCTATAGCTAAGCGCTTAGCTGAGGTAGACTACATAATTGATATCAAATCATACTTTGTGGAGTTACGTAAGGAGGGTGCATTAGGACAAATACTAAGATTTGTTAAAGCTTTAGCTATAAGGAATTTCAAATCCCCGATTATGTTCAAAACCAACTTGTACTTTTATTCAGCTTACCTTCCAGATTATTCTCTTTGTTAACTTTGTTTCCTTAGTTTATAATTAGTCTAGTGACCTTTGTTTTCCATACATAAAAGCCTTAACTTGTGTTTGCGTAATAAAATTGTTCGAAATGTATTGCGCAAACATGCATCACACAGCTCTGATAAGCTTCGTTCTCTTATTGAATGATCAAAGAAAATAAGGACCTACATAGCATTTTGTAAAAAGTTCAACAGTTGCCACCAATCAATTTCATTTTCTTGACGTGTTGTGGAATAGTAAGCCTTATGGTTCTTGACAAACTTGTATACAGAAAATCAACATACACTGTATAGTCAACCAAATTTCATAATTGGATCGCTTTGTATTAGAATGGAAACCTAATTCAATATCTTTCTTCAAACACAAGATGAATACACAGCAATGATGAAAAATGTCGATGAACTGTACGAACTCTGCCACAAGCATAAAATGAATAACCTCCTAGGTTTATTGATAGTAACTTTAGGAAGTTTACTACAATCAGAAAGTCTCCTACTGTATCAGCAAACTCTTTAATTGGATATCTAATTTAAACGAGACATGACAGCAGAAATTTAAGGTAAAATATTTTGTACTGCAAAACTTCGTATTGTTTTCTACAGGCGGTTTACTTGTTGGAGATACATTCAGATTTGATTTCTCCTTTAGGATACACCTATATTCATTATCTAATTCAGATCAATTGGAAAAATCAAATCAACAATCTCCACAACTTTTACCTGCAATCAATATCAGCTTACTAGTAATTAACGTCTCGAGGTAATTCATGGAGTTCTTGTGAGAAGACGTAACTAGTAGGGCTCAACGACGTCAGGTATGTGGCAGTTATCTAATAATGGCAATAGATGAGACTATGTACATATTTCGCTAAGCTCGACCATCTGGAGCCTGATCAATGGTCTGGTGGTATGGCTTCCTTCATAGAGCTTGGAGGTCCTGGATTTGATCCCTGGTGGGGTAGTGGATACACACTGCTAGATAGACTTGTACTGAGATAAAATAATGCTCCCTGGTTTTCAGTGATTTCCCAATTCAGACGAATTCGTGTTATCAAATTTGAATAAATGTTATTTTCTATGCATAGTACACTACTTAACATTAATCAGTAGTTATTTAAGATGAAAACAGTTGTAAATGAATTATTTGAACAAAACAACTAGATAAATGTACATTTCAATATTTGTTTAAAAATCTCTCAAAATGAAATCATTTGAAATTGATTATGACACATAATAGTCACATCATGGGAAGTGTTTCATTAAATGGTACATAGTGACTTATGCTTAGTTGAAGAACTGTATTGTTAATAGGCACCGTTGATGTGTTGAACTGAAGCATACGTTGAGTATGCCAAACAAACTCATCTTTCAAATATATATATATATCATTTCAACGTATTTTGTTCCAATGCTACATATCTTATACCAAGCAGTCAGTGGTTGAATCACAGCAAATATACGTCATTCAAAAAAATACTTTAGATGATTCACTGAATCACAGGTGTCAATCCTAATTTATTTCAGAGAAATTAGTTAAGTGATATGGATAGGTTAACCTTTGACTTCATTAATGACAAAATCTTAAACATCTAGTTCTTGTGGTATGTCATTGAAATCATGCTGTAGGCTACAAACAGCACAATGTTTGTAACAATTTCTAAGCGAGTACAATCAAAATTAAGTGCTTCCGGTGATGATAGTTTCACTTATCAAACAAGTGAATCTCATGAAATGCCAATCAAATAATCTTGTGATGAAATTTCCAACTCATGACTTAAAGATGGACTTGATTTCTGACTAAGTCATCAGTAGGCGATTTCAAGGAATTCTTTATAAGGTGTGTAAACTTAATTTTAAAAAAAATAGAATGTAAAACAAATCTCTTGTTATATCTGCATTTAAGAAGTATGTTAGTAAAGTAATTGCTTACCACTAAAACTTGGATACCGTTAGTACCAGCTGTAATGATGTAACGAATTCATATGAACATGATGGATGAGTCTTTTAGGAATGTGCTGTATCAAAGTGAAATTGTATGGGGAAGAGAAAGACACAAAAGATCAATACTATTGACACATATGAGTTATACATAGAAGCGGCCCGTTAATTCCTGCTATTTGCTTATATATATATATGTATATATATATCGTTGGTTAGATTAATCACAGATCGGTGTTAGTAGAGTACCATTCAAAATCTGGGAGCACTTGATAGCTGTTTCGTCCTAATATAAGACAACACGGCAGTGCTCACCCTCGATTACACCAGGAGAATGCAACCCAGGGCCCTCAGGTTGGCACACTGTTAGAAAGTTTCGTACTAGAAGGAAACAGCTGTCCAGTGCCTTCTAATTTTCAGTGGGGCCCTGCTAACATCATTCTGTGAATAATCCACCAAACTGAATTCAATACTATGAGAATTTTCTGTTCGTCTCAACTTTCAACTTCATGTAGTGTATGATTCAACCTGTTGGGAAGCGCCAACATTGCTACACAATATTCAAAGAGGAGGAGGTTCGATGTTGTTGATAACTATACTTTAAGAAAAAATAAAGGGCATATTTACACCACTAATGATAATATACTGATGTCATCTTTTCCCGATATTGAATAAACCTGTTCTTCTTTTAAGCAGTTGTAAATTTAATAATAAATATGATTTGTGAATATCTATTGCCTTGATGTTTGGAGTTATTGAGGATCAGCAATGTCAGATAAGTTTTACAAGTTACAGAGCACTGATCTGACATTGTCACTGAATGATATTCCACAACAGTATACACCTACAACTATAGTTAAGGCTCAAAGTCATCAGATGGTACAGAATTATAGAAAGCAGCTTACGAGTAGCAGTTTGATTATCCCAATTAAACTGAAAAGAGTTGTATTACTAGTCATAGTTACTTTCTTAGGTTTTTGATGTCTTTAACGCCTACAGTACAGTTTGTTGCCAGCTTATGTCTATCCTGGCTATTTACTTTTTACCGAGCGTTGTGCGACAACCTTCTATTATTTCTTCTACCATATTTGTAGTCATTTTTAGTTCCATATATATGTGTCTTTACGAGCATATTTGTGAAAGGATTGTTTGAAAGTTGTAGCTCAACCACTTCATCTTTTATTGATGAACTTTGAATTCAGATTATATTATTGTAATTTTGTAGAGTGGGACAGTTGTCATTTTGGACAACTTCATTAGCTCTATATTACTGAGAATTCCACAGTAAAGTTATAATCAATTTACTCTCTTTCATTGTGACTAGAAGATACAATACTATGTCATGACGCCTCCATTTGTATACGCAGAAATAAACACCGATTTTCAAGGAAATGTTATGATACATTGTCATTGATATTAGTACTATCAGTAATCGTTGGCGTAAAGTGGAATAAGGAAATATCGAAATCCTGGATCAAGGGAACTTCATAAATGTGTTTTCATGTTGTAGTGACTTTCGAATTTGAATTCGATATCACGAATCGGCTTTATAAGATGATCATTTTAGATCAGGAACCGACACTGGACAGTTATTTCCTCCTAGTGTGAAAATCAGTATGCGCTCAGTAGTGACTAATGGAGTTCAGTTATGTCAGATGACATCGGTTTAGTTTGAACAAAAGCATTGACAATCGACCATTGGATAGGAATCGATTGACTCAATAGTTTAACTGTTAAGCGTTTGGTTTAATCACTAGTTCCCACAAGATAGTAAGTAGGCCTTGTCAATGAATGCTAAATATAATGAAATCTTGGTAAAACAGAGTTTCCTACTGATTACTGTCAAACAACCTATCTGCTTACTAGTTGTAAGTGGTTACTTACCTCATTTGAATATCGTTAACTTAATTCTCTACTAAGGTTGTGAATGCCTAGTTGTTAAAATCTTCATACTAGAACAAAAGATTGGTCACGTAGGTATTTCATCGTTTTCCAAATCAGATCTATTCATAATATCAAAACTCAACAACTATCACATAACATTCCGTTACAATCACATATTTGGCTGAATATATCACAGATTGATGTTGGAAGGGTGCCAATGAAAACCAAGGAGCACTGCTGGACAGCTATTTCGTTCTAGTGTGGAACTCTTCAACCGTGCGCACGCCGGATTCCGCACCAAGGGCTTCAGATTGACGGTGAACGCCTAACTATCTGCACCACTGGGTCGGCATCTAATGGTAGAATTCCCACTACCATCAATTTGTGATATATATCTCGATGACAAATTGATGGAATTGGGAATTCTACCATTGGATGCCGATTCAGTGGTGCAGATGGTTAGGCGTTCACCGTCAATCTGAAGCCCTTGGTGCGGAATCTGGGGTGCGCACTGCTAAGAAGTTCCACACTAGAACGAAACAGCTGTCCAGTACTCCTTGGTTTTCAATCCTACCCTCCTAACATTAATCTGTGATATATTCAATCAAATAAATAATCAATCTCCACAAAAATAATCATCCCAATTGAACAATTATATATATTGAGATGTTGTTACTAAGTGATACAACAAGATAGGGAACCATTTATGTTTCAATACAAAAATCAATTTCATGAACTTACATCATCTTAATTCAACTATGATTTAATTATATTTTCGTTAAGGGGGGAGGGGTGGGAAGACACAGTGAAAGGGATAACTTCAATTAATAAAGAATAACACTTACCGACTACATGAAATCATCAATTTACACCAATAAATTAATCATTCAATCATTACCAAGTCAACTAATTCTAATGAAATAACATGTTGTCTAGTGTAAAGTCAGTTTTATATGCAATCATATGGTGTGTGTGTGTGTATGCATGTATGCATGTAACTATGTAATTAAATGATGATTTTTAATGTGTAGAAGTTTTGTACCCATCGTGGCATTGTAATGATAACTTATATGAAATGCTAATATCGATTAATTGATTGATTAAAAAAAAAGAGAGAAACATTTTTTTTCTCTGTTTTCATTATGTTTTTCGAGTGGAATTATTGGCATTTACAAATTACAATGTCATAGACACTTGTGATGTAAGTGATTGCAATTTCTAAGTTGTAGATTCAATTTCTATCTCAACGTATACAATCTATACAAAAAGTATTACTCATATAGGTGTATCAGTGCTTGGTGGATATGCTACACGAGCATCATCATACGCATGATATACCATTTGTAGATTTAATATCCTGAGACAGCTCCCAGAAGCGTTGATAAAGTCTCTAGAACCCTTGAAGAAGTCGGAAACATTCCAACCAACTACAGATCAATAGAACTTTTCAGAATCTTGGTATAGTGTATTTTAATTAGGTAATGACTGAAACTTTTTGAATAGGTCAATACGATGATCATTTTATTTTCACAAAACTATAAATACACTGATATTTTGTAAATAACATTCTGTTACTGAAATAAAGAATCCTTCCAACTTGTTTTCTGTCGACTAAATTACAACTAAGAGGGTTCAGGGCATTCAAGTGTTTAAGTTGTCGGCGGTTAATTCAGCAATCAAGTACGAGTTATACTTCCGGCTCCTTAAGGGGTTCTGGAGGTTTCATCGCGTTTTATGAGGGCCGTCCTAACAGAATGCTAGACATTTATAGGATTCATATGAAAATTTCAAAATATTTTATTCGTACTGTTGGATCTACATCGTCAGATGTTTATTTACCAAATGAATAAACTAATTACAATCCAATAAATGAAAGTGGGTTTTCTATTTCCTGCTCCTTTTATATTAAAGACTATAATTGATAACCTTTTATCTGTTGAATAAATCAGTGAATATTAAGGTTAAGTGGCTCAATGAAAGTAGCATTGTTGGTTTTAGACGAGAGGTATAGTATTCCATTTCAGGAGTAATTGTCATCACCGGCTGACAAACTCCACAAGTAAAGAAAACTACCTAATCAATTTTACCATCACCTGAATACTAAATAATCTAAGTGTAATTTGAAATAAACCCATCAGCAATGTGAATGTTTCCTCTGTATCACTTATGATTCAATAAGTATTGTCAATTAAGAGTCCATTATACGGTACTCTACATTTAGACATTATGTTGATGAAATAAAATCACAAACTAAGGAGTTGTAATAATTGCTATGTTCATGATACAGCAAAATCTGTTCAGCAGATTACATAGATAAAGAGCTAATCTTTCTGAGATGCATCTTTTTAGTAAACGGATACCCTACACGCTTTATCGAAAAGAACATGGAGGAGAAGCGGCCGTCGTGGACGAGACACATTGTTCCAAAGAAAGAATTATACATAAATCTCGAATTTATGGAAGGTGTTGTTGACGATATATTACCATGTGGAGTGGTCGATTAGAAAGACTTCTCCTACGGTAACTCTCAGTATAGTGTTCAACAGCTACTCACTAATATACCTTTGGCTAAAGAACGACCTCCTACAACTGACCAACTAGATGTTCATTTAACCAGTTTACTTGCTATTGTGAAGCAAGGTACTTAGGTCATTCATCGAGTGTGATTATTTGCCATATTTGACAGTATCCGGCATGGTTGAGCAAAGGAGAGAACAGATCAATCACCTCACTTATCTTCCAATATATAGTTGATCCACGGCATTCAACCTCAAACTCATCAGTTGACATAATCTACAAAATTTAATCAAATAAGCCAAAAGACCTACCTCTGAATCTACTTTACATTGTAGAAGCTTCAACGTACCACAATATATGAGATCGTTTTATTTACCAAGGCCTTAGATTGAGAGTTTCACATTACTTGATTTATCCATAAATTATTTATTTTGGGATGGTTATTTTTGTGAATATTAATATTTTTAGTTGATTGAATATCTCATAGATTGATGTTGGCTGGTTACCATTGAAAACTATGGAGCACTGAACACCTATTTTGTTCTCATATGGAACTCCCAGCAGTACCCATCTGAGATCCCGCACCAGGGGCTTCAGATTGACGGTGAACGCCTAACCATCTGCAACACTGGGTTGGCTTCCGATGACAGAATCCTCACTTCCATCAATTTGTGATATGTAGTGCGAACAAAACAGCTATTCAATGCTCCCTGGTTTTCAATGGTACTCTGCCAACATCAGTCTGTGACATTCTCAATCACCTAAAAATTATTTATTCATTAACACTTTCCTGCATCATTCGCATTTACCATTATTATAATAACAATTATCAGTATTAATGCAGTTTTCATTCACTCATCTCCCTTCTACCCATAATCTAATGACAATCACAATTACTGTCTCCACCCTACTGATTACACAATTTTCATGTTTCATAGCCCCCTCCCTGCTCTTTCAATTACTAATTGATTATTTGAAAACACTAGGATGTCTATACATCATTACCATGGTTAACTTTGACAATTTCAAATAAATTGAGCATTGAATAGGTTGTTTAAAGAAATGAGTGATACATGTAGATTTGTAAAATTCCGATTAGTAGAAATTAAAATTTCTGACATTTTGCAGCTTAGTGCAAGTCGCTTCTTCAGAGTAAATGAATAACCGAATTGAATTAATGCAAGATTAAATAATGCACACTGGAACAAATCAATATCAAAATAGGTTAGTACAAACAAAATGCGAGTTTGATCTTGTCATTTCAAGTCATATGGGTCAAGGTGCTTTGAAATAAGACATATATGTTAGTGTGATATGGAAAGAAAATTTGTGAATATATGAGAATAACATTGTATGTATGTTCAAGTGGATGAAATTTGATGTACTTTAATTGTGGTCTGTTGGATAGAAAGTCCATGTTGGGTGGATAGAAAGGCTTTCCCTTTTGTTAGGTATAGTTGGATATTTTTAATACCGTTGTGGTAGATAACATGTGCAAACTGCTAATTTAATTTGCAATTTTTCTAGGATGTCTAGATAATTTGTCATGGCAACTAATCAACATGCTTACAATTATTCATTCACCTATAATTTATCATATATATACAATCTATGTACGATTGTAAACAGTATGATAATGGATTCGTTGGTAAGAGATTCATTTGTTGAATAAACTCGTTTCAGTTAAAATCTCTCTGTTCAGTGTTACATATTTCGTTACGGTAAAATTTACTCGATTCAGAGAACACAAGAAGTGAAAAATTTAATATCGATTTAAGTAATTAATTAATCCGCAGTTACATTTAACCACTCAACGTTAGACATAAAATCACCTGAGAAATGCCCGAGTTGAAAGAAAGAGAGAAAATTGAACGATTCTTACAGAATTCTGATACATGTATTATGTATTAAAAAAAAATACACAATGGCCTTGATAATTGCCAATCAGTATACGAACACGTCGGACTAGCGACTATCAGTCCACCCCCCCCAAGCCGGGATAGAGAAAACAACGATTTATGAGCCAAACAGACACAATCCAATCCAACCCAATTCAGTCGTATTGTATTTCAATCATACCTTTGTAGCGGTAAACAATCCCTAAAATAAATAGTTACATAGGTTTCGACATTGATGCTGACCATGTTTGTTTTGGCGGACACTACTAAGTTGAAGGCGCTCTGTCACGCATCACCACCAGATCACGTCACGCCGCATCGTGGAAAGCAACTCTCTCTAGTTTGCCAGCCTAGACGTTGCTATTCCATTACCGCTCTATTCACGATTAAATATAACTTCCTTTCCATCCTTTATTGCCTTCTGATTTATTCTCATTCGTAAGAGTGGGTTCAAACGTTAGAAGTTGCTCTGGTAATACCGCAAACGTAACTTGGTCATATATCGTGTGCACTTCACCGTTATATATGCACAAATTCAGACCACACAGCAAACCAATTAGGGATTTTACAATAATACGAAACAGAAGAGATTGTGGCAATGAATGGAGGTAACTAGTACACAACTAATTAACTGTAGTCCATGATAAGAGATAACATAATAAAAGTAAATACTATACGGGAGGAGAGGAAAAGTGGAACGTAACAATAATAGAAATGTAAAGTTTACACTACTCACTACCAGTATGAATGAATTAGTCCTCTACAACACAGTTGAAGAAGTTTTTTACCCTTCTTTAGTGGTACGACATAACAACATGAAACGACTGAAAACTACAAAAACCAAATGATTACTGATAACTTTCAGATAAGTGAAAAGATATTCAGCAAATCTTATGCAAGTTACAAATAATGGAAGTCAAAAATTGTCGAACAATGAATCAGAAGAGTAATGCGCCTGATCTAGGTATATGTGTGCATATTAATATAGCGCGTAAAGCAGATCAATAAAGATGAAAGAAACTTACTTCTGAAATACCTTCCAAATGAATCGCATAGAAAGAGATAGTAGAAGAATTAGAAGAATCAAAAATCTCCCGGCTAATGTACTGTAACTGTCACAGATGATATTGTGCCGACAAAATTCAGTCATCTGTGGAGTAAGTTGTACACAGCTAATTAAAAAATCAAGTGTTAGGATGGGTTTTAAATATTCCGAAGAAGTTTTCAAAAGACTCGAAAAATCTAAAACTATTCCACCTTGTCATAATTCAATAATATTTCTGTATGCTTTAACATAGAATTATCCTATCGGTCGTTTACGATACTTGTCCTCAGATTGGATGAATTAAGTGATAATTTCTAGTCATCTAAATGCTGCTAATGAAAATACTATTCAGTATACATTTGACACTTGCTGTAGTAAACATTTCCTTTTATTCCATGACCTGGGAGATTGGGTGGGGAGAAGCAACCCATTCCGAGCAAACGAGAACGCAGACTAACAAGCGATATTCTAAGCAATGAATTTGCTAACTTGTTCAGTGCGTATGAAGCCACTAGTAAGAGTACATAGTTACTAATTATTGATATAGACAAATGTAAGTGATTTGTTTTGATGTTATATGTACATGGTGTTCGGTAGAATCAGAAAAGCCCTCTAAACAAGCTCAAGAAAGTATAGAGATCAATAGGAAATATTGTGTCCAATCAGAACGCAGATAGTTTTTTATCAGAAACTTCTAGAAAATGAGAAGTCACGTACTATGTCTGTGATTGGACAATTATCTTACTACTACTGTGTTTAGTAGGTTGCAGAAGTCACTAAAAGCCTGAAGGACATTTATAATAAAATAAATACCCAGATTTACCGAACAGAATTGAACTCTTACAATAAAGTGTTTTCATCACAGTACTTCCTGTCTTCACTGTCGTGTTCCCGTTGACGAGTAGTTTCAGCCTGTGGGGGGAGGGGTCGTATCATAGCTTAGGAGTCGAATCGAGCGGTCAACCTAGGCGAGATAACAATTGACAATGGAGATCTCGCGATTGATAAACAGATCTAAACCACGCGTCACAACACATGGCTAATTAATTACTTTAACGTCGATTGCAGCCACAAGTTATGCAGTATTTTACATACGTTATTAATGGAATCCAGAACTCGTGTTTCATCCTTTTTCTAAATGTGTAAAATTAGTTGCATTTTAAATCCTTCTTATACAGTAGTAAAACGTTATTAATTGAACATTGAAAACCAAGTTTTAACTTAGACAGTTTAGAGACTTACGATTATTATCTAGAAGCATGTAGTACACTAACGTTAATAGCTTATTAGAGTACTTACGTACTAGTAGTTTCTTTATCTTAGTCGACTAGTTATTGTTTGTATTTCATCAAGTAACAATCAAATCTAGGACATGATTCATGCTGTATTTTGCTTGAAGAATTATTACTTTTAAATTTTAGGTAAAATCAGTGAAAACTATAGAGGATGAGTTCACAGTAGTGAATACTTATACATTTTGAAAATCTCAAGTTAATATATCATTAAGTGAATACATAGAAATTAGCTCATTGGTCCATATGGTTAAGTATTCACTATAGAACCGGAAAGTTCTGGGTTTTATTCCCTTGCAGAATCTACAAAGCGCACTATGGAGGAGTAAGGGAGTTCTAGACAGTTTTTGCCATCTTGGCATGGAACTTCATTTGTGCGGTTTAATAGTTGGCTAATTGCATGAAAATAGGGCAAACGCTATCTGATATTCAACGGTTCAAAAGCAATAATTCACAATGCGACTACAATCCTACTAAGCAACAAACACAGAAACTTCATACCTTATGACCTGTATCTACTATTTAGAATACTGATTTAGCTTTCTGTTATTGATATTCAATATTGTGAAACCACCATCCATTTCTTTTAACCAACCTCAAGGTCAGACTCTTCAATTCGAAAGTCAAGACAGTTCTGCTGTATGGAGCTGAAACATGAAGAATTACTGCAAACATCATCAGACGGATACAAGTATTTATAAACAACTGCCTACACAAGATACTGAATGTCCGTTGGCCGGAAACCATCAGCAACAGTCTACTATAGGAGAGGACAAATCAACTTCCAGCCGAAGAGGAAATTAGGAAATGACTCTGGAAATTAATAAGACATACATTGCGGAAATCATCAGACTATATCACGAGACAAGCATTAACATGGAATCCTGTTGGGAAACAGATAAAAAGCAGGCCAAAGAACACACTGCGTCGATAATTGGAGGTAGAAATTAAAAGGATGAACATCAACTGGAAAGGATTGCTGAGGACAGAGTTGAATGGAGAATACTGATGAGCAGCCTATGCTCTTCTGTGAGGGGTAACTGACGTAAGTAAGTAATTATCCATATCTAATGATGATATTTATCTAACACCAGAGATGGTTGATTTTTATTAAACAAGGATTAGTAGAAGAAATATGAGAATTACCTTTCAAATTTAGTTACTATTCAGTTCATTATGCAATACTCTATTCACGATTCATTCAGAACGTAAAAAATGCTACTTTTCTAAATTCAAATCTAAACTACCTTAAATTTAAGTGACATGAAAACATTTATCTTGTTTTGGTTTTGAGTCGAGGTGATTTTGTGAAAACTGATGTTTAATTTGTAGTCTGGATTCGTCACATATTGACTTCACTTTGGTACTATTTTAAACTTGAAAATAATGGACAGTTGTTTTATTGCAGTATTGAACACCTTAGCCCTGCGTACTATCGACCCTATCCGATGTCCTCAGGTCTCACGGCAGATAACCATCGACAACACTGGGTTGAATGATGTTCAGTAGTAGAATTTCCATTTGAATCAATTTGTGATATAATCCAACAGTCAGCTAATGATCAGCTCATTAGTGACTATAAGATGTTCCGAAAATTCCAATGAGAAGTGACTGCTGAAGTTTGGATATATCACCTTTCAGACAGTTATAATCAGTGACATCAAAAGAACATCATAAATTTATTGAAATGGTAGCTCTACTATTGTACACCGGCCAGGCCAATCTTGCTAATTTTTTAACATTCACCTCAAGACCTGGGTTTCCTTTATTAAATATTTTGATAAGGTCGAAGGTGTTAAAATCCGAAGAGTTCCATACTAAGATACAACAACTGAAGTATATTCTCTGGCTAACTTTGGTACCCTACTTAGATTAATCGGTAAGTTATTCTTAAAGAATAAACTGTTAACACCCATATTCTCTTGTACATAAGTAATTCCCATTTAAACTACAATATTATGAATTCAAATAACTATAATGATACGGAATTAGGATAAGCTCGTATTTTCCCGTTGATTCTTAATTACAAATCAACGGGAAAAGACAATCTTATCCTAATTACATATATATGCCCTTTGCACAAGTGTGACTGTCTGGATACAGTAGCCTAGTGGTGGACGCGGTAGCGTTTGGCATGAAGTGGACTGAGTTTAAATCCCAGTGTGAACATAAACATTGGGATGCAGGTACATCTAGCCGATGAGTCAGAAATGGGACGAAACGCGCATCCAGTCCGCTTGTCAATCACAATCCAACTTAAATATATAATGATACGGAGTTTAGTAAGAAGGTACTTTATATTATGAGAAGTGTAATGTTACATACTTTGAAATACCTAAAAGGAAGGAAAGTAAAAACAAAGGATACCCTAACAAATCAGTAAACACATCAACTATGCCAACTTTTTAATAATGAAAACAATTAATCACTATGAGAAATGACACAATCATAAAACAATAACAATCAAATAATAGAAACTAGTAATTAAAACTTGATCCTTTACAATGTTAAAATGATGTAATATTCAAAGCAAATAAAAGTAAACTGACTAGAAACAATTAAATAAGAAACAAAATTAACTGATAAAAGGATCAATACTTCCTATACATTCATATCAATGGAATATTGAACTGTTTAATGTTTCAATGTTCAATGTCATTTTGTTTGATATATTTAATATGAAGGTGAACGTTTTCTTCGATGGCGGTGGTGGTGGTTACTTTGGTTATGCAACATGTAAAGCACAATAAGAATATTAATATACTCAACTTTCTAGCTTAGTAACCTACTAGTTAACTAAAAATAATGTTTTTTTTTAAAAAAAACTGATAAAATCAATTTATGACAGATTAAAACAAAGAAAATTCCTATCTGAATTAAAGAAACATATTGATATGGAATATACAAAATGATAAGAATGATTGTTAAATGTTAAGTGGAACCAAATTGTTGTTGCCATTCTAAATATTTCCCAGCTAATTGTTTAGCTGATGGCATAGTTGATGAGATAGCCGCTTTAACATCATCTGTTGTAATTGGATCAAGGTGAATTTGTGTTTGAGGTAGATCTAATGAGTAAGTAATTGTAAATAAAATAGGGAATATGTAACTTATACATATATAAATTATAAAAGGTATTACAATGTTGAGTGGTACTACGTAAGCCCGATTGGCATTTGCCAATTTACGGCACTTGTGGCGCAGACGAGATATCCGTGTCTCAACGAAAAGCCGCGCCATTTTAACATATGGCTGCGAAACGTGGGACATGAAAAATCAAGATATGCGTTGTCTCCAGGTATTTAACCATAGGAATCTTCGGAACATCGCTCGTATTCCATGGAATAACCGGATTAGTAATAGTGAGGTTAGACAAAAGGTTCTTGGGAAACACGGTAAATCAGTCGAAAAGGTCATTAACCTTCATCGACTGAGATGGCTGGGACATGTATTGCGCATGCCCGACCACCGTCTACCCCGTCGCGCCATGTTAGCTAGGGCTGAAGTAGGATGGAAGAAGATTAGGGGCAGCCAAACCAAAACATGGCATCAGTCCATGAAGTCCTTGACTACTGGTCTAAGCCATGTAGGTAGATGTAGATTACCTGGTTGGGGTCCGCGTGATGATCGCAACAAATGGCTGGAGACACTAGTCGATATGGCTCAGAATCGGTTACAGTGGTGCAAGTGTATTCATTCTTTAACCTCATCTAAATCTTGAATTCTATTGTTATTTTCTAGACATCCTTACTTTACTCTTCCCTCTTGTATTCTGTTTATACGTTACCTCAATATTCTCGTAGTGCTAGTGTGGTATGGCAACTTGAACCTACAAGCGTTTGTGCCCGGTTCTACGTTGTTGTTGATGATGATGATGAAGGTACTACGTAATGGTTACTTTTTACACAGAATACATTGATTGTTCATTCAGTAGTGGCTAGTGTCTTTTTCTATCTAGTTATTACAGTTTAATCTAGGTTTCAATACTAGTTTGTATTTATTAACAAGGTATAGACTTAACCGTTCTTTTAGATATTTAAACATGGAAACAATAGAACCCAATATTACTTCTATGTCACGATTGTAAGCATTGAAGATAAGTGATGCCTGATTGGTATTCCACGGAGAACATTCTCCCTAAAGTGCGAATAGGAATTATTGACGAGTATGTAGATAATACATTGAAGTGAACCAAACCAAAAAGAGAGATTCTATATTAACATTTTACCGTCAATATTAGTTTCTTTGAGTGAAAATTAAATTATGAAGGTGTCAGTCAATTAAGGCAATACATTCACTGTTAATTTTACAAGTAGATTCGAACAACTTTTGGATAGTACTTGAGATCTACAATCCAACCGATAAGGTTACAGCACAGTTATTTAATGTAGAACTAGCAGCAACCAATGACTTCATAATTATTATATCTAGACTGTATGGAAAAATAAACAAAATAAATAAGCGAAAATATTTCAGTAGTTTTTTTTGTCACGTATTGATATCGACTGGTTACGAATGTAGACCAGGGAGTACTGGACTGATATTTCACCCTAATATAAAACTCAATAAACGCTGAGCACAGTTGATTTCCTTTGCAGATTCAACCTAAAGAGTCCAGGTCTCACAGAGAACGCATAAACATCAGCATCATTGGGCGAATTCCTACTTCCAATACTTTTCGATAGAGCTTAACGATTATCCATCTGTTTTTGTGATAAACATTCGGGGTCAAAACCAGTTACTTAAAATTGTTTCCCATCTCAGTTTAAGATACATTTTAAGGCACAGAATATTTACTGGCGATAGCTCTTCGATACAAAATGAGTCCATTTATTTTCGTATTCTATCTGCATAGTTTGTACTAATAAATTCTATTCTTTACTAATCGTTGTTGCTACTTCGTCCACTAATTCCCGATATTTCGTACGAATATTTTCTGACCATTAAAACTAGTTATTTTCAATTTTTTTATAACGAACCTAAACCAAGTGTTTGCCAGCCAGCTTTTATTGTTACTTTACAATCACCAGCCTAGATATATGTACAATTTAAGACTGTATATAGTTGATCGCACACAGACCACTAAACTATAAGTAGACACAAATACAATGGTACATTTTGTTAGGATAAAGTTAAAATTCAGGTGATATTGTGTTTAGTTTTGCGCATAATGGACATCTTAGAGTTCACTTGGATACGAAATTTTACAGACAAATCCGTAATCCAGTTAGTTTACCACTGCTTCAGCGGTCGCTGTAAATCCCCTAAATAAGATTTCAAGGTTTGTAAATCGTTTGAAACTGTAGATATCTTCTATAAAGCCATCTGTCAGACTTCAATAATTTTGTTTTATTCTTTGAAATATAAAATTATGTTGATAATTGTATTTGTAACGGTTTACATATCTCATTGTTCATTTTAAAGTATGAAAATTGTAAGACTCTACTGGTATAATATCAAAAGTGATAAGTACTGAGTTCAAATCCTAGTGTAATCAACAACAACTGGCTGCTAACACATTACTAAATGACGAGTGTTAAATATGACAAAGCGCTTATCCTAATGGCTCAAACATGAAATTATTCAATGGGTGTTGTGGTGATTGTTTAATATTAATTGTTTATTCCGTTTCTGTTTGAGTTAAACGACCAATGAAAACCAGTAAACAGTGGACAATCGTTTTGTCTTATAATATGGGACTTTTCTGTAGTGTACATCCACTACCTTATAAAAAAACTAGCCCATGACATTCAGATTCTGTGCAAATGTTAAACTTTTACACCATTCAGCTAGATGGTAATCACAGGTTCATATCAAGTTAAAATTCAACAATCATCACAACATCCAATTTTAATCATATTAGCGACTAACTTCTGAATACAATGTTTGGAGCTTCGGTGAAAAGATGTGATCAATAAAGTTTAACTATGTCGAGTGTATGGTAGTTACTTATCGACGGTAATGATTGCGAGTCAACAATATTTGCCATATGGTTCAGAGTTTTAACGGCTAACCTATCGTCTTAAAACTTTATGTTTCTCAGTTCTATCCCATGATTAGTGTTGTGAATACAAACTCCTGAATATCGAATCCCATAACAAAACAGCCTCCTATATGAATGAAATAGAAATTAACATAGTCATTCATAAAATAGTCAAATCAATGTCTTACTTACTTTCATTAGCACAATTTTCTAAAATGTCAAATATTTTTCTAACAACACGCATAGCTGCTTCTTTACACACTAAACGAATATCTGAACCAGAATACCCTTCAGTTAGCTGAAAATAAAAAAAAAGAAAATTGAGGAACAAAATATCTTCTTCACTTAATATAACCGAATGAATAGATTTTGTTCATATGATTAATTGACTTTAATTAATCATTTATTAAAAATATAGGGGGCTATAGATAAAAGTTTCGTCTTGGCATGTAACTCTTCAGTAGTTAAACCTAATACGCTTACTCATTGAATGTGTTACATCTAAACTAATTTTCACATGACAACTTCAATTAAACTATAACAGGTTAATTTATTAGTAAAGATGTTGATAAAGTTTTAATATGAAATGATGAGGCAAGAAATGAAAAAAGTTGATAATATTGGCAGTGGATAAAGGAAATTGATTGGTGTCAGAATTATAATAAATATAGCACTAGTGATTAAGCTTTCGTTATAATATCTGAAAATAGGCCTGAACATACATTAAGGAAAGAGCAAGATCCTCAAATATAATACAGAAAGCACCGACCCAATTGAACTTGATAGAGTAACTCTGGAAGAAGTGGATACTTTCGCGTTCCTGGTAAGCATCATCGATGAAAAATGAAGGTCCGATGCAGATGTAAAGGCAAGAATCGGCAAAACAAGGGCAGCATTCACACAATTGAAAAACATATGGGACTCAAATTAACTGTTACCCAACCTCAAAATAAGACTCTTCAATTCGAAAGTTAAGACAGTTCTGCTGTATGATGCTGAAACGTAGAAAATTACTGCAAACATCATCAGAAGGGTAAAAGTATTTATAAACAACTGCCTACACAAGATATTGAATGTCCGTCGGCCGGAAACCATCAACAACAGTCTACTATGGGAGAGGACAAACCAACTTCCAGCCGAAGAGGAAATTAGGAAATTACGTTGGAAATGTATAAGACATACATTGTGGAAATCATCAGACTGCATCACAAGACATGCCTTAACATGGAATCCTATTGGGAACAGAAAAGAGGAAGGCCAAAGGACACACTACGTCGACAATTGGAGGTTGACATTAAAAAGATAAATAGCAACTGGAAACAGCTGTAGAGGATTGCTCAGGACAGAGTTGAATGGAGAATAGTAGTGAGTGGCCTATGCTCCTCAGTGAGGGATAACGAGCGTTAGTTAGTAAGTAATAATATCTGAAAGATATATAGTTTCAATCTATGATAGTGTAGTCGGTGTGACTTGCTGAAGTAATACACAACTAACCGATTTCTTCTTGTCTTCAATGATGCTTTAATGAATACAGTATACACAATTTGATGATGTAGATAACAATTCAACTTATTATATAAGTTGGACAAGTGGAATCCAGAAAGCGCGTTTCCTCCCATTCAGGATTTATCGGATTGATATACCTGTATCCCAATGTTGATGTACAGATTGATATTCGAACTCAATCCGTTTCGTGTCGAACTCCATCGCGTTCACCACTAGACTACTCAGTCCAGACAGTCACACTTGTGCAACGGGCACATTGGTATTAGGAAAAACTTGTATATTCCTGTTGAATTGTTATAGACTGAAGCTGGTCAGTCATTGTTGCTATATGTGCATCCTGAGCGGATTGCCTCGATATAGCAAAATTTTCAACAAGTATTATATAAGTTGGATTGTGACTGGCAAGTGGAATCCATGACGCGCGTTTCGTCCTATTTGGGACTCATCGGCTGAATGTACCTGCATCCAACTTATATAATACTTATGAAAAATTCGCTATATCGAGGCAATCCGCTCAGGATGCACGTATAGCAACAATGACTGACCAGCTTCAGTCTATAACAAATCAACGGGAATATACAAGTTTACCCTAATAACAATTCAACTTAGTTTAAGTAAGAAAATTATTTAACAGTTCAAACTACTTATGAGTAGCACTAACTTTATGTATTCAATTTCACATGTTCAATGTACAATTCATATAATTTTTTCATGAATAGAATTTAATAAACTCCTAAAGAATTTATATCCTATACATTCTTTAATTTATTACAGATCTTACAATAAATAAATTTACAATACAATACCAAGCAATATGTCATGGTATAAAACTATGTACCACTTTTCATTTGTATTGAGTACGAACCGTTAGTTTTTCACATATTGGTTATCAACACCAAAATATACTAAACACTAAGATTCTCTATCAAGTAGTAACAATAATTCCAAAGTTGTAAACAATCTAAAATATAACGATATATTCGATGAATGTACACTGATCAGAATTGAAAAGATCTACTTAACACAAACATGCTCCAAGAAATAAATCAAACTTCACTTAGTAGGATACTTAGATAGTTTATATTCAGTCATCACTTTTCTACTACAATGAAAGTATACACTATTTAACGTTTATTCTAAACATCACAACATAAAACGTGAAGTGATTTTGAACTTTGTGTAGGAGGTGGTAAATCTTCGCCCCACCAGCCATCAAAATATTCAATAACTTGATAAACTCACTACTTATTGTGGTTATTAATACAATATTACGAATAGGTCTGAATTAAACAATTGTTAATTACAAGGAAGCATTAGGCAGATATTTTATATTAGTGTGGTACTCTTCAACGAACCTATGAGGAATCGAACCCAGGGCCCTCTGGTTTCGTGGCGATGTCATGGGTGAACACTGTTGAAGAGTCCTGTGCTAATATGAGACAGCTATCCAGTGATTCCTGGTGATCAGCAGTTGTTTAATTGAGATCGTATTAACATTCACCAATTTTCACAAAACCCAATTATTATAATTCACTTGTGAAAACGCCAATAGTGCACATATGTTCATTATTTTCCACCTCCGAGAAAATTGTACCCTACTGGGAAGCATAGTTTTTAGTATATTACTTAATGTTGCTCTTTTACAATGACAAACTTGTATATATGTTACGCCGGGCGATTAAAGAAAAGTAGCGAACTTTCAGAACTGTATTTTGGGGGACTATTTTCGTTATTTTATTCATCAGTGATGTAACCATTTTATTTCTATGACTGTTACGTTCCCCTTGCCTGGTTCTCTCGTTTAGTGTATCGATTCTTTGTGTATTGTTTATTATTACGAACTACGTCTACTTTATTGTGTACAAGTTCTCCCCATTCACTACCACTATTTCTTTGTTCTGTACAAATGTTAGATTCTTGATTGGTTTACTGTGTGGTCTGACTCTATGTATATATAAAGGCATGATTAGAATATAATACGTTCTCCGGTTCTCAGTTCTCAGTCTTCCAGTTCTCGGTTCCCGGTTCTCTCTCTCGGTTCTCTGAGTTCTGGTTGTCCTGTTGTCGGCCTAGGGAGGTAAATGGGCTTAGATCAATCGCGCATTCTCAACTAGGCACACATCCCATTGGTGTTCGCATCCACCAATCAAATCATCTCCTCCTCCTTCTTTTCTTCACGTCATAACAATATATATGCATGGACAGGGTACTTAACTCAATCAACCTTTTCCTCTGACGTATCTTATTATACCATTCGGCATAGGTTGATCTTTTACTTCAAGTTAGTTGGTAAAGAGTCAACGAGTTATACGAAAGTCTTATTCTGCGTTATTTAAAGTTGATGGTTATATTGTTCAGCGAATAGATGGTGTCAGCATTATTACGTCAATCGGAAAATTAGCACATTAAAAGATACTTAGCTTTAAATAGAAAAGTAAATAATTTCAAATTTTAAGGTATAATAACATTTGCCAAAGGAGTATACAAACAAACCGCGTAAAATGTACCTCTGCTGCTAAATCGTAGTCTAAATAACACTTCAATTGTAATCCACCTGATGTACCTTGACCAATAACTGGTGGAAGAAATGATTCAAACATACGTATTCTTGCTTCTTTATTTGGTAAATTAACTAGAATTCGTTTTTCTAATCGTCGAAGCATTGCATGATCTAATTCCCTATAAATGTAATGAAGTAAACAATAGGGAAACATCAATTTGAGCAGTAAATCAAGTGTATCTGTATGATGAGTTTTGTAATACTCATTACTAGTTTACATTACTGAAAGTACCAAAGAGCATCAAACATTTGTTTTGTCTTAATAATTAACTCTTGAAGAAACTGTTGACTTTGGGTTAAAAAGATAGTGAGTTCGAAATCTAATTGTCTTAATCCGTCATAAGGTCGACCGTAGCTGACACCTTGACGTGGTGAACGGGTTTGCCTTTCGTGATGACCCAACCGAGGTATATTGTCTGGGACGGGTGTTCCGCTGGGTCTTATCATTTTAAGAAGGGATTTTGGAGAGCTACAGGACTAGAAGCAGAAACCTAAGGTCTGGCGGAGGGGGGGCGAAGTCGTACTGGTGGCTGCAGTGGGATGTAGCAACAGTGAGATGCTTTCCTTAGATATAAAGCACCTGTAGCGATGATGACTTCTAAAAGGGAAGGAAAGGAACGTAACACTTCTTCTTGTTCCATATGTTTTCGTCTTCAGAGGTAAGGCCTTTTAAAGCGCGGAGCTGATACTTGAAAAATTCGACATAACAATGTCGGGCGTGATCGGGCCTAATAAGTTGTCCCTTTGGCTCTGTGATCACGCTCTCAGGTCAATAAGACTAACACTAACCCAGTCTCCTTTTCAGATACCTCAAGAGGTAATATCCTCCCATGGTGTGGGCAGCCAGGATAAGACAATCGCCATCATACCTCTAACAGCACATGAGGCCACGAGATCTAGTTCCGATTCCTACTGGTGTGTGTTACTATCACTTTCATTGTTAATTTTTGTAACTATGTAGAATATTGGAGATAGACATGAAGAAAATGAACAGCACTTGGGAAGAGCTAGAAAGGAAAGTACAGGACAGAGTTGGTTGGAGAATGCTAGTCGACGGCCTATGCTCCACGTAGGTAACAGACATTGATTGATTGAGAATATTGTCTAAGAGTGGGATTATTTTTTACTAAATATCTAAGACTAGAATTTATCATTTAATATTTTATAATTGAGTAAGATATACAATTCTGTGGCGGTAAAACAATCAAATATACTTTATCAATATAAATTCATTTTTGATTATAGTAAAGAATTCGTCAATTCATGTTGGTTTAACTGTTGATTTAATTATTCCCTAAATCAATAAGAACTAGCATTGTTCAACTTGGATTGTGATTGACAAGCGGAATCCAAGACACGTGTTTCGTCCTATTTGGTGCTCATCGGCTGTGTATTTGTATCCCCATGTTGATGTTTACCCCAGGACATAAAAACTCAGTCCGTTTCGTGCTAAACACCACTGCGTTTACCACTAGACTACTAAGTTCATACACTCACACTTGTGCATATGTAATTAGGATAACCTTGTATCTTCCTGTGGATTTGTCAAGGACTGAAGCTGATCAGTCTCGGTTGCTGTATGTGCATCCTGAGCAGATTGTCTCAATACAAGTTCATCTTTATTAATAAGATTTACCGTTTGGAAATGTTTCTTTCTATGACTGAAAAATGACTGATACTTCCTTCCTATATACATTTGTATAGATATAAAATGAAGGCACTCTTAGTTTCAATCGCTTAACATCAGACTATAGTACAGATGATATCTCTATGAATAGAGGTCATATTCTAAATTGATCAGTTGAATAAGATCAACATTAATCTATATTAGATCAATATTAATCATTACACAGTAATAATAATAATAATAATAATAATAATAATAATATCTTTATTCAGTAGCATGATAAGTATAATATTAATTTTCAGCGTACATTGTCACATCAAGTTACTCTCTATTCCATGTACAAATTAAGAGTAATTGCAACAAACTCAGTGAACCCATCAGTAGAGTGGGATAGGATCGATGATGTGCAGTTCGAAGTCTCATAGGCAATATAGGTAATATAGGTAATATATATTCATTTATATTTATTCAGATGTTTTAGACGGCATCTTAATGTCAAACAATCAATGTCATCATTTGAAAACTTGAAGTAAACACAATTGGATTTACGTCACTTTGTGTTTACGATGATGATAGAACAATTTTGACGAAAAGTCTGAAAACCTTTTAACGATACCATATTGTCATCATACAGGGCATATGTCCAAGATTCTTAAACTATGATTAAACCACAGTTAGGATATACGTTTAGACTAAGGAGAAGTTATAAGTAATCCACTTTTCCAATAAGTGAACTGTAATTAGGACTAATAATTTCAGGAAAAGACATTTGATGAATATTAATCCTTTTTAACGCATGTTACCAGCAATCTTGATGTCTTCAAGAAGATCTAATTGTATTACTCACGATAGGTTGTAGACCCTGATGCGGAATCTGGGGTGCACACTGCTAAGCAGTTCCAGACTAGAACGAAACGGCTGTCCAGTGCTCCCTTTGTTTTCAATGCTACCCTGCCAACATCAATCTGTGACATATTCGATCAAATAAATAACTAATCTCCACAAAAATAACCATCCCAATTGAACAATAATACTTAGAGTCATATTTACCATGGTAGATTAGATGCAGCTAATAAAAAGACAAGATCATCAGATTTTGCTAAACCATCCATTTGCATTAATAATTCCGTTTTCATTCTACGTGATCCTTCATGTTCATTTCCAATGGATACATTTGAACTTCCACTATTAGAACATCCATAACCAGATAATGAACCCCTTTGTGACATTAATGAATCTAATTCATCTAAGAAAATAGTTGATGGAGCATGAAATCTAGCTAATTCAAATAGTACCTACAACATAAATGATAGATACAAACAGTAGAATAAAGCATTATTAATGCATCAATCAAAACTATTGATAATGGCTACTGAAGATCATTGTGAAATACAAAATATGTTGAAAGATGCCTAGTATCTAAATAGGATCTAGGTAGAACTTATCAATATTTACTTGAAAACCGTGTGAAAATGAAATGATACAATTACTCAAGTATATTTATGAATCGACTGATACTAATATAGTTAACCATTAGTAGTAGAACCGAAGGTATGTTGGTTCTAAGTTCACCGTGAAACATGAAGGCGTTGTTGGACTCAATTCTTTCAGTGAAGTTGTTGATAAGCACATTACTGAAGTGTTATGTACTATGATGAAACGGCTGTTAAGTTGTGTCAATTGATGGTTTACATTAGCTGGTTAATCAATGAAATGTCATGACATTAAATTCAAAAATAAATGAGCAAAAATTCTAGTAAGTAAATATTTTATCAAAGAATAATTAACTAAATGGAAGGTTGCCATGAAACATGATCATAGTGGAAATTCTACTGTTAGACTCTTGTCCAATGGTACAGATGATTAGGCCATCGCTTAAATGCCTGAAATCCTGAATTTGGTGTAAACTGCTGCGAAACTATACACTGTGAGAAAACAACTGCCCAGAGATTGGCAATTAATTTGCTTATACCGTTTTTATTCATCACAGATTCATTACAGAGGACCAAGGAGCATTAGATAACTGTTTTATACTAGTATGGGACTACTCGTGCATCACTAGTTGCGTAGGAAATCGAACTCAAAATATTCAGGAATTGCGGCAAACGCCTAATCATCTACATCATTAAATCGTGTTTCAGCGGTGGGAAATTTTCACTATGATTAATTCGTAATTTAGCGCGACGGTCATTCTTTTCACCTGTGATAACTGTATCACACCTGATATGTCTTCTGTTCATTTTCATATTGAGGACACAGATGTTCACTGCACTGATATTAAACGGAAATCAGTCGATGATATTGGCAACAACTGTCTCACTCCGCACCTATCACGACTCATTGGAACTTCAGTAACATTTCGGAATTAATCATTAGTAAGCTGATTATTATAGTTTCAGTCCATTACAAATCAATGGGAAGATACAAGCTTATTATAACCAATATTCTAGATGGGTTTTACTATGTATTTAATTTTAACCCTTTCCATAACGTAAGGTTTTACTTGTGTTTCAAACTTGTTACTGCCACTACACACATTCACGTGAACATTGTTCACTTTAAAATATTACACACACTCATTAGTTTTGTTGTTGATTACTACTTAAAATAGGTCAAATCACTTAACCAAACATGACATTAAAATCTGTCTATTTCATTTTCGATAATTATGATTTTTCAAAAATAATATCTTGAACACACTTAGCAACTAATTTTTGTCAAACTCTTCGCTTAAATTGAATTGAGATTGTTTGTAGAGATTGGTACTAAGTTTAGTTGGTTGAATTTGTCACAGATTGATGTTGGCAGGATACTATTAAAAAGCAGGAAGCACTACTGAGGAGTCTCACATTAGAACGAAACAATTGTCCAGTACTCACATGTTTTCAGTGGTACCATATCCTCATCCAAATATTCATACAAATTTTTTAGTATAGGTAAAACGATTTTCCCACAAATGAAACACTATACGAGTTATGCACTAAATCAAATCAAGATCAATGAAGGAGTAAATTCAACCTAATCCTAACCGTAAATCTTACTTCATGTAACTAATCCTAATTCAGTGTCTTCATTCGCATATACATTCTGGATTTGTACTAATTAATTTGCATAGGAAATCACTACATAATGAACATAATCCCACTTCAATAGCTTATCTATCCATTTGAATTACTTACAATTGTTCACGTTGGTTAATAAATTTTATTCCTACGTATGAACTAAGCCAATTAGATAGAAAGATAATTAAATGACTATATATTTCTCTTATTTAAATATCATTAGTTTTACTTGTTATGACAGGGAACCTCAAGAAGATTGATTATCTCCTAGAACTGTTCCTTGTTTTGGTTGTATATGAAGTAAGCATTTTATTATTATTATTGTTGCGTTGCCCTCATTCTACACTCCCGTTGAAGGCATAAACTGTTGTTATATCGTTCCTCATTTATAAACTATGGTTAATTGACTGCACATATATTACCCCAGTTCACACCCACTATTACCCTTGTTTTATATTAATACCAGTTTTCTAATTGGTTGGTGATGCGGTCTGATTTTGTGTATATATAAAGACATGATTGAAATATAAAGATGATTGTGTCTGGTTGGCTTTGGGGATCAGAAGTCGTGGGGCAGACGTGTCCGTATTCTGATTGGCAATTATCAAGGTCACTGTGTATTATTCCGCAATACATAACATTACTTATTATATTGTTCAACTTTATAGAACATAACACTAGTTTATTTATAGCAACATAAGTATGCAATCCTGATGACTTTCAGGCTATAATTCAGGCATTATCCAATACTCATTGGTTGACAATAGTCAGCATGTGTTACCATATGATTAAAAATCAACTTTCTAACTAGAATATATAAATTTAATCAAGTAGTTGGATACAATATATGCGTTTCATTGTTACTGTTTAAACAACAGCTTTCATTCCAAATATAAATACTTTATTCAATAGTTTAATGGGTCTAGATACTCAGTAATCACGTTAAAGTTTCAATAAAAAAACGTTAATTGTAGAAGACGCGTATATCTAACTAACAAATTTCAAATAGGATGAAACTGGTATCCTGTATTCCACACTACCGGTTATAGTCCATTACTTACCTCCTCAACAATAGCTAAACAAAATACAAAAGTAATTTAATCAAAAATAACCATCTACCCTACTAATGATTCCATCACAAACCAATCAGTCATTCAATCAATCAATGCCTGTTACCTCAGGCAGAGCAAAAGCTACCGACCAGCATTATTCAACCAACTCTGTCCTGGGTTTTTTTTCCAATTCTTCCAAAGTGTGGTTTATTCTTCTTACGCCCTCCTCCAATTCCCGGCGGAATGTGTTTTTTGGTATTCCTCTTTCTCTTTCGCCTTGAGGATTCCAAGCTAGTACTTGTCCCGTGGCGCAGTTTAATGATTTCCTCAATGTGCCTCCTATCCATCTCCAGTGTTCTTTCCTCCACCTGGAATCCCCTTAAGGTTACTGCCGGTCCCAAGCCCTTTAGAAGAAAGAGAGTTGGGCACGGGGTTATCAACCCCATCCTGTAAAAATCAACTTTGCTAAAATCACGGTGATCTGATAAAACCTTTTTAACCATTTTAACTCAGTCCTAGGAGTTGGAAGGTCTTTATTTTGAAGAATATGACGAATCATGGTGGAAGCCAATTTCCTTCGAAAGTTACGAGGCCGACGTTCTCTCCTACAACCAGAGCAATAATTAGTGTAGATACATGGAATGTTCACACGATGTTGGAGACAGGAAGAGACATCCAATTAGCTAGAGAAATGAAAAGGTGCATCCTGAAGATACTTTGAATAAGCAGAACCTATTGGTTACAAGCTGGATAATAAAGCTTATTCTCAGAAAGATTGCTTTTATGCTCCAGTCACGAAGAAAATGCCTCATGCACACAAGGAGTAGTATTAATGCTACGCTTATAGGATTACGTCATAAACAATAACTTTATTAAAAGATAGAAAACTAAAGTTGTTCTTAAACCTATGATTACATTTCAATTTGAAGTATTCATAAACTTACACGAACTAATTTCTCTGAATCACCTCTCCATTTACTAACAATAGTTGATGCTGAAATATTGAAAAATGTTGTTTTACATTCCGTGGCAACAGCTTTAGCTAGAAGAGTTTTGCCTGTACCTAAATTTGAAAAACAAATAACTTTAGTGATTACATTAGAAAACCGTTGGTATATGGCAGGAAGAATGGTCTACTATACAGTTAGTCAGTCAAGTATAATCGATTCAAGTTGTAACACTCTTTATTAACAACATTCAACTTCCTCTATAACACCAATTTACAATAAAATTACTGATATAATCGAGTTTCAAATACAAGTGACGCTGAGAAAGTCAAAATACCCATCAGTCAGAAACAAATGAAATGAGCAGTAGAGGCGGAGTGGGGGTAATAATGAAGTTCTATCATATAGTTAACAAATTCAGGGTGTTGGTTAAAATGTATTTGGATCTTCTCGTTGATTTATCACAGACTGAAATTGATCAGTCTCTGTTGTGAACTATTGCTATATCTAGGCAATCCTATCAGGATGCACAAATAGCAACAGAGACTGATCACTTTCAGTCCATAACAAATTAACGAGAAGATACAAATAGATTCTAATTATATATACATAGCTGTGTAGTTATCTTGTAAACTTAGTGGCGTTTGACATGTAGTGAACTGCATTCGAGTCTCGGTGTGAACATCACTACTGGGATAAAGGTACGTCCAACTGAAGAGTCCCAAATGGGACCAAACCCGAGTTCTGGATTTCGTTTACTAGTTATAATCCATTTCAAACAATGTGATGATTATCTAGTGCTTTATGGTGCTGATAAAAGTTTACTGACCAGGTAAAACGAAACTTAGGTTCAGAGTTGGTTATCGACTATCCGAAAATCCTTTTATTTCACAGTATACGTCAATTAGGCAATCTAATAAGTGGCCACATTTACAACGTTATCGATAACTACTACTCACAGATCAATCAATATAACTGTGTTAGTTTTACAGAGTGTCAGTCATAGCCCAAATATTACAATGGAACCTATCTAACACTGTGAAGCTAAGTGGTTCAGGATCAAATATAAAAAGAAAGTATCAGTTACCGTAAAATTTCGGCGCCCTATAACATAGAAACTAGATTCAGATTTTTCTGGTCACCCTCCTCCATCAAATCAACTTTCATCACGATACATTAGTGTCAAAGAAATCCGGGCGCATATATCATAGTTTGATAATGTAGAATACAAAAGATATGTACTTAGATGAATGATTAATCTAATAGTTATACAGTCATTTTATAAAGAACATGTAAGTAATCTACCAGGAGGTCCATATAGTAACAATCCTTTCCAAGGTGATAATATTCCAGCAAATAACTGTGGATACTATGAAAAATAAAATAAACAAGTTAGGCTTATATGTTTTTAATTATGATAAATACATTTCTCTTAGGTAACTAAAAGCACGTCTCATCATCATCAGCAGCAGCAACGTAGAACCGGGCACATACGCCCACAGGTTCAAGTCGCCATACCACATTAGCACTACGAGATTACAGAGGTAACGTAATAACATAAGTAACGTCTACTTGACAATTGATCTTCAGTGAAGTTATTGTTTTAACCACAGAATGAACATGTTAACTTCGAAACATTTCATTATTGTGATTGAATTAGTATGAAGATGAAATTACAGGAGTGATTAATAAGTGATTAAATATTCTATTGAAGATTGCTTATCTATTATCTCACCATGACAAGTATCATCTTACATATGAAACAAAGTACACTTTCAATTTTGCATCACGAATTAATTTGTGTTAGATAACCATTAAGAGCAACGAAGTATTGAACAAATGTCTCGACCTAGTTTGGAACTTCTCAATAGTGTACGTTAATGGCATTACAAGGGAATCGAATGTAGTACTTTAGGACACTTAACCATTAAACTACTAAGTACTTCGGAACATAGATAAACTAGTCATTATTTCTTATTACCTTCAACTGAACGGGTAAATTTGTATGTACATGCCAATGACTATGTATTCAAAGAACAGACAAAAAAGGTGATACAGGTTTGAATAGTGCAAACAGTAGTTTAAATTCATATAATTTCTAAAAGTTTAATTGCGACTGCTTAAATGTTCTCTGGCGACTACTTACTCTATCATAGTAATGTCTAAATTCTGTATACTTACTTTTCAAGTTCCAGATTTTTGAAGTAAGGGGGGACGCTTTATGAAGAGAAGTATTAGCTTTAGTCAATTTAATAACTTACAGATTGATATCAGCTAGTTACCACTGAAAACATGGAGGGGGGAGGCATTGGACAGTCATTTCTTTCTAATATGGAACTCCGAAGTAGTAGGTAATCCTAATTACTACAGAGAATTAAACCTGGAGTATCCAGGTCACACAGAGAATGTTCAACTGCTGACGTGTCTCTTACTGAGATGAAACGGATTTCTCTTCAGTTTCCAGTGGTACGCCCTTTTGTTATGTTGGTCCACTAAGGTGGAGTGAAAAAACTTCCAGAACTGTGTTTTAGAGGACTAATTCATTTATTCTGGTTGTGAGTAATGTAAACATTACATTTCTATTATTGTTACGTTCCTCTTACCCTATTCTCTCGTTTAGTATATTTTCTGTAATTATATTGTTTCTTGTTATAGACTATAGTTAATTAGTTGTGCACACGTTACCCCTATTCACTGCCACAATCTCTTCTGTTTTGCATTAGCGTAAAATCTCTAATTGGTTTGGTGTATGGTCTGAATTTGTGCATATATAAAGGTATGATTGAAATACAATACTACTGAATTGGATTATGTCTATTTGGCTCATAAATCGTTGTTTTCTCTATTCCGGCTTGGGAAGAACTGATAGTCGCTGGTCAGACGTGTCCGTATACTGATTGGCAATTATCAAGGCCGTTGTGTGCATTTTTTTCATAACATAACAAATTTCCTAGAGGTGGATAGGGCAGATACTGAGGAAATCATCAAACTGTGTCACAAGACAAGCAATAACGTGGAATCCTAAAAGCCAATAGAAAAGAGGAAGACCCAACAACACATAGAGTCGGGAATCAGAGACAGTCATGAAGAGAATGAACAACACCTGGGAAGAGCTAGAAAGAAAAGCGCAGGACAGAGTTAGTTGGAGAATGCTGGTCGGCGGCCTATGCTCCACACGTAGGTAACAGGAATTGATTGATTGATCTAATCGAATGTAACCGATATCGAATTGTGAATATCACTTAGATTTTATTTATTTTTCTTCAAGTAACTCTAAACAAGCAGTGGTATATACGTATACATTTTTTGTCTCATCAATTTTTTCCCTTTTGTTATCAATATGCGTATTGTTGTTGTTTCATTCAATTGTAGACTACATAGTAATACTTTAAGTGGCTTCACTGAAATCTACTGGATTCAGGATTAACTGTTCATATGAAAACTAAAATGAAAATAGATCTACATGACAAAATCTAAATTATGATAAAATGTAAATGTTGAACTTCACCTTTGGCGAGTATTGAAAACACAATCAACTTATAGTTGATCACACTTTGATCACTCCGGCGTCTCTCTGAGTAGTCATTATGTTTAAGTAAGTTTTTTCTGAAAACTCCGAGGTCACTTCACCTTTGTGAAGGAGTGTAAACATTGATGTATTCCGTTACAAATATATGACACTTTCTATCAACTATTATGTAACACTCCCTTTTGAAAAGCTCATTAAAGACATACATTCGTTACTTGATTTAGCACTATTCTAGTTGTCTATTATGTTTCATTATACTAGTCAACAAACATTGAACTATTGTTCATTTATCCATACACAGTGTTTCTCTAATTAATATCAGAAAACATTCAGTGACTCAATAACTAGATGTAGTATAATTCGTATATCTTGAATTCATTTTATAATTTAGATATTAAAGAACATGGTTTCAGTGATTGTTGAGTTCATCCTAGTATGGATCTGCAACGCTGTAAGTGATCGAACAAAAAAACCTTCAGATCAGTTTGTGTTAGCATGATACAATTCTGATCATGACAAGATCAAAGCATGCTAGCAAAGCTGTATACTAGCTGATCCATTTTCAGTCATTTTCTCGCTACAGAACAATCAAGAAGGTGCCGAGATATTCTTATGTGGACTTTATATTTTCACTTTATTGTTCCTTGTTTTCAAATGCCAATTAATCAAGTCTTCTTCTGATCTTGGATCAAGTCAGTTAAGTTGTTGTATCTTAGAATACTAGACAATAGTAGAACGCAATACCTAGTGAACACCTGAAATTAATACCACTGTGATATCATTCATTGATTTATATTTTCAATTTGTGATAGTGATTGATATTACAGGAGTCCTAGACTAAGTATAAGTCTATTATACTGTCATCCAACTGTGAAAATGAATTCGAATATAAGTGAATATGAACTGATAAACCTCTTGGTAGATAAAGTATACTTAAATTATAAAGCTAAACCTATACAAGTAAACTTGATAATTAATCTAAACTGACTTACCTTAATTGGATAAACAACTGCTTCTTTTACAAGACGTTTAGCAGAGCTTAAACCAATTATATCATCCCATCGAACGTTAGGATTTTGTAGAAAGATATCCTACAACATTAATTAAAAGTATCTACCTTTAGTGATATCATAGACATTACATTGAAAAGATTAAATGTCACGTATTTGAATAAATGTGAATAATATAAATGAATTGACTATGATTGAATACACTTCAATTCCTAGATTGCTAATTCATTGTTTTCTTTATTGAGAACCTTCAAGTTAGTACATTTTTGAAATGTTTAGTGGAACAAAACAGCTTATCATTTAAAAACCACTAAAAGATACTTATGAAAATATATCAACCGGCTTAACGACCTTCTTGTACTTCAGTATGAACATCTATGATCGTATCACGCTGCATGAAATGTTCCATAAGTGGTGAGTAATTTTACATATTCGTTTACATCATACACTGATATAACAATGAAAAATCACTAAAAAGCACTGAATAACTGTTTTGTTCTTGTTTACTATTCCTCAGAAGTGTGTATTGATAACTGAATCAGGTCATATGGTGAGTATACTACTGACGATCTTAAACATCGTCTAATAATGTATGACTACATGCCATTGCATTTCTCAATGCAGGAAATGCGAGAAAAAATAGAAAAGAATCAGAATAATGAAAACAAACAGTAAGTAAGTATACACGCGACATCAAGATGTTATCGATGTGATAGAGATTCCAACGTGAATTCAGATGACTTTAAATCACGATTACCCCAACGTTCATAATGTTTACTAAGCACTCGGTAACCAACATTTTCAGATATTATTTGAGTGCTGTAAACAATAATGTAGTCTTCGTTATACATCTTAACTTAAGTTCTAAATTCTCTTCAATCCACGTATTTCATTCATCATGTCCTGTAGGGGTAGGGAGATAGCTACATTTAACATAACACAGTGGTGGGTAACCCAAAGCGGCGAGAATGAAAATTACACTCCAAAAATACAACAACTGAAAATCTCGGGTACAATACATATAGTGAACTTAGATGGACGATATTCAACCTAAGTAGCCTAAAATGAAACATCACAAATTTTTATGATGGTCCGGGGAATGAATGACTAACTTTCAAAACTATTGTTCGGAAGATTATTGCATATACTTTGGTCGTCTTTACACAACATGCTCTATCTCCAATGTTTGGATATTTCCTTTTATATGACTTATTTACTGTGGCTGTGTTGTCATCCATTTATCAGCTATAACTAATTAACCTGTGTAAACGTTACTCTAGTTCCCTATCTGTTACGCCAGGCGATTAAAGAAAAGTGGTGAACTTTCAGAACTGTATTTTGGAGGACTATTCTCATTATTTTATTCATGAGTAGTTTAATCATTTTATTTCTATGACTGTTGCGTTTCCCCTTGCCCGGTTCTGTCATTTAGTGTATTTACTCTTAGTATATTGTTTATTACTACGAACTACGTTTACTTAATTGTGTACAAGTTGTACCCACTCACTGCCACTCTTTCCCTTGTTCTGTACCAATGTTAGATTTGTGATTGGTTTTCCGTGTGGTCTGGTTTTATGTATATATAAAGGCATGATTAAAATATAATACGATCTCAGTTGTCAGATCTCGCTCTCTCCGTTTACCGGTTCTCAATTTCGGTCCTTCTATTGTCGGCCTGAGGGGTGAGTGGGCTTAGGTCAGTCGCGCATTACCAACTAGACACACACTCTATTGGTGTTCGCTACAACTAACCAAAACCCTATCTTTCTGCGCCCTAACACTATCATTGTTACCCTTTTTCTGTATTCATGTTACTTTCCTAATTAGTTGGCTGTCTGGTTAGGTTTTATGTGTATATAAAGGAATATAATCCCATTTAACTTTGGTTGTTAGTTTAATTATCTTGTTGTCTTGTACCCGGTTTAAGACAAGTAAAATCAAGGCAGACTTAAAAGTATAGAACAATTAGTGTTATTGACTATGGTTACTGTATTGGTTACTGCTAGATCACATCAATAATTTGGTGAGCTGATATCTGTATTAGTCGGAATTCACTTCATACACCTTAATATTAATTAAACCAGTACTTCTTCAAGATATAAATCATAATAGTCAAACTGATATCGGTTAGGAACAGTTAAAAATTATACTGTACTGATGGACAGTTATTTTCTCCTAGTATGACACACCTCATTGGCAATAGATATCTACAACAGTATTCTGTACAATGTTTATTTACAAAAATATGCTAAAGAGAAATTGGAAAACTTACACGAGAAATTGTTAGGGCTAAACTCCTCCACTCTCCTGTGTAGCCTAAATAGCTACCTAAAGGTTTTAATAATCGTTCCTAAATGGTATTTTTATCAAAAGAAAAGGAAAATTATAGAGATTTATGAGATTGTTTAGTTAAATAAAAGATTAGAACTACTATTTATTTGTTGTTTGCATTTCGTTGGTTACCAATAGAAACCTTAGTGTACTAAACAGATATATTTTCTTAGTATGTGATGCCTCAGCAACATGAGCCCTCAATTCAACCATGTTTCAAGCCCAGGAATTTCTGGTATCACTGAGGAAAGTATAACTATAAGCATCCACTTCTACGATTCGCACTTTAATCGATTTGTGATGTAGAGCTATGATGATTGAATTCTATTAAAATAAAATAGCTATCCAGTCTACTGGTGGTAGAGTTCAATCATATTGAGCATGTAGTAGTTACTCACAAGAGACCATAATCAGTAATAACATAATGCATTATGAATTGGATGAGTTTAGAAGTGTTAACCATTGAAGGTTAGCTTAGTGAAACAACAATTAAGAGTTCAATGTAAAACTTAAAGGTTCTGAGCATAGAAATTCACTGTAACCTAGGTGTACACTGTTAAAACAGTTCATTACTGAAACAAAACAGCTGTTTAATGCTTTTCAGTTTTTGATGATTGTTTCTAATCTAGATGAATTCTTAATATCAAATTGGATAAACATTTAGTCAAATATGAAGAAAAAAGTAGAATGGATAAAATACAATGAAGAGGAAAACTTATGAAAATGCAATTTTTGAGTAACTTATTGTAATGATTAATAGTTACCATTTAGGAAAACTTCAAAGATGTTCAATAGTCTTAATGGTAATACTCATTAGGTAGGTGAATAGATTAACTCCTCCTGTAGTTCTCCTAAAGTTGCTGCCGGTCCAAAGCCCGGGTGAAGAAAAAGGGTTGGGCATGGAGCAAGCATTCCCATCCCATGGAACCCGAGCTCGCAAAAAAAACGCCAACCAGATTAAACAAACTAAATTATTTAAACTCTGCCCTGGGAGTGAAAGGAATGATTATGACGCTTCATGATGAAAGCCGAGATTTTTTGGAAGTCATGTGGCCGAAGCTCCTTTTAACAACCAGAGCAAAATTTTTATAGGTACATGAGATGTTCGTACAATTTGACAGAGTGGGAAGACAAATCAAACAGTGGCAGAAATGAAAAGATAAAACTTAACAGTGCTAGGAATCAGCAAAACCCACTGGACTCAAGCTGGACAAAAAACATTGGCTACGGGTGAGATGCTGCTATACTCCGGCAATGAGGAAGAAAATACTCCTCACTTTCAAGGAGTTGCTCTGATGCTGTCCAAAAAAGCACGCGATGCACCTGTAGGATGAGAACCACATGGACAAGGATGGTCTGATGAAGATGTAAAGATAAGGATTGGCAAGGCAAGGGCAGCATTCCTACAGTTGAAAAACGTGTGGGACTGAAAACAAATGTCGACCAACTTCAAAGTCAGACTCTTCAATTAGAACGTCAAGACAGTCCTACTGTATGGAGCTGAAACGTGAAGAATTACTGCAAAAATCATCAGAAGGGTAAAAGTATTTATAAACAACTGCCTGCGCAAGATATTGAATGTCCGTCAACGGGAAACCATCAGAAACAGCCTACTGTAGGAGAAAACAAATCAGCTACCAGCCGAAGGAAATGACGTTGGAAATGGACAAGACATACATTGCGAAAATCATCAGACTGCATCACGAGACAAGCATTAACAGGGAATCCTGTTGGGAAACGGAAAATAGGAAGACCAGAAAACACTGCATCGATAATTAGAAGCACATATTAAAAAGATAAACAGCAACTGGAAGCAGCTGGAAAGGATTGCTCAGGACAGAGTTGAATGGAGAATACTGGTGAGTGGCCTATGCTCCTCAGTGAGGGGTAACGTGAGTAAGTACGTAAGGTGAATACATTATGTATAGTTAAAATTCAAAGATGTTTATATAGTGAATATGAACTCCAGATAATATAACTTCTTACACCGATGTTAACTGAGTAAAATGAAAAAAAAATACAATGGAATATAAGACAGCTGTTTTATTGTAGTATGGTATTCTGTAGTACTCTTACCTCTTGATCCAATTAAAGAATCAAACTCAGTACCTTTTCAAATCTCATGGTAAACTATCAATCATAAACTATACTGAACTAATCAGGGTAAACTGGTAAAATTTGTACTCTAAGCAAACTGTGAAATAGTAAGACCATCAGTTAATGAGGTTATTGATAACTATCTCACTACCGTTTTGCCTAAACTCCTCAAGTCAAGATTTCATTCTAGAACTTTACAAACATCTAAAAGTTAATCACTCGTGAGCTAATCTTTATAGTTATGTCGAGGAGATTTTCTGTAGATTGATATTTGAATAATTGTCTGCTAAATCGTTGAACACTTTTAAAGACTATAAGAAACGACACAGTTTCTACTAGTTCTCACTGTTACGCAGTCAAGATTAATATCTGGCTTGTCGTCATCATCAACAACAACACTAACGTAGAACCAGGCACATGCGCCCGTAGGTTCAAGTTTTTCATACCAGATTAGCACTACGAGATAACAGAGGCAACACAATAACAGAATACAAAAGAAAAGAGTAAAGTAAAAGTGTGCAAAAGATAATAATAGAATTCAAGATCTAGATGAGGTTAAAGAGTGAATACACTTGTGCCACTGCGACCGATTTAGAACCATATCCTCAAGTGTCTCCAGCCATTTATTGCGTCTATCATGCGAAACCCAACCAGGTAATCAACATCTACCAACATGGCTTATATCAACAGTCAAGGATTTCGTGGATTGATGCCATGTTTTGGTTTGGTGCCTCTACCTTTCTTCCATCTTACTCCAACCCTATCTAACATCACGCGACGAGGCAGGCAGTAGTCGGGCATGCGCAACACATGTCCCAGCCATTCCGGTCGATGAAGTTTAATGATCACTTCGACTGATTTACCATATTTCCCAAGAACCTTTTGTCTAACCTCCATACTACTTATTCGACTGTTCATGATATACGATCGATGCTACAAAGATTTCTATTGTCAAATACCTGAAGTCGATGCATATCTTGGGCTTTCATGGCCCACGTTACATAGACATATGTTAAAACAGCGCGGATAGCCACGCAGTACACCCGACATTTCGTTAAGAGACGGATATCTCGCCTGTGCCACAGGTCGCGTAAAAAGGCAAATGCCGATCGGGCTTATTGAATCCGTGCTGAGGTTTTGTCAGACACCGACTCACCAGGGGTGATGAAACTTCCGAGATAAATGAAGCCGTCAACGCATTAACATACTTCACTCCCTATAACTAATCTAGGTGAAGAAGCAGGCCAGTCATGAGGTAACATTTTTCACTTAGAAGGGGGGGAGTTCATTCCGAATATGCTTGCATTGTTACTCAAGGTGCTCAGGAGACTTTGCATATTGTCAGCGTCCTCACCAAATAGGACTACATCGTCTGCGTATTCTAAGTCGACAAGTGAACCTACTGGCTTGTATAAACAACAAATTAAATGCTGATCTTTGAAAAGAACCACCGCAACGCAATATGATAAGGCTAAAATAAATTTAATATACAATAATTCATCTTTTTATTACATCTATAAACTGATAGAATCTATGATTTAATCTACTGAGATGAGAAGATCGTAATGCATAACCATCCTAAACAAATTTAGAATAATTGGATTGTGATAATTTGTAGAGGGTGGTATTAAGTTTTAGTTGACTGAACTTGTTACAGATTGATGTCATTAGTGACCGATTTCGGAATACTTCTGAAGATCCGGTAAGAAGTCTTTATTGGTAAAGTCTAGATTTGTTCCGAGTGAGACAGTTATCGTCGAGGACAATGGTTAATCGTTGCGCTATATTACTAATTGATGAAAATGGGAATTGTACAATTGGATGCCTGCTGGCCAAGTGGTGCAGAGCGATAGGCGTCCGTTAACCTGAAGTCCCTGGGGCGGAATCTAGGGTGCTCACTGCTGAAGAGTCCCAAACTAGAGCAACACAGCTGTCTAATGATTACTGGTCCCCTGCCAACATGAATCTGTGACAAATTCAATCAAATGAAATTAGAACACTAACGAAATCCTCTTAAAATTTCTTACCTGAGGATCTTCTGAAAGATGATTTTCATCTAATGGTAAACGAGTTTCTTGATTAATCATCGATTTATAGTCAATTATTTGACGTGGAAAATTCTGTCGTGTTGAAGAAGATGAGTAGACGTTCTGATTTGAATCGAATTGATTTAATGTCGATGAAATTAAAGTACCATTTGAAACATTTGATGACATATTCCCTTTTATTATACGTCCTGATGTTTGTATAAGAGGATCTTGTTTACCATGTACAGTTAATCCATTACAAGATCTATGCTATATAATTAAGTATTGAACCAAAAGATTAAGTGTTATAATTTTAAAATTAGATATGTTTAATTGACTAAATTAAGTTGACAGTAGTCGGGTTATATCACGAATTAATAAAATTAGGGATTCTTTCATTGAATACCAACCAGACCTGTGGTGCAGATAGTTAGGCATTCGCCGTAAGACTCAGATCTTTGGTTTGACTCCTTGGCGGAATCAACGACGCACACTTTTATAGAGTTCAATACTAGGACAAAACAGCTGTCCAGTGCTCCTTGACCTCTTTTGCTAACCAACCAACATTAATATTTGACGAATACTGGCAAATAAACTTAATACCTATCATAACAGAACCATCTTAATTCAAGTTAAAAATAGTTTACGTCAAAAAATGAAAGCTACTGAGGAAGCGAATGTAAACTGAAGCTCACACTGTGTTGTAACTGATGACTTCTAGTGTTCAAATAAAATTCATGTACCTTGTTTAACATGTATAAGTTTATATGACAATTGAAATAATAAGTTGCTGACATCGAGATTGAAGGATATACTACCTAAGCTTGCCACTACTTTTATATTTATCAGTTTGACTACTCATATAGAACATATTCCATTTACAGATGATGTCAGAATTTACACCTTCGTGCTCGTGACTACCATTTACTATACATAGGCAATAGTCTTATTAAAAATATCAACACAGTTCTAATATTAGCTAACTTAGTTCAAACGCGTCATGCAACGAATATGAATCAATCTACTGTATGAACACATATCTATTAAGGAGATTAGTAAGACTCAATAACTTTCAAACAGCAGGCGGAATAACCATATAGGTTAGGAGGCCACAGCTCTGAATACAGAAGAAACAGGTTCATACACTTTTAATGTTGTAAACTCTAGATCCAATTAGCTTATTTACACGTTAATTAGACGATGACTTAATTAAGGTGGTAATGTACGCATGTAATTCCATAACTTAAGTTGATATTATCTAGATATTATAAATCTCCATACTACTAGTAATAGTATTATTATTAATTATGGATACGCATAGTAAATGTGAATATCACCCAGTCCACTTTTTGTTTCCAACTGAATACCAATCATTTCATATAACATGTATTTTTTTTGAAGTAAACATCTGATCTGGATTTCGCTTGCCAGTCACAGTCCAACTTGAATAATACTTGTGATTTATCGTTATGTCGAGGTAATCCGCTGAGGGGGGGAGATACACACCTCTTAACAGAGACTGACCAATTTCAGTCCATGACAAATCAAAGGAAAGATACAAGTTCATCCTAAAACACATCTAATCAGATTATAATACTTTCTATTAGACTTAAGAAAATGTAATGAATTTTCATTATCACTCACCATATTACATAAATTCTTACTTAGTAGTTGATAATTAAACATTGACATTGAACACTTGAATTGATTGTAAATGCCGTCACTCTTTGTTACCCCTTTATATTTACATATTTGTTTTAATAATCTTGTTTATTTCTATGTTGATATTATGAATTGATTTAAGTTAGACAACCATTAGAAACTAAGTAACATTGAAGAACTGTTAAGTTATTAACAGTTAGTGTCATTTATAACCAAATCTAAAATTCATATACAATGATCCTTCTTATCTATCTTAGAAGAAGCAATTTTTGTAATCTTTCATTTTGAACTTAGAATTTATAGGATTTGATGAACATTTATCAAAAAGAATATTCTTCATTCAAATATTTCTATTCTAATAACTGAAGTATATAAAACATATTAGGAATATATTAGGCACATTCAGCCGATGAGTCCCAAATAGGACGAAAAGCGCGTCCTGGATTTCGCTTGTCAGTCACTACTTCAACTTAAATATAAGACATATGTTTTTTTTCAATTATTTTTAGAATTATTCATCTGTATTGATGAACAGTCATACAGGAGGTCGAATCCAGGACCTTCAGGTCCTATTGTAAAGATGGTGTTTCGATATCACATGTTCACCAGTCTATGCTCAATACAGTTAAACTAGCATCAATTGTTATAGTTTGGAAAATGTTTTACTATCTATTTGGTTAACTATATATTTCAATGCTTCTCACTTCAATTTTGTGTGAGGAGTGTTGGAGGAGGGGATTGGAATTCACTCCTACACTAGTCATTACAAAACACACAATTGATAATCACCTAGGTGATTAATGAAAATTTGTCCACTTTGTAAGGGAATTGTATCATAGGTTGGTAGTACCTAGGGAATTTTTGAGAAGTAGACTGAATTACCAATGACTTATAATAGTATACGATACTTTTATTACACTAGTAGTTGATAAAATTTAGAAATGTGAAGTATTAATCTCCTTGGTGATCTTGCGTGCTGTTAGGGGTATGAGGGCGGTTATCTCTTCCCAGTTGCCCACACTGTGGAAGGGTTCTTCTTGACATACCCGAAAAGTAAAACGAGTTAGGGTTGGTCCGAAAGACCTGGGAGCGTTACCACAGTGCCCAAGGAATAACTGCTTGAGGCCGGTCACACATGGCCTTTTTGAGAGAGGTTTTAGTTGTTGTAGCTCCGTACTTGTTGAGACGGAAATCCGTGGTAAGGTGAGGTGTGCATTTTTAGGGTCGACCTTTTCTAACCCCCCTTCGGGAAGGCAGCATCGCTGCTGGTTGTCCGAAGAAAACACTTTACTGCCGTCACACCTCAGTACAGCAAGCAGTACGACTTCGTCCTCGGACCTTATATTTGCTGCTTTTGGTCTCACCGCTCTCCAACCGGCCTGCCTGGCATGGTAGGACCTTGAGGAACAATTGTTCCAGCCAGTGTAGCCCGATTGAGTCATCACGATAGGCAAACCTGACCACCACGTCAAGGTAGCAGCACGGTCGGGTTTAATCTCCTCTTAAGTAATTTGAAGATATTTTAGTTGTTGTATGATTTAAGTGTTCAAACTGTGTTTTTGGGTGAGGTAGTGGTTAGCTTAATTACATATTAACAATCAGACTGGTATAGCTCATATAACTCAATGTTAACACAAGTAACTATACTAGTATAATAACAATTCTCTACAGAATATGTGCAAAGTAGCAACAAAATTTACATTTTATAATTAGTCGTTATTTGTTTTCATCTCTTTAATCATTTATAACCATCGTTGTCACCATGACAACTTGTTCTATATCATAATATAATTGAGTAATACAAATTTACAAACTATTGTGGTAGTATTGTTTAAGTTAGATTGTGACTGGGAAACGGAATCCAGGATGAGAGTTTCGTCCTATTTGGAACTTGTTCACTGAATGTACCTGCATCACAGTGTTAGTATTCACACTGAGATTAGAACTCAGTCCGTTTCGTGCCAAATGCCACTGCGTTTGCCACTAGACTACTGAGTTTAGGCAGTCAAACTTGTGCAACAGGCGTATATAAGTAATGAGGATAGAGATCTAAGTTCAACCTAATTACACTGTGGTAGTGTTCCATAAGTTTCACACTAAATTGTTTACCATGAACCTATATGCGCTCAATTCAAGCGTATATTTACAAACACTTGATAATCACGCTGTTGATTCAGAAGCTTGAAGAGTTCATTTCAAAGTACCAGGTGTTTTCATCTTTTCAAAATTAAACTAATAATTACCGATTTATTCGACAATGAGTAGACACTCCAGAATTATTTGAGTAGACAGTTCTAATTCAATCAGTATTTAACATTCCGGTGTGTAACATGGTTAACAAATCATTGAGGAAATAAAATAACCAGATTTTTTCATAGTAAAACTGCTTCTTCATATGATATAGACTTTGTAGAGTTTGTAAATATCTCTAAGCATAACAACGTATATATTGTACATTTCTATTTTGGTATATATGTTAAATAGGTGATTAAACACAATATTAAAATTGGCGGCTTGTTTAGTTTATGATAGTTTATAAATTCTAACCAGTGTAAACTACATCTTAATCTAAATCTTCGTTATTGAATTCGCACTATACTCATGTTATGCCCACTGCATAAGTGTATGAAACTACAGCATATACAAATGCTTTCTGAGTGTATAAGTAACCAACTGAACTTGAAATAGTGACCTTACCAAAACATTTAAAACAGATTTTGTATATCATTATTAAGCCCCTGCCCACCTTAACACTCTCAAGTCAATGCTATAATGAGACTCTATTCCAAACATGATATATTCCCCTTTAAAATTAATGATATATGTATCTACGTTAAACTAATTAATATCTTTGAATGAATCTACACGGCTCAATAATTATGCATCATATGTTTACTATATCATCATGAACACTCATAAATTTATAATAGTACCCATACAAAATAAATATTTCAAGCAATTTTAAAATACTACTAATTTCTGCATTACAAACTGCAATATTCTATTTAACAATCTTATTAGCAACAAGCCAGAAACTATTAAAACACCTAGCAAAATGTATTTATTCTTTGTGCATAGTAATACAATTCATAATGACTTACATCTTGAATAGTTCCATTGTCTTGACGTGTTTTCATTGTCTAAATAAAATAATTTTAACAATTATCAAAGTTATAACATCAATTAATAAATAACATACTTCTATTAGAGTTTAAAGCCAATGTAATTGTAAGTAGTTGAGTAACTTTATATCATCTAATTGAAATGAAATAACAATGAATTACAAGTTATCTAACTAAAATCCTCCCAGTGTAACAGTTCAACTATTATATAAGATCATATTCATAAAATACTATTAATATCTAGATGTAATTCAATTAATACATGAAGGCTAGAATAATACTAATATCATCTATGTTAAAAATGCTTAAATGTCAAATACTTAGAATGCTTCCGTAGGAACTATCACTAACTGATCATAATCATAGCTAGCACTTAATCTAGAGTATTCAGTTAGTAGTAAATGTAGAATATATGGTTGACAAAAGCTATTTACTAAAATATGCAAGAGCTTTTGCAGTCTGTTCGACTGTGTCAATCTCGTGTCAAAATTCATTTGTCAGCACAAAAACAATGTATAAGTTAGTCTAAAGATATATTACAAACTGCTAAAGGCATAGAATACGTTTTCAACAAATTTCGAAAATTGAGATAGTCTAGGCTTAGATGGTTCTAGACTAAAAGTAACGATAATACTATTGATTAGCTTACATTTAAATAGTCATTATATATGTATGTATGCATGATCAACATAGAACTCGGCACATGTATAAAACTTTCAAATATATTACACCTCATAATCACTGCAAGATTAATACCACATTAGTAGAAGCAGAAGTTGCATAACTATTATAAAGTATTATTTAATATGAATGTTACAAATTAATACTATATCACTGTAAAGAATAATAAATGACCTATGAATCCGGACGAGCTCTCATTATTAAGTGAAACATTCGGGCTAACTAAAGGTTTGATATATATTTACGATTATCAGTAGATACTCTCTGTATCTTATACGTATCCGTGTGAAATATAGCTGACACTGCATTATATATATATATATATATATATATATATATATATAGAGAGAGAGAGAGAGAGAGAGAGAGGGAGAGGGAGAGAGAACAAAAGTGATGAAAATTTAGAAAATTCAACAGTCTATTTGTTTTATATCTAAAGAGAAATATATTTTTGTAAGAATGTTTGCCATGAAGGCATTTACAACTGCAAATAATAAGAAAACTAAATATTCAGTAAGAGGTTCAGCTGGATCATTAGCAATTATGTAATGACCTCATTCTGGGGCGAGAATAGCGGTACATGCACATTATTTTGACTTCTAAATGCATCTGGGACAGTATCGGTATCTTACTGGCAAAAGTATCTCACATATGTTTCTTTTGCATATTCATCCTATGGCTGCAAAGCTATCTATATGACCTAGACCAAGGTATATAGGAAGTGTTCAACATGGTGTAAAATGCTTTTTAAAGGCCAAGAAATCTAAGAATTCAATCAATTAATTGCATTATAGTGAGCTGTTCGCAGCTTCTAGTGCTTTCTGTTATTTGATAATCTCCACAGAAGTATCAGTCTGTCCGCTGCAAACTACCTAAAATGTCACACTCTAGAGAGCAATTCAATGTAAACGCGACCCATTGGAATAGTGACGACCCACCGTAGCTCAAACAATAAAAAAATACCAATGGAGTCCAGCATCTAGGAACACTAGGTTATGTTCTTCAGTTCTCCAAGTTAATAAAAGAAGGTATGCTAACGTTATTGTTATGAAGTTATTTGTCTTTTATTAGCCATTTCTGTTTACCGTTAATGTTTCCGCATTTGTGGTCGTACAATTTGAATGCATTTTGTTTGTTCGTGAATTTACACATTTAATTAACCTATCCTATTTATCTATTAGCTATTTTATTGCCTCTCTCTTAAATCTTTATCCTCACTGCTCCTCTGTATTTTGATTTAACATTTCTTCGTTTTAAACCTAATAGTCGACAGTTCAGTTACGTGATAAAGGCTGCATCTGGCAACCTCACAGCCTAAAAACAAGCCCGTTCGCCAATATTAGAGTCATGCCAACATCAAAACCCTTCAGCTCCCACTAAGAATCATGCAATAGAGCCGTCAAGCTGTTCTGATTAAGCACTATCAAAAATGTGTAACTGTACTTTTATATCAAGGTGTAAGCGCAAAGACATAAGTTATTTTACACTAGTTCATGCAAAAGTGTATGGAAGTTGAGTATGATTTAGCATCTAATTCACTTAGGATAGACAGTAACTAGATAAGTACTTAAAAATGACAAAATAATCGAAATAAGCTGTTTGTATGATCTTACTCTTACTAAGGTGTTTCATATTGAACTTCATACAAGTCTCACATTTTGCGACTTATCAATCACTCGATTATTTAGACCTAATGTATTCCTATCAAGCTTGACAAGACTAGGTTTGGCTATGAATAAGTATGGATAAACTAGTCAACTAGTATTAAATAGACACCACTAGCCAGATGTTTTTTCTTTCAAGGAATGTATTCTTAATTAATTCACTAACTTGAAAATCTTACTAAGAGTCATATGTATAAATGCGAATGACTAAGTTTTTATACTGGCCAATCGTATACTGTACGGCGACTTTGTTATTACATCTTGGAATTCAACACCAAAGTAAGTTATATCCACACGTTACATGAAAGCGTTCAGAGCAAAACTGCAACTTTAGGGCACCATGATTTGTGAGGACTAACAAAAGTCAGTGACCTCAAATCTTTATTTCAGAAGACTGAAAACTAAGGTGATCAAATGTCAAGAAGCTAGAGATCCGGAAAGTCTACTTACTTTAGTTGTAACAAGAACATCTTCAGCATTCGGAACACTAAATAAGTGGTTATGCTCAAATTCATGTATGGAATTAACACGGTTAAGAATTCTCGGAAGCGAGGATCGTCTACCATTAATTCACGATAAGATAGAAACATACTTTGACTTGACAGAACTAACTACGTGCCTCACTTTCTCACTTTTTATATTGTTGTCTGACATTAATCCAATCAAATAAATTAATTTCGTACCTGAAAGCTTTTTGGTAATCCTAGGATATTTCTGAAATTTTATATAATAGTAACTTTCATATTCTAACAACACTGTTTCTAGATCCACATTATCACACACTTCGTACTTTCGAAAGTCCAAATTAGTTTCCCTAGAGAGAGACGATGCTGATTCTACATACCTTTAAAAATAATATAGAAGTATAATTTACCCTTCTTCACTTAAATAATGCATTACTAATATTAATAGGTTTTTCTTCCTTGCCGTTGTTCGTTGTTCCTCCTTAGTTTTTATTATAATAAAAGAAATATCTTACAGACTCTCTAGCCTGATTAGCTGATCTCATCATACAGTAACTAAGTTCTGTCATTATTAGCGCTATGAGGTCATTTTGAAACAACAGTAAAATAATCTACGACAACAGACGCTTGTAGCATAGTTAAACAAACATTGTGAATATAAACTCCTTTAAAATCATTTAAAATAACTTAGTGATTTGCATGGCAGTCTATTAAATGAAGTACAGCTGAGTGTTATTAGTTTACTAATGCTAGAAAGATAGAACCTCATAATTTAGATAAATATATTTTTTTGATAAAACAGTCTCATGCTACACCGAAAGTGAGTGCTGAAGAACTGAGTCAGATACGCTACAAGTCACTCACTGATAATATAAACATATACCTTGTTAGTTTAGCTTATGTAACTCCGATTATATGCCGTTTACTTCTCCACCCAGCCTATGGAAACCACTTAATTTTTGTTTCCTAATCTCCATTTTGACCTTCATAAAAACATAGCAAACCTAAGATCACACATTTTCTGCAAAACTGCACTAATACTACGTAGCAGCATGTTATTTTTAGAATAGGTAATTGTGTAAGCATTTTAATATAGCAATATGTGCTTGACAAAATTTTGGTAGGATGATTGAAAGGATATGATTCCACCAACAAGCAAACTTTTTGTAACGAGTCCGCGTAAAGTAATATGTCATAACGTGTGATGACCTGCACTTTAAAACAGTGATTACGTCATTCGGACTGTTACAACATACTTCTGATGAACACTTGATGGCTTATCATCTTTAGCGTTATGACCACAAACGGGTTGATGCTTAGTTTCTGCTACCGTATCTAGTTGCAAGGTTTCAAACAGTATATAGTTGATATCGAAGCGCCTTTTATTATCTTAGAAAAGAATATTAGGGTATGCTCTGAACAAAGTCATAAAAAAGTTTGAATACTGGTGACCTACATCACACCCTAGAATTTGGTGTTCAGATCTCCTTTCGACATGTTCAACTCGTCATACATCTATGTTATTCGTACATGGAAATCGATATACTCGGGTGAATGTAGTATGTTTTTCTTAGTTAAAAAGTGACAAACCTCTGTTGCACAGAGTATATTAGGAAGGAACTCTGTTTGTTGCATAGTTTTTGAGATTATTGAAAAAACGAGTTCAGTAAATTTCAATTTACTCGAGAATTTGGTGCTCAAACTGCTTTCAGAACCAATTACCCAAATCTATGGTTTTAATAGACAATAATAGTAATTTATTTCCTGGTGCCAAAATCAATCTACTCTTACGCCGACGTTCAACGAAAATGTGACGGAGCATGTTATGATAGAGTTGTCACAAAAACTAATTAAACTGCAATGAATACAAATGTCCGAGTTTGTGGTGCATTGTAACATAATGAGACATCCGGACATATGAAAGATGGTCAGAAATAGGAATGCCTATATATGTATATATAATAACGCCTGAAATATCTATTGGGTTACTGTCAGTCCCAAGGCCGGACAAAGAAGGAGAGTGGGACTTCGTGTTAGAAACCCCATCTCGCACAATTCAACCTTGCCAAAAGCAAGTGAAGTGCATTCGGTGTATGACCAACTTACGTTTGTCATATTACCAGGGCAAATAATGATTGAACCCACTCTTATGAATGAGAATAAATCAGAAGATAATGAAGGATAGTGGAAAAGTAATGTTTGATTATAAGTGGAGTGTAAATAGGATAGCAACGTCCAGACTCGCCTACTAGAGAGAGAGATGCTACCCACGGTGCGTCGTGTCGTTAACTGGTGGAGATGCGTGACCGAACGCCTTCAACTAGACATGTCCACTAAGACAGACGTGGTCAGCATCAATGCTCATAGCCTGTGCAATTATTCATTTTGGGGATTATTTACCGCTACACACGCATACCTTAAAAAAATTTCAACCATTTTAATTCGGTCATGGGTGTTTGAAGGTCTTCATTCCGCGGAGTTATCACACCTCATGGCGAAAGCCGAATTCTTTCGATAATCACGTGACCGGTGCTTCTCCTGATAATCAGAGAAACAAATAATATGGGTACATGGGATGTTCATACAATGTGGGAGACAAGGAAAAGAATGTAAATAGCTGAAGTGTTGAAAAGATACAACCTGAAGATATTTGGAATGTGTGAAATCCATTGGTTACAAGCTGAACAACAAAGATTGTCCTTAAGAGAAGTGATTTTAAGTAAATTCCTCACACACTAGCATTAGTGTTGTCTCATGAAGCACGATTAGCGTTTATGGGATCGGAACCTAATTGACCTTGGATTATCGGGCATCCTTCAAGACAAAGACAAAGAGGTCACAATAAATGTCATCCAGTGCTATATACCCACCAACAACAGCCACGAAGACGATAGTGACGAGTTCTGTGTGAGTCTGCAGTCAATCATCGAGAAGTGCCTAGCAAAGGACCTGACCGTTCTTACGGGAGACCTAAACGCCAAGGTTGGAATGGACAACGCTGGATATGAAGACATCATAAGACGACATGGACAGAGGGAAAAGGATGAAAACGGTGAGTGGTTTGGAAACCTATGCGCCTTCAACAAATGATCATAGGTGACACTATATTCCACCATTAACGCATACACAAGGTTACATAGGTTTCACCGGATTACATTATGGGGAACGAATCGACCACGTCCTCAGCAATAAGGAGATTCGAATGACCATGAAAGAGTAAGAACAAAGAGAGGAGCTGACATAGATTCAGACGACCATCTGGTGGTGGCTAAAATGAAACTGAAGCTAAAGAGGCACTGCGCAACAGAAAATGCTTAGCACAGCCCAAAACATCCCTCAACAGTAAGTTCCAGGCATTTCACGATCTACTAGAAAATGATAGAACTACTATGGAGGACAACTAACACAAACTTTTGAAATTTGTTTATGTTCTGCTTACGTTCATGCATGTCTTCCTTCTCATCCAATATTTCCGCCTGCTTTCTGCCTTATTGCATATTAGTTTAATAGTTGAAGATAACCAATTACCAGATCAAGTAATGAAAACGAAATTCTTAACGCGTATCAAAAGTATGTGTTTCACGCATTTTACAAAGTTAACATTTGTAGATACGGGGACACTTTATAAATTTACACTCATGAGTGTAGCATATAATTGCATAAGTACCTGTAGACTGCTGTCTTGTGGTAGAAACAGTAGTTGATTACAGATACCACGTTGGAAAGTTGTTGCTGTACTAATCAGCTCTGTTCACACTACTATTCAACTATACCATCATTATTATCATTAACACTGTTTCAAATCGATCTACACAACATATATCATCTCTATTCCCTCGCAACATTTATGTATCCATCCACTTTGCGTATCTGTCCCCCCACATTTATTCGTCCAATGTTCAATAAGTTAACTAACTCTTCTCTGAACCAACATTGTATTTTTTAGATCTTTATCACCACATGAAAAGTTGAATATCCGGTAACATGGTATCTACTGACTTTGGCAACCCTGCTGTCATATAACTGTCAATCTCAGTTACTCTAAACGCATTAAAGTGACAGTTGATTACAAAAATTATTCAACTCACAGGACACTAAGAATAACTTGAAAAATTAGTTTAACACAATGACACAAACTCAAGTATGCCAAATAATTTTCATGAGTTTATTATAGAGATGTTGGATACCGCATTTAATCCTGGTCAATTACAGTCTACGAGTCAATCAGTCCGTAATGCCTATCTTGTTAGTAACCATCATATTTATTTCAAAGTGCATTATGGACAGTGTTCGGTGGTCGAAGCTACTGTACCGTTACTTTAAAATTCGTTCAATGACCAGCATGTCATAAACTACATTAAAATTATCAATTATCATTGTGAACAATCAAGCATGAAGTGTCTGTAAATGGTCGTATTAACTTTGAAATACAAATAGTGACTTATAAGTCACAATTACAAATCAAGTCTTATTTCAGTCACCAAGCAGTTTGATATCACGGCTCAGTCTACAAAGTCGGGACTACCTACGGAGTGTAAAACAGTTACGACAGACTATTTTCGAATAACACAAAGTTGATTGGAGTTATAAATATAAATCATTCAAAACTTAGCATGTAGTCTGACGGATAAGTGCTAGCCTCATGAGCTAATCGTACTAAGTCTAATTGTTAGTTGAATCCTAAGTGTAGAAGTTGGACCATTTTGTACAATGACGAAACATCTACCTAGTGATCCTTAGTTTTTAGTGAATGTCTAGAGATAGTCAGTCCATCATGGAAAGCAACATTCCTACCATTGTTATTGACTCAAAGGCATATCATTTGAATATACCAATAATTGATCAAGTCGATGCAAACTAGGCGTTTTGCATTTATGATTCAAAACAAATGTCATTTTTACTGATAAGCATTACAAAGTATACGATTACAAAAATAGTTGAATGAGTCGATGAAAATAGACAGTAAACATTCCTGAGTTTGACATATGCAATATGTGTAAATTGGAGTGCATTATGTAATGAGGTTTGATCAAGTGGAAACAAGTATCACCAATGTGTTCATACTTTCTAATGACTGAATACGATATATCAGAAAAATATGATATTTTCCTTGATTATTGCTTACAAAAGATAGAAAACAATGAAATGTGGCAGTGAAATAAACCATTATATTCCTACCAAAGGTTTGCATTACTCGAGGTTGGATCTTAATCACTATATGTTAGCCTGTTGGCGTTATGAGCACATTTTCTCAATATAGTCATTTTTGATCGTATAAAACATGACCGATAGTAAAATTCAGGGATACTTGTCTTATATTCATTAGTAATTGTCACTTTGACATAGGCAGATCTCAATGAAATGGAAATTACACCCTTGTATGGAGCATAGGGTTAGTGCAATACACTAGACTCTAATGGTCACTGGACGTTGAATACAGTATTTCAACACTTCAAGATCAATATCATTCACGTCGATAATCAGTATTCAAAACAGTCACGCCATTTGGTGCAACATGGCTATAACCCACATTCTGTGATTCTTCATGAGATTGTTTCATATGTAGAAAGCATTAAAAGTATAGGGAAGTTCGATTGCCACGGTAAGGGTGGTCCATGCTATGGAGTCATTGGATAATATGGTTATAACCCAAGTCCATTAAAGTTAGATAGCTACATCATCCCAGTCGAAGTGATTACAATTGGACTATTAGTCGACATCAATCCAGCATTACAACATATTCACATATTAAATGAACATAAAACTGATAGAGAATGTTAAATGTAATACATTTCATTAGTAATGAAAATTTAGAGGTTAATATCAATCTCTACAAGTCAATAAACATGATTCCAACTTTGGCTTCAATTAGATAGACAACACTTATCGACATAATTCAGAATATCAGTCCAATCCATTACATTTTACTGTTGATCTTAAAGATACATGTATATACATACATATTTATATACAAAATAATGTTAAGTATTAAAATTTAAATGTTCTAGAAAAGAAAATTGAATAATGAAAGTTTCTTCTTTGAAATAAGTGTACAACATTTTAACCTCCTCCTAGCCCAGCCCAGCCAGTCCAATATTCAATTAAATAATTCAAACAATTGATGTACAATGAAAGGCAACACAGTTAACATCATTAGATTTTTATCCAAATATACTCGATATGATGATAACTAAATATGATAAAATAAATAAATTTAATGTTAGATTGAATATCACAGAGAGGCATTATATACAACTAGATTCTCTCAGATAGTTTAATTATGAAGATCAAAATGGATGGGGATCAAAATAAATACACAAAAAGAATGACTGAACAAGTGTCAATGACAAGTACCAAACAAATGCAAGATTCACAGAATAAGCTAATAGGTACTTATGAAAAGAATCGCATACCTCACTATTATCAGAAGCTTGCGCTGATTAAATCATCTGGAGTGGTGATGAAAACCTTTCAATTAAATCATTCAGCTTAACAAAGGCACCATAATTAAAATTATTCTCCTAAGCTACAAATCATCTCCATCTTCTCATAAGATTCAACTCTCGTAACAAATGGTTAGAGACCTTGGGCGATATAGCTCAAAATCGTTAGCAATCGCGCAGGTGCATCCGATCTCTATTTCTTTCCATTAATACTAACTCTGTTACTACCTCCTCTACTCTGGGATTTAATCCGACAATTCAATCTCAATCTGCCAATTTGGGTATGGCAACTTGAACTGATGTACGTATGTACCAAGTTCTACGTTGTACCTGACTGACTGATAATTAGATTCATTGAAATTATACAATTATAACCAACATAAATCTTACCTGTTATTTTACACTGACTCGTAAATAGGCACATATCATATTTGAGTTATTTCGACATAACAATAAAGTGATAAAGAAAAGTTTTCATATATTTTAACAGTTGATTTTAAGTTAATAATAATTATTTGTAGGTCTAGTGGTTTACCTTTAATTGATCACTTAGTACTGACTAATGTGATGCAGGTCTTGTCCTCTCTAGTCCTATTGATTAAGTTGCAATATAGCTATAAGCTTATGTAATTCAATATCATTTGCATTCTCTTGAGTAGTTAGGTGGCTATATGTAGTCATGGGTAGATATCTGATTGATAACTATGTACTGATTAACTTGATGTTTATCAAGTCGATTATAGTACTGACTGAATCCTATCAATTTAGTTGTAATGTGGTCACTAATCTAAGTGATTCGGCATTACTAGCATAATGTAGAGATGGTAAGTTGTTTTCGGTTGATCAACTATACACATACAGCTCACTCCTGTAGGAGAACAGTAGCAGTCTAGATAGCTTAAGTGATAACGGTTTCAGACTGTGGACACGGGTTATTCAGAATTGAATCCACCAAGCACCTTGTGCTTCAATGCTGATGAGTGATAAAAAGCAACTAAACTAGGGTCATGGCATCCTGCTGAAAGATTAATTAAAGTTTCACAGTACATACTAGACACTACTTCCATTTATTAACTAACAAATAGTAGGAATAAAAAGTGAGGTTGCTTAAAATGAGTCCATTTTAAATAAAGTTTAATAAATGGGTGTTGTGGAGATTATTAAATCTGAATTTGATACCACAAATTGTTGTGAGTGAGACAACTATTGAAAACCAAGAATTCAGAAATGTCAACAGCTGGACATCGATCGCTTTTCAATGGTCTAAAAGACAAGCGAAGCCTGAAGCTCCTGGGCTCGATCCCCTAGTGGGAGGGGTAGCGGATGTTCATTACTGCTAAAGAGGTGCACACTTAAACGAAACAGGTGTCCAGTTGTTAGCACGAAACAACGCTGATCAATGCATGCGCAAAACATGCTCATGAACCTACGTTGTGATTGGTCCATCCTTGGCTAATCAGAGCCAACGAACAATCGGGAAGTTTCTGGAACGTTCTTATACTGGTGGTTATATAAACTCTAGTGTAATAATTGGCTTTGCCCTTCCCTTCTGCAATTATTTTCTCAATACATTTTGCTACTTACTTTACTTTTGTTCCGATTTGGGATCAAGTTGCTGTCGTTGTCGAACCGTAGGATACTAAACGGGACTAATACATAATATTGTCGGGGTAATAGGGGTAACTTGACTTAACATCAGTAATCCCTAATTTTCAATGGTCATCTAACTCAGATCAATTTGTGACATCAAATTCAAAGTTTGCTGAAGTAAAGATGTGTAAAACAGAAAATGTCAATTAGGAAAGTTCTAGAATACTGATTACTTATACAACCAAAAATCTTTATACGTAGACTTTTTATGAGATTATACGATGATGCATTTATGTCAGAAATCATATTGATTGTATGGTTATTCATGAAAAAGATAATTAAAAGAAATCTCCATAACTTCAATTATAATCAATACCAAGTCAGTAGTGCTTAACTTCTAAAGGTAATTCCTGGAGTTCTAGTGAGAAGACGTGAAAAAAGACGTTCATCCATCTTAAGTATAAAGCGCCGATTGTATCTGATAAGCTTGCGGGAACATATTGCTAATTAATTGAATCGAAAATATCAACCGTTAGATTTCGAGTTGGATTGTAGCCGACAAGTGGAATTTGGAAAACGCGTTTCATCTTATTGGGGACTCGTCTGCCAAGTGTACCTGCATGCAACTGAGGTGCCCAGGATAAGACAAAACGCTCGTTCTGAATTCCACTTGCCATCTACATTTTAACTAAAGTCATACATGTGAAGTATTGCTGTGTCGAAACAATGCGCTCAGGAAGTACTTATAGCACTAGTCAGTTATAGTGTATTAAATCAACGGGAAGATTCAAACGCATCCTAATGTTAGATGCCAAGTCAGTGATTTAACGTTTAAGCATTCGATGCTAAAGCTGAAGGTCTCGAGATTGATTTTCTAGTGAGATAGTAGGTGTATGCTACCGAAGAGTCCCATACTTGAATGAGACAGCTGTCCAGTGCCTGTTGGTTTTGAGTGGTTGTCTAACTTAGACCAGTTTGTAATATCAAATTAAAAACCTAAGATGGTTGTGCACGCTGAAGTTACCTAGACGTAACTGGATAACATGAGGTACACAATTATTATTGAAATGTGCACATGAAAAAGCTTGAAGTAATAAATGATTAGTTGGTCGGATGATATTTACTCTAACTTGTTTTTTTTTAAAAATATTTGATAAATGCAGTAAATCTAATGTAAGACGTTGAAGGTAATCGGTAGGAAGTCGTAACTGACTAGATGGCACTAACTAGCGAAGTGCACCATAACGGAAATGACATTCACTGTAGTATATTAGTCCAAAAATCACCCTGGTTGACAATCTGTGTTGATACCACTGAGCTATTCAGGACTCCATTGACGTCTTATAGGGCCAACATATATTCAATAATCACCAATTATTGATAAGTAACATATTTGTCCTGCTTTATAGTATTGAAGAAAGTCAACCGAGTAAGTTACAATATATTCACTAATCTATGTGACTTAACATTCCATGCATAAGGTTTTGGTGTTAAGTACTTGGAGGCAGCCAATAACACTAGGTCTTTACTAAACTGATTTAGATGCATAACTAATACTTCATCAATCTTGCTATTGACTATATTTCAGATAAAGTAAACATATAATCATTATTAAAGCATACCAACACTCGAATGTGACAGAAAAACTGTAAACAAACTAGCTGTATTATAAATGACGTAGTACTTCCGTCCTTTGAATTGCATAAATTTAATATTTAGGAGTAGGCCTACTCCTATTGAAAAAATTATTTGTTTGACCACATAATACATTACATTATCATATCAGTCGACAACCATCATATTGATTTTTTCTAGGTTCATCCAAATCCAAATCCATAACCTTATCAAGAACCTTCGAAACTTGCAGTCAACTCATAACTTATAGATTATTTGATTGGTAAAGAGCACATTGCGCCGGGAATCGGAAGTAGACATGTAATGAATAGATAGTACTTGAGAAGAACTGAAAAGGGGAGCCCAGGATTAAGTTAGTTGAAGAATCCTGGTCGGCGGCATATGGTCCACAAGGTGAGAGGGATTGATTGATTGACTGATTCAATAATTTACTTTTCTAACTCCAGTCAATTCACAATGATGTTATTTATTTTACACTTGATGTTGTAAAACTACACTAGTCATGACTTCGTACAAGAACTCATTAAATATCAAGAAATAGAGATTATACACAATGTTGCGGAGTACAGAATTATAACAAAACAGTTTTTCAATGTATACTAACTATAAATGATGCTTCTACTTCAATTAGCTTATAATGAAAAAAAACTATGTACACAATACTTGATGACTACAGTTAGATTATATATAAGTCATTAGGAAATTGGATATACAAACTAATATAGTGTTGGAATAACGTGATAATTAGTAATGATAGTGAATTCAAGTTTATCCTCCTACTAACCTTTTATATACTTCAGTCTTAATCCACTGAACTATACGTATGTAATAAGAAAGGAAATGATATGATATTTTCAATAGAATCATAAAACAACCTCATATTTCTTTACAATGGTTTAGTCAATCACTCATGGACAACGTAAAATCTGGGAAATATACACATAAGTCCACGACGAGATCAAATTCACAAGATTAATAAAATAGCATAATTCGACATGGAGGAATGAAACAAACGTATCTACCAAAGAATAATAAAAATTTGGATAGAGAAAAATATAAAGAGCGAATACATTTGCATCGTTGTAACTGATTTTGAGGTGTTTCCATCTACTCATCAAGATTGTCACGAGGACCCCAATCAAGTAGTCTGCATCTACCAACAAGGCTTAGACTAACAGTTAAAAACGTTATGGACTGGTGTTATGTTATCTTGTGGCAGCACCTATCTTTATTCATCCTACTCCTACGCCAAAAAACATTGAATGATGAGGCTGGCAGCAGTCGAACATACACAACATATGTCTCAATCATCTCAGTCGATAAAAATTTACGATTTCTTCGACTGGTTTGATAATTTTCTTAGTACTCTATGTTTAACGTCAATACTTGTTATCAGCTCATTCCATGATATACGGTCTATATTTCAAAGTTTTCTATTATCACAGAACTAGAGCTTAGACGTATGCCGTAATGTTCATGCCGTGTTATACATTCATGGGTCAAAACAGAGAGAACTGTTGCACAGCATACTCCATCTTTTGTTAAAAGACGAATATTTTGCCTATGCTACAAATCATGCAAGCTAGCAAAACCCAAACGGGCTTCTTGAACCCGTGTTGAGATTTTGTTAAACACCAATCCACTAGGGCTGATGATATCCGAGATAAAAAAAAGTGGTTGTCGCACTTAACTACTTTACTCGCTATGACCAATAAGGGAAAAAATACAGACCAGTCCTGAAGTAACATTAACTCCGAATGTTTGCAATCTTACTCGAGGTGTTTAGGAGACACTATAAATAGTCAAAGTCTTCACCAAACAGGAAGGAGATTAATTCCTAGGAAGTAAGGCGTAGAAGGTGGGACTTATAGGAGGATATCCATGAAGAAATTAAATAAAAAGAGGTTAATAAGAGACAGTCCTGGCGAACACCACTTAAGGTTGACAATTCGCATGATAGTACGCCATAGGCTCTAACTCGACTAGTGCTATTCAAGTAGAGATAGATAAATAGATTTCGACGTTCACCAGATGCATCATACCCAACAAAATCAAATCATTTCCGGTCAATTTATTTGGTGAATGTTTCTGTCTTCGTAATAAAACAGTCAGACATGTTAGTTAACTTTCTAGTAACTGTAACCTTTATTGAGAATGTGTGTGATGATTTGTTACCTATGAATCAATCAGAACGTGTTAATTTATTCACAACTGATTTCTGCACATCTTAGAAATTAATAGTGACATCAAATAAGTCCTTCAACTTAAAGTTCGATTATGGTGTGTGGATATCATTTATGTTATTATAAGACAAAATGGTTTAATTTTGAGTTAGATAACCACTTAAAATCAGAAAGCACTGGACAGTTGCTTCGTTTTAGTACTCAATTCCACATGTGTGCTTATCAACAGCTCAACTACAGAATCCAGCCTCCGATGACTACAAACCAACTTTTCTCTATTTTTTATTTGTAAGTAACATAACATTAATGTAAAAATTACTATCTTCTGAAAATCTACACTTAGTGACAGACATCATGATCATAAATCAGCACATACTTAGCAAACGTTGTGGTTGCTAGAGATTTGACAACAGAAATAATTGTACTGTCACAACAGCAGGAGACAAATACATTGCCGGATTATTTCTATGCTCATGATAAGTAATTACTATAGAGCGTTTATGGAAAAGATTTGTAAAAGAACCCAGTACATCCAATAAGATATTGAAAAAAACACTGTAATCATTGTGTGCCGTAAAAAAACATCAGATTAAATCAAAAGAATTATAATCAAACATAGTATAAAAGTCCAAGCAATGTCATCAAACCGACACTAATTAAAATTAAAAATAAAAGCCCTAGAGAGAAATGGCGAAACAAATATCATAAGTATAAGCCTATATAAATAAGAGAATAATCTAAGTACTTAAACGTTAAGAAGAAAGATAAACTATATTTGAAGTATAGTTCTAACCCCTCGGAAGACAACGGAAGACTTAAGAACAAGCCAGTACCAACTATACGCTTGTTAGCAGCAGGTTACTGGTATCATGCTTTTGGTTTAGTCTTCTCCAGTCTTTACGTAGCCCATACCAGACAACGTTAAGTGTCAAACAGGTGGGTAAGCACATTTAGGTCTACAAAAATTCACAACCAAATAAACCGAACTTTCATTTTTGTCTAGTGCTGCTCCACATGTTACACATGTTAGAAAACGTCAAAAGTAAATTCTGAATACATGCCGAAATTGTTTAAGCCATCAATCACCACGACTGAAGATACTTCCAAGATACATGAAATGGTCGCGGGTTAAATCCTTAAGATCCGACAAATTATGAATGCAGACATATCTAAAGTAATCTGTTTGCACTTGAAAAGCAAGAAACTGTAAACTACAGTCTATAAAATTAGTGATCTTAGACCCATTTTGAAATTTCCATTACACTAGTTGTTCTTAAAAATTCTGTCAAACTATAAAGACGAACAACTAAAATAAACATCATAAACCCTCACAGGAAATAAATTCACTGGAAGTAACAATTATACTAAAATTCACAGTACCGGCAACCCTTTCTAGTAGAATCTATCAACCGGTAAAAGCTCCCAATGCTACTTCTTCAGTAAAGATTAATAAAAAATTAAAGGAGTAAGTTGTTCAATGTAACATTAGTCTGACTGATGCTCATACTTAAAATAATCAGTAAAAGTACTACCTTGAAATTAGTTATCTGATTAGTTTGCCAATTAAAGCATGTGATAGCTTACAGTCAGTGATTAGTGCCTTATATTAGCAATATTAAATGGATCTTTGCGTATTCACCGGTGAAAAAATTTTAAAAGCCGTTAGGACGAAATATTCTTTAACTTCATAAGGTTAACATAATTACTTACTGTTGCATAATAATTACACAATTCACCTTGACAGCATTCTACGCATCTCCAATCCATGTACCATTCACGCTGGCACGTTTTGCCGGCTATTTCTTTCTGAAGTTCACATTCTTCTGTAGAAATACATGCTTTCCATAAAAAATGAGTCCGTTCTCCCAAAGGTGACCAATATGGAGGGACTGAAAGGAAAATTCTGCAGTAAATATAATGTGTTGATAATATTCTGGTTACCAATCATCTTGTAATACAAACTGTTGGTCATTCATAGTCCCATCTATTTTAGATGAAAAGTACACGAATTCATATATAGCACTTTGAATCAACTATGAAAACAGTTAGCTTACTCGTAATTACACAATAAGGTTTATGTGTAATTTTAAGCGTATGGGAATAAACAAGAAGGAAGCATCACACCATAAAGGATAATATTAAGGTGGGAAGGGATCATAAGGTCATTAAATCGGTTGCAAATAACACAGAGTCTGAAACAATTATACACCACTTCAGGCATACATAACCCATCATCGCTTTAAAGGTAAACTAAGGTGACAAAAATCATAGTCAAATAGTAAATTTAGAAATCCTAAGTAAGATTAAAATAAGGATATGTAGTTATAAAGAATGAAATCGTGAAGTAAATGGTGTAAACTGATAACAAGACTCAAGATTTAGTAGAATATAAAAGGAATAACACATCTGAATAATATCAACCAATGCTGCTTTCTGAAGTCAATTATTACGAGTTGGGAAAAATCTAAGTATTTCCACACGAAAAAAATTAGCAGTCAGAGACTTTGTGAACTGATGGTGCTTCTACATTGTTGCACCTTTATCTTCTTGAAACTATTGGACGTCATTGTAGTCGATGTTACAACACATTTGTAATCTATACGTGAATCAAACAATAATCATAAAAACTGTTAAATGACTAAACCTAAATATAACATTATCATATATGTATGTATATAATCATGCTTAGTTTTTGAGAAACAGAGGTGCTTACGTAATAACATTTATTAAAATCAGGAAGACGTTTGTTTCATAAATACGATATGTCAAAATGTTAACTTTGTAAGTATCAAAACTCTTATAAAAAAGACGAAATTTGCTTGGTGATAAACAAATGAACAAAAATATACTACCTACACTAAAAATACGACTTGAAATAACACAAACGAGATGAAAATCCCCTATATACTTACAGAGATTATTCCGACTTCTGAAAGTTTTCAGATTTTTAAAATTGAATGCCAAATCCTTAATTTGAGGATGAGACTTAATCCTACGTACTAACGTAAACCTACGAAAGCGTAGGTGCTAAACTTGGTAAAATTAGAGACCTTAGCCATTCAACGTGGTCAGTCAACTTGAAATCAGGTTTATCCTATGTAAAATATTTCACTTTTTCTTACTTATCATTCGATACTACTTTTTGTCTCACCATTAGAAGACTATGAGAACTTCCCTTCGCGATTTTAGAAGTCAACCAAGTTCGGATAATTCTTTTATCTTGTCCCAGCGAGAGCAACATAATGTCCAACAAAGTAAAAATAACAAAGTCATGTGTTGAGGCAACAAACTTTAAGTGCGATCAACTCACTTGTATACGAAATATTTGTTATGCACGAGTGTTCATTCTCTAGACATTGCATAGTAGTTTTGATACACTTGTCTTTGTTGCCTTCCTGATTCCTACAAACATAACACTCCATTGAACTTGCTTAAAAAGGTCAACAACTAATACGACGTACATTTATCCAATATTCCAACAATACATAGTAAAATAACAAACGCCAGCATTTCCTCCCCAAACAATCCCAATACAAAAACGCGGGCACGCGTGAGTAAATATCAAATGCCCTATCTAAACAAATATTGGTAAATCATTGCAAAATTGTATGCCTCTATTTTGGACACTTCAGGAAATCAATAATTTTTAAAATAAAGTCTGTACTTGTTGTTTGGCTCTATATGAGCAAACGTTACTTATCTTGACAAAACTGAATTCATTAGTTAATATTTTCATCTTTCAGGTTTGGTTTTCGAAGAAAATTAAGCCTAAAGCATGCAGAAATCCTGTTACTACAAATTTGTCTTGGCTTTGATTTTTTTAAGTAGTTAAATGAGTGCTTTCACACTGCTGTTCTCGTTGTAGTAGGTATTAGGTTTACACTACCCGTTGGGCAGACATACATGTCTGACGGTTACTGTCGTTATCATCCTTAGGGCAAGCCTTTTTGCCCTAAAAGTAGTTTCAAGGAATAACTCAGGACTGAAGTCATTTCTTAGAATTCTCTCTATTGTTATTTAATCATCAAATCTCTGATACTTTGACAGATGAGTGCGTAAACCGTATAGCTCCTGTAAATAATAGTAGACATACTGTAGCCTAGATTAGTGAGGGTTTTACTCGAATGCCATTTAGTTCTAATAGCCTCTATTTCAAGCACATAACAATAAACCGTATTCTTAGGGTCGGAAATTACGTAAAGTAGCTAAATGAAACAAATTTCATTAGGTTAAACTTCGTAAGTTATTAGGAACGACGATATGCATTACATTATTACTGACAACCTAATCGACGTAGGTCAGAAGATTTGCCTGGCAGAATTAAAAACGTCGCCACTCTTAACCATCGAATAACCAAGGGTAGTGCGAAGACAATGTACAGTATCGTTAATGGAACTTTAAAAATAATTATATGGTGAAATAAATAATAAACGGAAATTAAATTTATCGAAAACACGCATAAGCAGAATGCTCGTGGCATTAGACACCAACAGTCAGTCATGGCAAAACCGTATCCTGAGCTCCTCAAACAATGCGAGTGAGGTTTGGTGGCATTAAGTAACCGTGGAAAGTGTTTGAAACGGAATTTTTGGTTCACAACAACGGATGATAGTTACATGATTTACAGCGAATTCTGAGACGTATATTTCATTTGTTCGAGGTAGATAACACATAGTCGTCTTACAATAGCTTTCAAAATCAGTTTTAATCCTTAGCAGAATATGATTTACAATCCTCATAGATCTCATAGACTATGTGTCCGTAAGGTAAATCAGGCCATATCTGAAAACTCTGCCATCGTAAATAGTATATAGTGGGTGTAAAGTGGGGTAAGTAAATTTGAATCAGTAAACGTTTTTAATAATAAGTCCGAATTCAAGTATATATTCTGTCCGGATCCCATGCTCGTCAATGTTATACACTATGTTAACATGCATACAGTACTTATTTATCTGTTTGTTAATAGGAATGAATGCTGGGAATGAAGTATTTAGTAGGATGTTCTGGACTTAAAGATTCTTCGAAAATATCAGGGCCTGAACAGGTAGCAGTGAGAATGGAATAATTTGCACGTGTAGCATATTATGAGCTTAAGTGGCAGAGTGTTATTTTTAATTCTTGTATGGGCACCAACTTTTCCCACCCATTTCAATAATTCCGTGATACTTATGCTGTTATCATGTGTTCTCTATTTTCATCCTGTCTACAGTTGTGGGTGATTGTGCATAAAGCAATGATAGAATCTACCTATGTGATTGTTAGGGATTCGAAATCCCCAGAAATACAATGGATCATTTTATCAAGTTGTATTGATTTTTTGTACGCATGATTTGTAAACTATCATCACTTGTATGTGAGCACATTTAACAACATTTAATTGTATTATTAAAAGTTTTGATAATTTCAATTGATGAATAATCATTATGATTATTTTGTATATATAAAGGAATGTGTAAAATATAATCTGATTTTGAATCGATTTTGAATCTGATCCCGATCTGTCTGGTTGGTCTTTGTCTTATTCTTCTATCTCCGGCTTGGGACTGAGTGGGCTTAAGCCAGACGCGAATTATCAACTAGGCACACTTCAATAAGCGGCCGCGCGCACAACAGGTCAGTTCTTTTCGCGTCATAACAGTGATATTGTTTGATTTACTTCTTCGCATCTTGGCATGTTAGCCACCCCGGAAATTAAGTAGGCTGAGTTCTACGCAATGATCCACTCGAAAAGGTTCGTGATGCTATATGATTTATTATTTTTCTCCATCTGATTCTCAACAAACGTACACTTTGCTTCTTATAGACAATTATGTGGAAACCTAACATTTTTGATAGTAAAAATTAAGTGATTGTTATTGGTTAACATCATCAAAGAAGGTGATAATCGGAGATATATGTAAGGCTTAGTAATGACAGTAAATAAGGCAACAAGAGGAGTGAATATGGGACACCTATATGGTACACCAGAGGGGCTGGCTGGAAAGTACTATGAACCAGAACGACCAAGCACTGAGACAGGCTAGTAGAACACTTCAAAGGACTGTTGAGTAGACCATCCCCAGTGAACCCATCAATCATAGAAGTTACATATAAGGATATTCCTACAAACATCGACCCACCTCCGATCGAAGAAATCAAAATAACTATCTAACGATTTAAAGGCAACAAAGCAGCGTAGATAGATTATATACCAGCTGAGGCACTGAAGTCATATATATGAGTGAATATAGAGGTGCGCCACCTCCTCTTTATAAAGACTTGGAACACTTGCAATAAATTTAAGAATTATAAATTTGTGAATTGTTCTTATCAAACTCCAACCTAATTGGCCTATTTGTCGTATTCAATTGAATGTTCAGTATGTTTATCTTCGCTTCTACCATTTTGCCCCTCCACTGTTTTGGAATATATGACTATTTGTTTTAGACTGGGTGACAATATTATTGAGGGTATGTAGTGATACATTTAAGACTTATTGTACAGAACAATGTTTACTTGACAGGTTAATAAGTACGCCATTTGGACTTCATTTTATATTGGTTTCGGCTCAATTGGACTTAATTTTGAAGCCACTTTAGTTGTATCTTCAGCACCCGACGTCTAAACGTTTGATTTACCGTTACAGATACTATAGCCTACCTGATAAGGTAGTCGAACTGAATTATTTGGAATTTTTACAGCTCATTAGACTGTGTAATCGTCCATGGTAAGCAATTCTCTCCCTTTTTCTTCTTCCTGATGCTCAACTCGGTTCCGGAAACCTCAATATTTTAGAGGAAGTTGAAACTTAGACTACGAATGGTATCATTCAAAAGATGCATGTATTTATGAACATTTTTTAGTCAAGATACTTTGGATCTGTTAGTCAGATCAACTTTTAACTTAAGAAGAAATTGGGGAAAAGGCTAATGTAGATAGGACATGCACTGTTGAAATTGCTAGATTGCGTCAGGAGGTAAATACTGGGTTGCAATCTTTTAGGTTCATAGACAGGAGAAAAACTGACAATATGATGGACATGAAAATAGTGAAGAACACTCTATAGAAACTAGAGAAAGCATCCCAGGATAGACTTGATTGAAGAATTCCAATCGGTTGCCTACGCTTCACAAGGAGTGACAGGTATCTAATGATTGACAGGTTGAATAATTGTGTAGCTAATATGTTATCGCCCATGACATCCCCTTACATAAGCAATATTTTTACCCATCGTAGATTTTAAAAATTACGAATTTAACGCCCCAACGTAATTATTAAAGATATTTGTCTGCGTAGATAATGTTTACTGACTCTAATTTAACATACTAAACATGCTCGTAAAGTGGTTCGCATTCTGCGATCAGGTTCAGAGCACGTCATTATTATTATGTCGACGTGTTACTTGTAAAATTGTCGGAACAAATCGATACTGTCAAGACAAAGCATGCAACTAACGTGCAAACCATATTGTTGGAAATGTTGATCCATATGACAACAACAATAAGTTTCGTGGACCTATTGTCATATTGCATATTGTTCATAAAGATGACAGCAACGGTTAGTGCTCTATTAGTGATTATCATCAGCATAACACCCAAGTCACCTTGTCCTTTCTATTTCATCCCACGTATAATTAAATAAACTTTACCTCTTGCAATATGGCTTCCAAATTCCAATTTGCCGGTCGCTCAAACAAATTGTAATCATATAAGCTATCATAATGCCTAATGTGCCCACATTAGCTGTTAATGTATCTAATCTACATTTTAATTTCAACTGTTTACTATTGTATACTAGCTAATAATATTCCACGCCCTCCACAAATCAATGTTGATGAGAGCAATGCACCGAGTAAGTTATCACGAGACCACCTACAAAATACTACTTTTTATCCATGCTATTTGTGATTTCCACTATGTGGAAAAATTCTTCCTATTCACTTTCGTTGTAAAGTCGATTGTTATTAGTGTACTATTCTTAATGTAGTTTGTAGAGTGTGCTAGATTTGTTGGTGAATCGGATGTAATCATTGTTGCTTGTTTGACTAGAACGTTTAGTTCCTTTACCATATTTTTGCAATTAGATGATCTCTGATTATTTTTGAAAGGTTCCTTCATTCACCCTTAAGGGTTTAGTACAACAGAAATATTGTTTAGTATAAGATTGTATTTACCCGTTGATTTGTAATGGACTGAAACTTGTCAGTCTCTGTTGCCATATGAGCATCCTGAGCGGATTCCCTCGATATTGTGTTATTACACAAGTTATATAGTTAAGTTGGATTGTAACTGGCAAGTGGAATTTTTTGGGCGCGTTTCGTCCTATTTGGGACTCATCGGCTGGATGCACCTGTATTCCAATGTTGATGTTCACACTGAGATTCGAACTCAGTCCGCTTCGTACCACAAGTGTGACTGTCTGGACACAGTAGCCTAGTGGTAAACGTGGTGGCGTTTGGCAAGTCAGCTATGCAGTTTATTAAAAATGGAAAGAGTTGCAGGCTTTCCCATTTTTACCAGTTTCGTGGTTTTTACTCCGTTTGTGCAGATGTTTATAATTACTCAATATCAGGCCTGAATAAAGAAACAAGTTCTGTACATCTAATCAATATCATTTATGTTAAGGGGCGTCACGTTGGAACAAATTTATGAACTTCCCCTTACATCACAGACACTTGTGGCATACATCCTCAAAAATAGTGAGTTAGGGGATATAGAGAAGGCCACTGACAGTCTGGGAAGTTTTTAACAGAATGCATAGACTTTATCAAACCACTGACCATCCAACTCCGAGAGGACTGACATTCAACCAAAATGGGTAGGGAGTTAAGAGAAGCCCACATCAGTGCAAAAATAACAATTGCCAAAGCAATTACTATTTATGCACAATATCTTGAAATGGGGCTCATCTTGGGCACTTGAGCTGATACCCAGTTCTGTTCATTTTCCTAATGGTGGATATTAATCCCCGATTGCCCACCAACTATTAAGACAGACCATAGGCGCCCATTTTCATTTGCATTGACCCAAGCCCTGATGAAATAGCATAGGTGGGATGACAGCCTACGATGAACACATTACGCTGACGGACCACCATGTAGGAGGCAAGCGTGTTACATTGTTTGGACTCATGCCTACAGGGAATTTTAAACGACAAAATCCAATACTTAATGCGTTGCTGCAAAATCCTCATATATCATCATATCTCAACAATCAGATTAATTCAGGAAAACCTATTTACTTTAGGTATCATGACTACTGACCTTTACGTAAGCCTGCCTACTAACGCTATTGGTTTAATTATTCTACTTCAAACCTGACCATTAGTAATTGTTACCCACTTTGAACGCTGTCTAGAGTACATTTCATCAGTGTGCTCAGCGATTTTGTTAGCTGAACCTTCGACACATGCCTAAAAGGACAACACAAAGATTGAAAGGCGAATCACAATACTGTGAAAAGCAAAATAGTCAGGAGAATAAACGCTAGCATTAGTTGCCTAGGATCAACATCTTTCGAAAGTAGCTTCTACCCATTCGACTTCCTACTCATATCTATCAACATTAACTTGTAAATAAACATACAGCAGATAACAACCAGTGACAACGAGATCATTTTGAAAATTCTCAAGTAGCTCGAGTGATTTTTAAGTTTGATAAATGGAGTAGTATTTATGAAACTGCTATAAGAGGGTGATAGTGGGGTGGTTGGATTAATCCCGGAAATAAATCGTTATGTAAGAACTTTGTGGATGTTAGCCACTATAAATTTAATGAACATTACTAGTTAGCCACTCGGCCAAGAACCACCTACAGATCACGAATTGATACAATGTGAAAGTACACGGCCAGTAGCATACCTAGCCCCCCCCCCCCAACATAAATCGTTCTCCATTATGAATGCTCAATCAACATCATGTTATGTGAAGATAATCAGTAAAAGACGGTACTTTGACAGCTCATGAATTGACTTGTCAAAAAATAGAGCCTTCGTGAACGAAATTGAGTATTCCGTCTGACATTTCTTCATAAATGCAAATTCATTCATAGTTAGCCTTTTACTAATCAAGAAGCTTCGACATGAGGGTTAGGGTGGGCCTGGCAGGTGGAGTTTTGAGGCAATGTGGCTTACACGTAGTTTTACGGAGACTAAACGGTTACACCACGTCATTCAACATGTGATGAATTAAATTAATAGTCAGACTTACGGAAGGACCCGTTAAGCCTATTTCCATGAAGCATCGCTTCATCTAGATAAAACGATGAATAGATCTTTATTCTGAATACGATTAAGTACACCTTCCTCTTCGCCCATTGTTCTCTTCTACATCAGCGTCCGCTGTTGTTAGAATTACGCTGGAAGGACAACAAGCATGATTTGGTTAAATTCAGGGTATCTTAATACTTATTAGCCATAGGATTAATTTAGCGTTCTGTATGTATGAATTTACCATAGATGGTATATTAGATTTGTGAGAAAACGCGAGGTTTTGAAATAGGTTATATCCAGTATACCCAATTTCCCAGTATCTAACCGAGTTTTTACGCAATGTTTTACCGGTAAAAATGTCACTTTCCAGAAAATCTGCATGCCACTCCTGATTGGGGCGGGGTTGATAATTCAAGTGGTGAGGTCAAGTGCCAGCTACTGAGGTGAGTGATTATTATTGCTCCTTTTATATGCTATTTTACCTGCCAATTAATACCACGTAGGTTTTCAACTTAAAGCATGAAATCAGTCTGCAACATATTTTCGAAATTTACTTACTTGTCCATATCAGTATAACCTACACCTCCTTCATTCGATTAGAGCAGTAATACTCTTGATTTTTCCTCTTAGATGATCCATTAGACCTGTTTTTAATCTTAAGTTAAAAAATTCTCAGTCAACACCAAAAATCCTCATTTTAATGCAATCACTTTATTTTTCGGAATACTCTGACAATTTAATTTATCTGTTATCATAGAAAGATATTCTTTTTCCTTTTATATCCCCTATTTTTCATTTACCACCTAATTGCCAAACCGACGGCCCATTAACGTGATAGCTCCTGGTCTTTGCAAATTTACCTTTCTGAGACACACATTCATTCACTTTCAAGCGATAATAGCCCTCAACCCAGCTGACACAATAGTAGGATATTGCACCGTCCAGTAGCTAGAACTCCTACAATAAATAATACAGCAAAACCGGAGCCTCTCCTTGAAATCATAAAGTGAGTAAAAAAAACAACTGTGTCGAAACTAGCTTGTAGAAAGGATATTGGAATATTAGAACGTCATGGCAACACCTGATAACAATGACAAGGTAGCGTTTGCTCTCAGAGCGGGACCTTGAAAGTCTTAGGCCATGGTTGTGGATGTGTATATATCTTCTACCTCAGGGAATACAAACGTAATTTTAGCATTTTTGCCTAATAAAACCGTTGTAGGTCAAAAGTAGACAGCAATATATATTGAACGTATTATCAGCAGCTAAAATACCTTTCAAAGTAAAGGATATTTCAACCTCAGAAACTTACAAGCAGTTCATGCAAAAGGCTCTAAAAGACAATGGGAAAACGCCAATAGCTCCCCAGCTATTTATTGGATCTGAATATCTTGGGGTATGTTGATGGATACTTTTAATGCACTTATTGTGGTTTATAAACGTTATTCTCGGGCCCTATAGGTTTATTATAGAAATCTTATAATTTGTTATTAGCTTGTTCTAGGCCTTACGAAGTTGTGTTTTGCCTGCATCAGCGGTTACACGTTTGAAAAATTCCCTTAAAGTATTTCAGAGTATTTTGGTATGAAAACATTTCGATGCTTTAATGGCGGTTTTGAGGGTTACATGGGTCGAGCACCTGTAGAATAAGTTGTAACATTCTGATAACTTACTTACATGTCGCTTGAATTAAAGATGGATAAAATGGTTGCTATTCTGTAGTGAAGTGGGAATGGATGTTCTAGGGTGTAAATGACTTTGGCTGCTAGTTTTTTTTTTCGAAAAGCCGTTTTATGACAGACATTTTACTCATGACGTTTCAGGGTCTTACACTGAAGACCATGCATCATTGCAGTGCTGAGGATAACTACTGAGCATCTTCTATGATATTTTAATTCCTTCGGGTTTCCGGGAATTAAGCATAACCCTGAGTAAGAGAAAACGATAATCTGTCTGCCATTTTGGTGTGTTCAAACACCAGCGTATATTCCTGAAAGGGATATTGATCATATTTTTGTCTTTCGAATTATGTTTTTTTTCTAGTCATCATCGCCCCTCTCATTTTGATCACTTATAAACATGTTTTCCTCGTTTTATTGTTGAATTTCGTCGTATCTCACAAAAACCAGTTGAGCTCTGTAAGACTTTGTGACCTTTATTTATGAACCTTCTTAAGTGACAATAAGTTTTCTAAACATTGGGTTTAGTACTGCTAGTGTCAATGGAAAGCATAAGAGATTTATTTTCAAGCAGATACTAATTAACTTACTGCTTACTTGAAGGAGGCATGCGGTCGCAAGTTGTCATCACCATCAGCAGCAGCAGCAACGTAGAACCGGGCACATATGCCCGTGAGTTTAAGTTGCCATACCACATTAGCACTACGAGATTACAGAGGTGAGGGAGGAGCAAAGTAAAAGTGTGTAGCAAACAATAATAGAATTCAAGATCTAGATTAGGTTAAAGAGTGAATACACTTGCGCCACTGTGACCGATTCTGAGCCATATCGCCTAGTGTCTCCAGCCATTTATTGCGATCGTCACGCGAACCCCAACCAGGTAATCTACATCTACCTACATGGCTTAGACCAGTAGTCAAGGACTTCATGGACTGATGCCATGTTTTGGTTTGGCCGCCCCTAACCTTCCATCCTACTTCAGCCCTAGCTAACATGGCGCGACGGGGTAGACGGTGGTCGGGCATGCGTAATACATGTCCCAGCCATCTCAGTCGATGAAGGTTAATGACCTCTTCGACTGATTTACCGTGTTTCCCAAGAACCTTTTGTCTAACCTCACTATTACTAATTCGGCTATTCCATGGTATACGAGCGATGTTACGAAGATTCCTATGGTCAAATATCTGGAGTCGACGCATATCTTGGGTTTTCATGGCCCATGTTTTTCAGCCATATGTTAAAATGGCGCGGACCGCTGCGCAGTACACCCAGCCTTTCGTTGAGACACGGATATCTTGTCTACGCCACAAGTGCTGTTAATTGGCAAATGCCAATCGGGCTTTCTGAACCTGCGCTGAGATTTCATCAGACACCGACCCACCAGGGGTGATGAGACTTCTGAGATAAGTGAAGCGATCAACGCATTCAATTACTTCACTCCCTATAAGTAATTTAGGAGAAGAAGCAGGCCAGTCCTGGAGTAACATTTTGCATTTGGGAGGGGAGAAGCGCATCCCAAATATGCCTGCAATGTTACTCAAGGTGTTCAAGGGACCCTGAATGTTGTGCGCGTCTTCACCAAACAGGACTATATCGTCTGCGTATTCTAAGTCGACGAGAGAACCTTCTGGAAGGAGACTAATTCCTGAGGAGTTAAAAGAGGTGAGATTTCTAAGGGTACATCTATGATGAAATTAAATAAAAAAGGGGATAAGGGGCAACCCTGACGGACTCCACTTGAGGATGAAATTTCTCGTCTCAATTCGCCATATGCTCTGACCCGACCAGTGGTGACCGAGTAGAGAGCCTTTATAAAGTTAGTGTACTTTTGAGGTACGCCTTTTAATGACAGACATTGCCACAAGACTTCACGGTCTACAGAGTTGAACGCTGCTTTCAAGTCAAGAAATACAACTATAGTTGGACGTTGGTACATATGTCTGTGTTCGAGGATTTGGCACAGGGTGAATATGTGATCAATGCAACCCCGACCAGGTCTGAAACCAGCTTGGTTTTCTCGAGTCCGTTGTTCCCTAGTGTTGGTTAAACGTCAGATGATTATAGTGGCTAATATTTTAGATACTATGTTAGTAAAACTGATTCCTCTGTGGTTATCAGAAGAGGATTTCTGTCCCTTTTTGTAAATTGAAACGATCAGCGATTGAGACCGGTCAGATGGGATGGTGTTTAGTTCCCAGACTTTGGCTAATATATCAGTCAACCTGCAGGCTAAAACTAGACCACCATCCTTAAAGATGTCGGTAGACAACATATCAGGTCCTGCTGCTTCCCCTCGTTTCAATTTACTTATGACGTTTTCAACTTCATTGAGAGTTGAGGGACCTGTGTCAGCTTTTCATTCGGGTAGTTTGGGGATAGTGGGTAAGCTAAGAGTGCCTCGGAGCTAGTTAAACTGTTCCTGAAAGTGTTCTGCCCATCGTTCTAATCTTCTAGATTGAGAGTGAATCATCGACCCATCTTTTTCAGAGATAATTTCACTAACTGCCGATTTCTCGATACCGGTGTCCTTGACAAGTCGGAACAGTTGTCTACTATTGCCCGCTATCACCAATGCTTCTATCGCTTTTGCTTTTGTTGCCCATCACTGTTCACGGTCCTTACGCAGACTCTTTGTCAGTCTACGTTTCAGTTGTCGTCGCTCTTCATACTCAGCCTGTTGGAACGAGTTTTCGCTAGTTGTGGAGACTCACTGATTCTATTGTGTTATATATTTTACATGAACTGTGCTAAGCAACACACTGTTTTGTTTCTTTTGCCATCTCATAGTATGTTACGATTACCGTATAGGTCACGTAAATTGTACTTAACTAAGCAACTGAATGGTACTTCTAGCCGTTTTTGATCGATAAGTGTCTCAGAATAAAAGACATTTACTTACTGTTTTTAAGTGGATCACACAGTCTGAATTTTCAGGTTATGGTGGGTGGGGAGTGGCTTAAATCTCATTAAAGAAGCCTTGCCTGTTGAATATTACACATACGGCCAATCCATATGGAAATAGTAATTAGGAATGGTAGTACTAGCATTCAGAACTAGACTAAGGTATTGGTTTTTGTATTGCTAAAGAAATAAGACTCATTATATCATGCCTCCTTTGTGGGAATCTTTAGTAAAATTAAATTTACTGTGCAAACCATATATAGGTTTGGAACTATTGCGTTGTTTATCTATTTGTGGGTAAATCTTTAGTCCTATGGGAAAGGCTTTTCTATTTCTGCTGGTTTCAGTAACTAGTTCAGGTTGAATTATGTGGTTCATAACACTGACCAGTAATAATTACATTATTTATTTTAAGCTACCATGATAACCTAGAATACTAAGTGATACACAACAATAATATGATATCTGGAGAAAATGTTTTTTTATAAGTAAAGCATCTGCTATTATGAGCTTTGAGAAATCTCTGACTGTGATTTCATCTTGTTTTTTCCTTAGAAAAACTCCTGAGTATTAGTATTCTACCATCACTGTCACATAATCTCGTAGGGCAGACTTACGATGATAGAATATTAATACTAAACCACAAGACCAACTACAAGTCACTAGTTGACTCTCTTGTCATTATTTTACCCTGGCTGTTTCGAACCGGTATTGTCCAGCAGAACAAAATGTATTAGTATAGAATCTATGTGGACTCTGTTGAATTAGTAGTTTGGATTACAGACTGATATTAGACAGATAGATAACTGTTAAATATTAGAAAATACTAGCGCCTGTTTTATCCTAGTGTGAAACTTCCTGATGATGTGCGTCCAGTACCTCACTGAAGATTAATCCTTCAGGTTTGGTGGTGATCGCTGAATCATTAGGCTGATTGAGTGTTATATTTCCCACGTCAGTCGGTTCTCCGTGTTTCGCGATCATCCTCTTGCGCCTCCAGTGGGTAACTGTCTCGCACCCGAAACGGCTGAACTTCAATAATCACAACTACTAACTAAGACTTCATGGATTACTCTTAGAACTAGTGCTAGGAAGCTGGAAATTACTATTGGTGTGTATGGAGGATTTTCTAAAACTTTTAAAATTTGAAGTAATTGTACTCTAAAGTCAAATTAAGTGGATACACTTAACAGTCACGTATATGACGGTTGTTGCTAACTTTCGGCTCATAAATAATTACCAATTTCTGTGTTGTAAGACTAATAACAAGCAGCTAATTAGTATTTTCACTGAAATTTTGTCTTTAGATAATTGAATCTATAATTATTAGTTATGATACAATTATAATTCGAGAAACTTTTAAGTGTCTTATTTATACGGCTTTACTGAATAAACTTACTTTCAGTGAATATGATTAAGATATCTGTCAGTTAGTAGTTTCAGTAGCTAAGATTTGAATATCGTCTACAAATTTCACTTTTTTTTTGCATTGAATTGTATTTTGAATCTGCTACCTACTAGTTGAAAATTAAATGCCTTAATCACTAGGTTATTACTTCACATTTTTATACATTCTCCTTTATTCTACATAGTTAGGTTATATCTTTCGTTCACATACATATACAATGCAATTGCATAAATCTCTATCATAAAAAAATAACATATACTACAAATACATTTCTTATAAGTGACATAATTCACGTTTTAGCTCAGTGATTGGAAGTGGGTAAGATAAGGAAATAAATGAGTTTGAATATTTGAAATAACTAATTAACCTTAGAAAACGACTGGAAATCAGGATGCACTAAATATCTATTTTATCCTAGCATTATGCTTATTGTCAGTTCTCATCCACAACCCCATCAACCTTCAGGTTTCACAACAGGGGCTTAATCTATTTGTAGACCATCGGGATGTCATCTATTGGTTTATGTTTTTGATCTTAGTAGATTACTGATATCACTAGATCTCGTAGATTCACATTTTACAGAATCTGAATCGTTATCTTTCTAAATTTGGGATGTTAAGTGTTAAGTTGAACATTTTTAACAACTATGAATAATAGAATAAATAAACGTCTCAATTATGTTACCGGTAACTGTGACATAGAAAATACTTGTAATAAGTAAAAATTAAATCAGGACGTTAAAAGTGTAGATTATTAATTAAGTTAAAAACGTAAAGAAATTGCAATCAATAAGGTACTGTTTTGATAATCTAAAGGCTAGTACGGTTTTTTTTTAACTAGATATAATTGTTTTAGTTAATAAACCAATTCTTTATATTCTTTTCGGGTAGGATTATGAAGAATTTTTTCAAGCTAATGAAAATGAGATGTTATTAGAATTTCTTAAAGTCAATAATTCATCACGTACATCAAGTGTTGAAGCTGAATCATAATGTACATACATTTATACATAACCTATGCCTATATTGATTTCTACTTTATACAAATAAAAGTGTTATAGTCCTTCTTTTATTGTCTTAAAGCTTTTACTTCACATTATATATATATATATATATATATGTCTACTTTTGTTATTATTATTATTATCATTGAAATAACTGCTAGTAATTTGGTGATAAGCTTGTTATACTGATGAGATGTGGCAACATGAACCAATGCACACATGTGCCAGGTTCTAGGTTGCACATACATGAATACATACATACATTTAATGCTTTACTTTTTTTAACTCTATCTCTATCACTTTCATCTGATAATTTACTATTTAACCGTATAGTACTATGTGTTTTATAGTTTTCTTTATTGTAAAATCTTTTGTTTAGTATTTTCTAGATGTTTCATTTATTGTTACTATTTGTATTTTATGCTTTATTTATTTACATTTTGCTTTACTACTTTCTACTTAAATATCAATGTATTATTTACTTGTATATTCAGTTGACTATTTCTCACTATGGAATATGAACATTACAATCCAGTTTACTTTACTTTTTTTTGTTAATTAATCCATTATCTTGTTTAATTTAATAATAATAATAATAACTTATATACGTGTATTTGTGTGTTTAAGGACAATAATGATCATACCACCATACTACCACCGTTAACAATAACAATAATGCATGTTGTTGGTAGGTTACTTTAAATCATGTGTAAACTAATTTGTATCAGTAAGTAAAGTAATCTACTTAGTTAATATATTTTTGTAATCAAGTTGTGGAATAAGTATAAAGTTACGATATTGTTTCTATTCATTCATCAGTCAGTCATAAATAACCAATCAATCAATAACTGCTACTCTTTATGGACGATAGGCTGCCGACTAGCATTCTCCAACCAATTCTGTCCTAGGCTTTCCTTTCCAATTCTTTCCAAGTGCTATTTATTCTTTTCATATCTGCCTCCAGTTCCCAGGTTAATGTATTCTTTGGTATTCCTCTTTTTTCTGGCTTTGAGGATTCCAAGTTATTGCTTATCTTGTGACACAGTTTGGTGATTTCTTCAATATGTGTCCTATCCTCTTCCAGCGTCTCTTTTTAATTTCTTCCTCGGCTAGATTTTGGTTGGTTTGTTCTCTGCCATAGAAGGTAGTTGTTAATGATATTTGACGAACGGATCTGAAGTATCGTAAATAGACAGCTGTTTATAAATACTCGTATCTTTTGACCAATGCTTTTCGTAGTTTTCCATGTAAGTTTCAGCTTCATACAATAGAATTGTCTTCACATTTGTATTGAAAACTGTGACATTGAAGTTGGCTGACAGTTGGTTAGAGTTCCAGACGCTTTTCAATCGTAGAGATGCTGCCCTTGCCTTGTTAATCCGTGCCCATGAATAACCTAACACCCATATATATATATATATATATATATATATATATATATATATATTCGTCGATTAAAGGTGCCACCTTATATTAACTTCACAATGTTGACAAGGATGAATTCGAAAATGGTAGTAAAAATGTTTGAATTAATTCAGGCAATAAAAAGTACAAAGTAACTTGGATACTCATAATTTAAAGGAAGATGAAGGATTTTGAAAGATTCTGAATTTCATCATTAACTACTGAGGGCGATTATCATGGATGCCTCAACCAGGTAATCTTCACCTGACAACGGAGTTAACAAGCATGAAATTCATAGATAACCCCTAACATTCTTTCGACCTAGTATGTCATGTATTGTCACATATCAAATTTAGCTGTGGTTCGAAATTCATAATACTAGTTCCAACCACCTTAATTATTCTTATCAACTGATATATCCTTCAGCTTATTTGAATATTTCACCCTTAGTAACCTAAACATGCACCCCCCCCCGTTCAAAGCTCCGAAATCGCGCACTCAGTTGTTTATTTTTTGACTATCAGAAGATTAAAAAGTATTCAGCAATTAGTCAATTAGGTATGAATTATTATGAATAAATGGACAGTGTATTAGTACATTAAAATGCAAATCACCCATATATCGTAAATGAGAGTTATCTTGAGTTGTTATTCTAATGAATATCAAGGGTATAGCAAATTTCTATTCTGATAAGTGGTAAATATTTAATGTTTGCTACTGATAATCTTCGTCACTAATCGGAATCAATATATGTACATCTCATTAGTTAGTTGTGATAAAAAATGTTAAGGTTGTTTTTCTGGAGATTGGCTTTTAATTTGTTGTTTGTATTCGTCACAGACTTGTCAGGAATTAGCCAGTTATCACCAATCACAATGAATAATCGTCACAACTTGATGGAACTGGGAATTCTACTATTGAAAGCCGAATGACCCAATAGTGCAGAGAGTTAAGGATTCTCCATGTAATCTGAAGGTTGTGGGTTGGATTCGCAAGTGGAATCGATGGAGCATACTACTGAAGTGTCCCATACAATAACGAGACAGCTATCCAGTGCTTCATGGTTTTCAATGGTTACCTACCGACATCAATCTGTGACATACAGACAACTAAACTTAAAGCCTCTCTACATAAAACTGCTTCCATTGCGAATACATTTTGTCGTACGAAAAAGTTTTTACGCCTATAAGTAACCAATAAGGTTTTTTTCAATTAATATAGAAGTAGTGAAATTCTATCATAGGTCAACATGTACGTTCATACGTTGGTATACATGTTTATTGGTCCGAGTTGCTGCACTGCAGCAGTACAACAAGGTCAACACGCGGTTAGTAGAAGTAGCAGCTAGTTCAGGGATGATAATAATAATAATAAGAGAGTGGACATATAGAATATGGCTCAGGGAGAAAGCATCAGTTTGTAAAACTAAAGTTACGAAATAATTTTAAACTCAATTTAAAAGAAGATAAGAAGTGAGTGCACCGGTCGAACTGTGATCGATTGTGAGCCATGTCACGCAGAATTGCCAACCGTTGTCTATGGTATTCACATAGACCCTAACTAAATAGCCCGAACTTATAAACAATCCTCAGGTCAGCCATATGTGACATTATCTACTAATGCCATATTTTAACTCACGTAGACAAAACTACAATTAATCCAGTTTCCTTTTCAGGTACATCAGGAAATGTCATATCATGATGTGGACAAGTGGGAAGTGAAAACCGATCACTTACCTTTTACAACACTGGTGGCCACTTTGTTTAGAATCAAACCTTTTTTCAATGGTTATATTTTTTGGATTCTGGGTTGCCTAACCAATGATGTAAGAGTGTCTTATTTCGAGTGTTGAATTTGATAATAAGTGCAAGTTATGTCTTATTTCGAGTGTTGAATTTGATAATAAGTGCAAGTTATAAGATCAAGCGTAATACAGAATGTAAGAGTGACCTTATTCAGTCATTTTCAAAAAGTTTTACAGTAACTGGAAAGTGGCTTATTTTAGTGGCCAATTGGCGAGACTTCAAGACTACTCCATGCAGTCTATCAGTTTCTCCCACAAAATGCCAAAAGCAATATCCTCATAAAATTTAATGTATACAGATGTGTAAAAGGAAGTCCTGTATGTCGTAGTTAAATTATTTAGACACAATTTGGAACTAATAGCCGCCATACAATTAAAATGCAAATCACCCATATATCGTAAATGAGAGTTATCTTGAGTTGTTATTCTAATGAATATCAAGGGTATAGCAAATTTCTATTCTGATAAGTGGTAAATATTTAATGTTTGCTACTGATAATCTTCGTCACTAATCGGAATCAATATATGTACATCTCATTAGTTAGTTGTGATAAAAAATGTTAAGGTTGTTTTTCTGGAGATTGGCTTTTAATTTGTTGTTTGTATTCGTCACAGACTTGTCAGGAATTAGCCAGTTATCACCAATCACAATGAATAATCGTCACAACTTGATGGAACTGGGAATTCTACTATTGAAAGCCGAATGACCCAATAGTGCAGAGAGTTAAGGATTCTCCATGTAATCTGAAGGTTGTGGGTTGGATTCGCAAGTGGAATCGATGGAGCATACTACTGAAGTGTCCCATACAATAACGAGACAGCTATCCAGTGCTTCATGGTTTTCAATGGTTACCTACCGACATCAATCTGTGACATACAGACAACTAAACTTAAAGCCTCTCTACATAAAACTGCTTCCATTGCGAATACATTTTGTCGTACGAAAAAGTTTTTACGCCTATAAGTAACCAATAAGGTTTTTTTCAATTAATATAGAAGTAGTGAAATTCTATCATAGGTCAACATGTACGTTCATACGTTGGTATACATGTTTATTGGTCCGAGTTGCTGCACTGCAGCAGTACAACAAGGTCAACACGCGGTTAGTAGAAGTAGCAGCTAGTTCAGGGATGATAATAATAATAATAAGAGAGTGGACATATAGAATATGGCTCAGGGAGAAAGCATCAGTTTGTAAAACTAAAGTTACGAAATAATTTTAAACTCAATTTAAAAGAAGATAAGAAGTGAGTGCACCGGTCGAACTGTGATCGATTGTGAGCCATGTCACGCAGAATTGCCAACCGTTGTCTATGGTATTCACATAGACCCTAACTAAATAGCCCGAACTTATAAACAATCCTCAGGTCAGCCATATGTGACATTATCTACTAATGCCATATTTTAACTCACGTAGACAAAACTACAATTAATCCAGTTTCCTTTTCAGGTACATCAGGAAATGTCATATCATGATGTGGACAAGTGGGAAGTGAAAACCGATCACTTACCTTTTACAACACTGGTGGCCACTTTGTTTAGAATCAAACCTTTTTTCAATGGTTATATTTTTTGGATTCTGGGTTGCCTAACCAATGATGTAAGAGTGTCTTATTTCGAGTGTTGAATTTGATAATAAGTGCAAGTTATAAGATCAAGCGTAATACAGAATGTAAGAGTGACCTTATTCAGTCATTTTCAAAAAGTTTTACAGTAACTGGAAAGTGGCTTATTTTAGTGGCCAATTGGCGAGACTTCAAGACTACTCCATGCAGTCTATCAGTTTCTCCCACAAAATGCCAAAAGCAATATCCTCATAAAATTTAATGTATACAGATGTGTAAAAGGAAGTCCTGTATGTCGTAGTTAAATTATTTAAGATGGATAAGTTTACTGTGTACAAATGCAGTGAAATTATCTTGTTATGAAAAGAGAATTATGCATGAACCTTATTGCACTTGATATACAGCTGGTTTCATTAGGCATTTCAAAATTTGATTACAATAAACTTATAGGCAAAATTACATCATTATGGTGTAGTTTGTTGAGTTAAATTGTGGTTAGCACTGGTATGCATGGTGCATGTTTCGTTCTACTTTTGGAATCGTCATCTACATGTAATCGTGTCCCAGTGCTGACATCCTCATCTAGATTTGAATCCACTATCTTCTACTTCAACATCCATTGCTTCATCTCATGAACTAGTTAATCGAAGCAGCCGCTAACTCAATCAATTCATTTGGCATTTGGAATATAAAGTTATGTTGACTAAGGTTTGATGTGAACGTTAACTATATGATGTAAGTATATTTAATTAAGGAATATCACCACCAGTCCCATACAGTCGTGGATATGAAAAACGAAGTGAAATACTACCTCACACTAATGGGATATTCCTGTGTTGCATCATAGTTACTTGCATCACATAGTTACTTTTCCAACCTTCTAACATGTGCTTATATAAATATTAAGAGAACTGATAAGTAAGAATAAGAATATACAACCTATTAAGATTCCCGAACTATTAAGTAAAGATTCGAATAAGAATAAAATACTTTAAAATGAGGGAAATCGATTGAAATCCTGATCATATTACAATGGCATCGACGATTTTGAATGTTAGTTGAATAATTGTGTAGTAGGTATCCATTCAAATAGAACTTTATCTACTAAATAAATGGTATGAAATGGGATGAGGCACTATATTGGGCAAGGTGTACACCACATCATATTTATTATAATTATTTAGACACAATTTGGAACTAATAGCCGCCATACAATTAAAAATATAGCGTTGTGAATAAACATAGAAAAAAGACAATCAAAGTAAAAAAGCAAAACCTGATAAGGTATCAACAGAATTAAATACAAGGAGATACAGCTGATTTGTACCACCTATAGAACCTCAACCAGGAAGTCAGGATAGATTGACATGCGAGTTCCAAACAGCTTTTTTCATCCCATGGTGCTATGTTATATACTGACCATCTTATCGTCTTCCAATCCATTCCAGCGTAAAACACGAATTAGCCACCGAATCCATGGTTTGAAGATGACGACTCCAATTCAATCGTAATCACTGCTTTCAAACACATTACACTGAACCTCAGCATTACTAACAAGGATGTACTCGCCTGATGTGACCAGTTCTCTGGAGACAACAGTGATCGAACACATACACTGAACATCATCGGCTTACAAACAATTGGTTTTGTAAGCATAGTGTACGACCTACTTCATCAAAGCATTGAAAACCCGACCTTTAACAGCCAGAATCACATCACGATGGCGATAAAGACAGTCCAGTTATGCATAAGCTAAGCTAGTTTTTATTATGCATAGATTAGTCTCATCTGAAACACCAACCGCAGCACTCACACAACTAGCCTGTCACACGAACTTTATGACTACTTCTAACAAGTTACCACCAAGAGTAAGAGCAGGTACAGACTCCTGCCAGTTGTGCAAAAGTACTTTACACTTAGATGGTGCAAAATTGACCACTGGTTACCATAGGACCACATTATCTGACTATATTTTACTGCTCTTATGGAGTGATCTTAAGGTGAAAGGCTCGATGAGCGGCTTCCTCAGGAAACCATTTGCTTTGGTTTGGGCATCTAGGCAGTATCAGCCTGCACAAAAATACAATGATTAAGAGTTCTAACATAAAATGGACTGCTAATCTTACTGCTTTTCAATCTGGCAATATATATGTCATAACAACAGACTACCAATCAAAAGGTAAAATAGTCTATACACATTAATGTATAGAGGTAACAACAAACATTCATTTATTCATAAAAATGCAAAATAGTTGTAGAACAGTATGGTAATTAAATCAACAAACAATCAATAGACGTATCGAAATCGATTAAAAATGTCAACTCTCTTATGTATGAGATCAATCACTTACTTAGTCAAAGGTTAAATGAATAAAATGGTTACAAAAATAAACTGGGAAAGAATGGACACATGAATATAATCTGATAAATAGGGGATTATATTTTTTTATTAGAATAAGCTAATGTCATACGTATAAATTCAACAAAAACTATATGATACTTGTAGTAACAAGTGATTACATTATTCAAAAGTTGTTTGAGATTCAAAAATCCTCATCATATATTAGGAATACCGTAGATGGTGGAATACATAATAGTTACCTATCGAAGTTTGTGTTTATAGACTAACAGAAAATTCGTTAATCAGCACTCGGCTCCAAATCCCAAAGTTGTAACAGTTAGTGACAGGATAAAGAAATAACAGATTCAACTACAACTAAGAACATAATCGCACTCCGTTCAGAGTCAATCAGTATGCCAACCCCCCCCCCCCCCAATGACGGAAAAAACTTATTACTATATTATCGATTTATACTACATCAGGGTATAATGATTGAAAAATTATCAGGAAAATATAACATCCGGTTTAGCATTATGTTTTCATTGGCAGATGGGACAATTCAACCTATTGCTTACTGACAGTATCCCTACTTTACTACTAGAAGACGTCAAGTATAGGAACACTGAGATGGAGTGAAGAAATCCCTTTAAATTTAATACAGCCTCCATTCGGGATCAAAAAACCTCCCAGATTAGTTCGCATAAATTCTTTGTTGAAAACTCAAAGACACAAGTACCAAAGCAAGAATGACATCAAAGAACACAATGACTAATTCATCATATCAAAATGTTACAATTGTTGGAAATTAATCAAAATAAAATCATCATTTGATCTCTGTTATTCATGAGTACAAATATCTAAGAAGTTGATTAAAAAAATAGTGCGAAAAGAAGCTAATAGATGATGTAAAGAGGTATCAGTCTTGTTAACAAAACAGGATCCTACCTTCTCGCCTAGAGGAGGAGGAGGGGGAGATTTCCTGTATATAACATTTACTAAGTATGACTGTAAATAATCATGTGTTTTCCTTTGTTCAATAAATTTGTGGTTGAAATGGATCTCATTCAAACTCAAACTGAACGCTTGCCAACCAATCATAACTGTCTTTTTTCGAAAAGGGAATGTGATTGGGATTTAAAATCCAACCCCCCTCAACGGCAGTAAAAAATGCAATTATTCGGATTATCAAACAGCCGAACGTGTATTGATTTGTACTGATTTGTAGAATTTCATCGTATTATATTCAATGTCAGTTATACACCTGAGTATAGTCTATGACATAATACGAGTATGTTTGGATCTTCCCGTTGATTTGTACATCCAGGTACATCCAGTCGATGAGTCCTATATAGAACAAAACGCACGTCCTGGATTCCGCTTCTCAGTTACAATTCAGTTCAAATAGTTTATGACTGTCCAGTTAATCATTCGAGTGTTTCTTCCTTCACTAGCTTCGAATTAAGCGTCATAATATACTGAACTCTAGGTTGAGAATACCTTGATAGTCGTATATATTTTAATCACCTATCAAAAGTTCATATCGATTGACATGAGAGTGAAACACATCAATCAGTACTCAGCATTAAACTCTTAGAACTGTACATCAATAGAAAACATAATTGTTATGACGTGATGAAAAGAAGGAGGGTGATGATTTTGGTTGGTGGACGCGAATACCAATAAGATGCGTGCCTAGTTAAGAATATGCGATTGACCTAAGCCCATTCACCCCTCTAGGCCGACAATAGGACAACCAGAATTGAGAACAGGAAGACTGAGAGAGTGAGAACCAGACCAAGGTCCAAGGTCGTATTATATTTTAATCATGCATTTATATATACATAAAACCAGACCACACAGTAAGCCAATCGGCAATCTAACATTGATACAGAACAAAAGAAATAGTGGTAGTGAATGGGGAGAACTTGTACACAAATAGGTAGACGTAGTCCGTAATAATAAACAATACATAAAGAATCAATACACTAAATGAGAGAACCGGGCAAGGGGAACGTAACAGTCATAGAAATAAAATGTTAACACCGTCCGCAGTTATAATAAATGAAATAATGTTCTAAAGCACAGTTCCCGAAGACAGCCAATCTTCATTAGGTGCCCGGCATATCAATAATGAAAATCTATTGAACAATATTATCAAGATGTAAATCTAATTACATTATTGACTAATTAATGCTAATAGTAACTATATTCTATGGTCATTCATTTTAATGTGTTGTTACCATGTGACTTATTATTTTAGTTTATTATTTTTTTCACACTTCTATAATAAATCTATAAACAATCTCATTGATTAATTACAATGATAAACTAATTAGAAAATAAGTAACTGTGTTAAAATCGACATTAGTTTATATATTCAAACAAAAAAAAATGTACTAAAATGGTCGTTTTTGCCAATGTGAAGTCTTTGAAGACAAGATCTAGGATACTTACTACTGAATTGGTAAACAATTCAAAACAGGTAAGTACTGATATCCTGAACACTTAATGAAGATTGATTATCTTCGAGAACTGTGTTTTAGAACATTATTCCAATTATTATAACTGTGGACAGTGTAAACATTTCATTTCTATGACTGTTACTTTCCCCTTGCCCGATCCTCCTGTTTAGTATATTTACTTTTAGTATATTATGTATTACTATGAACTATAGTTGTGTACAAGTTGTCCGCATTCACTGCCACTGTTTTCCTTGCTCTGTATCAATGTTAGATTCTTGATTGGTTTACTATGTAGTCTGACTTTGTGTATATATAAAGGCATGATTAAAATACAATACATTCTTTCTGGTTCCCAATTCTGGTTCTTCTATTTTCCCCCTGGGGCTGAGTGGGCAGAGAGCAGTCGCACATTATCAACTAGGCACACCTCATTGGCGTTGGCTACAACCAACCAAAATTATTCGTTGCGACATACCAATACCTCATTATTTAAGATAATCCCAACGATATTGATGCTTGCCACCTTCAGTTAAATGTTTTCGGTTTTCTTAGCATTTGACTATGTGATTTCATTCTATTGATGAATAAAACTATGTAAATCTCCATGGAGTACCAAAGTATTGAACATTCTAGATTTTTTGTATTTCATAGTTTACATAGCTAAGGTGATTGTCTGAGTTTTCTGTGCTTATCAACTATGTTATAGTTGAATTGATCACTGTTAGACAACCATTAATAGTCAAGAATTAGTACTAAACAGCTATTTAGGAAACTAAAGTAGGATGCATCTATGATATTACCAAAAAATGAGCCCAGGATACTCAAGCTTTACAAAGAATACTTAACCGATTAGACCAATGGGTCATCGGACAATCAGTAGTTGATACTTTTTACTTTAGTTATATTTCGATATATTTGCACGGGTCCAACTAGAGCCATCAATCAGGAACTGAGTTGCACTCGACATGATTGAACTCTTTTCACTCGAACTCCTGAAATTACCTTCTGAAGTTATTTACTAGAAAGCTCATGTTAATTATAATTGGGTATTGTTGAACCACATACAAAATCGTGACAGTTATCTATTAGTGGTGGTTCTTTGTTTCTAATGGTTGTCCTATACACACCAATTTACAACATCAAACTCCATAATCTCGATAAAACACAATTGTAGATATGCTGTATCCAATAGCTCTGGTTGTTTATTTCATTCATATAGTGGTTGCGATTCTTTTGTATTCTGTTGTATTTTAAGACGTACTTCCTTGAGTATATTCATCATAGATAGTTGTTGATAAATTCGGAATCTGTAATGAAAAGATCAAATTTCAGTGTATACAGAATACACAATGTACACTGAACTTCAACCACATAAAAAGTTTCATTCAAAATGAAGAAGTCACACCTAACTAGACTAAATCAATAAGAAAGTGATGTTTAACAGAATTACTTACTTACTTACTTACTTACTTATATCCGTTACTCCTCGCTGAGGAGCATAGGCTGCTCACCAGTATTCGCTATTGAACTCTGTCATCAGCAATCCTTTACAGCTGTTTCCAGTTGCTGTTCATTCTTTCAATATCTGCTTCCAATTATCGACGGGATGTGTTCTTTGGCCTTCCTCTTTTCCGTTTATTAACAGGAATCCATGTTAATGCTTGTCTCGTGATGCAGTCTGATGGTTTCCACAATGTATGTCCTATCCATTTCCAACGTCTTTTCCTGATTTCCTCTTCGGCTGGAAGTTGGTTTGTCCTCTCCCATAGTAAGCTGTTGCTGATGGTTTCCGGCCAACGGACATTCAGTATCTTGCTTAGGCAGTTGTTTATAACTACTTGTACCATTCTGATGATGTTTGCAGTAATTCTCTAAGTTTCAGCTCTATACAGCAGGACTGTCTTCACGTTCGAATTGAAGAGTCTGACTTTGAGGTTAGTTGATATTTGTTTTGAGTCCCATATGTTTTTCAACTCCACCTGTAGCTCTCCTAGGGCTACTGCTTGTCCCAAGCCCGGGTAAAGGAGGAGGGTTGGACATGGGGCTAGCACCCCCATCCCGTAAAACCCAAACTTGATAAAAAAAAGGAAACGTTTAACAGAATACATAGATAGAATAAATTTCTGTATTACAACAAAACAATAATTACAGATGTAAATACTATCTGGTTTCTATGTGATATAAGATTGTTATATGCACAGAATGAATAGATTCAAGTTAAATAAGTAGTAAATTTCTAAGTTTATCATGAGAAAGTAATACAGTAATACCAAACATACCATACATTGGTGAACTACTTGTAATTTGACTATTAAGAAACTTTAATTGAAATTATTTTGTCACTCTTCTTGTTGATGTTAATCTTGGCTGAAATTGATCAATCTCTTTTATTATCTGTTGTATCTTGAGTGAACTACCTTAATATACCAGTAATTCGTAAGTCTGATTAAAGTTAGGATGAACTTATATATTCCCGTTGATTTGACTGATCAGCTTCAGTCTATAACAAATCAACAGGAATATACAAGTTCATTCTAATACCAATGTGCCCGTTGCACAAATATGATTGTCTAGACTCAGTAGTCTAGTGGTGTAAGCAGTGGCGTTTAACACGAAACGGACTATGTTCTAATCTCATTGTGAACATCAACATTAGGATGCAGAGACATCAAGCCGATAAGTCTCAAATAGGACAGAACGAGCCTCCTGGATTCCACTAGCCAGTTACAATCTAAACTATATAATACTTATGATTAAAGTTGAATTAATGGGGGGGGGGAAAGGGAGAAATTCAATTCATATTGTATCTTTTGTGCTATTGGGAACCTTCTCATTGGATGAGGATGAACTCGTATATTACCGTTGAATTGTTATATACTGGAGCTGGTCAGTCTCTGTTGCTATATGTGGATTTTGAGAGAATTGCCTCGATATAGCGGTTATTTACAAGTATTATTTAAGTTGGATTGTGACTAGCAAGTGGAATCCAGAACGAGCATTTCGTCCCATTTGGGACTCATTGACTGGACATACCTGCATCCTAATGTTGATGTTCACATTGGGATTTAAACTCAATCCGTTTAGCGTCGAACGCCACCGCGTTCACCATTAGACTACTGAGTACAGACAGTCACACTTGTGCATCAACATTAAGATACTGGTACATCCAGCAGACTCGTCCAAATAGGATTCCATTTGCCAGTCACAATCCAACTTAAATAATACTTCTAATTAGATGTTTCTTATGACAGACTGATCAGTTTTAGTCCATAATAACAGGAAAAAGCTTTCAAACTATATGTTCATACAATATGCATAAGTGACTCTGTATTAACTCAGCAGCTAAGTTATGAAAATAGTGACATTCGATATGAATGAACTGAATTTGAGGGCCAGTGTTAAAAATCAACATCAAGGCTTTAAATGTATCCAGCTAATAATGAATCATAAATAGGACAAAGTAAACATTTTGTAAATTTCAACATTTTTGTAGTTTGTTTTATTTCATTCATCTTGTTTTCATCAGCGACTAACATTCGATTTTAAGATATTAAAAAGGTTAATGCACAAGAAGAAGCGCTGCTGTCATAAGCGTATGCGTTGTAATAATCCCCTTCATTGTCGAAGGTATGACCAAGTCTCATTAGGAGAAGAATGATTCCATCAGCTTGATGAGTGATTGTCAGTCGGCGAATGTCATCAGTAGTTAATTAACTGCCTCATGTTAATGTTTAGTTAGAGTTTACAAGTAGTATTGTTTTATGTATCGACAGGGCATACAATGAAGTTGATAATGTGTACCACTATACTTATACTCAGTGCTTTAAATCCCTAATACTCATTACGAATTCTATTGCACATATCTCTGATGCAGTTGTTGTTGTTCACTGTTGATGAGTAATAAATAAGAAGGAATTACATGCATGAAAACAGTTATGCATATTTATTTACTTATGATCAATCTGCAACTGGTAGACTTCCTCAATGTCAAGAGACAAGGAGTCAACCATAGATGACCATAGATATTAACAATGCATCTACATATTGGCCTAGCAGACCTCTAGATTCCAATGTTTTCTCAATCGCAGGACATGAATATCTTGAGTTTAAGCCAGTTTAGACTAACATTGGCTAACACTTGCAACATGGTATATATTTTGTTCTACTTTGAAATCGTCGTCTACAAGTAGCCGAGTTCCAAGGTTAATGTAGTTATCTGGATTTTAATCCGCTGTCTTCCAATTAAGCTTGACGGCGAGAGCTTAACCCTTTGCAACACTAGGTCGGCATCTGATGGTAAAACTCCCACTTCCTTCAACAGTTGTCCAGTGCCCCTTGGTTTTCAATAGTACCCTGCTGACATCAATTTGTGATATATTCAATCAACTAAATTAGCAATATCCTCAAAAATAACCATCTCAATTGAATTATAATAATGAGCTCACTAGTGACTAACTTCAGCATGTTCATGAAGCTCTAGTAAGTAGTTGTGGAGTTCAGACTTATCGAGAGTGAGACAGTTATCGCCAATAACAATATATGAATGTCACGTGATGTATATAGGTCACAAATTGAGGGTGCCATTGAAAACCAGGGAGCGCTGGACAGCTGTTCCGTTTTAACATATATATATATATATATATATATATATATATATATATATATATATATATATATATATATATATAAGATACTTTAAGATGTGGGAAATCGACCGAAATCCTGACCACAGTGTAAAGGCATCCACGATTTTGAATGTTAATTGAATTATTGTGTAGTAGGTGTCTATTCATGTACAGTGTTATCTACTGAATGAATAATCTCAAGTGGAATGAGACAATATTGGACGATGTCTGCTCCTCGCCTTACTTGTGTATATCGTTAACAGAAACTATCAGTGAAACGGCATGATAAGCTATCATTTATGTTAATACACCCAGCCAATAACGAACATTAATTTGCATTATAAATACCAAGTGATTTTAGAACTACGTAGTATTTCAACCAACAACCATGCTGCTATTTTCATACCATTAAACGACACAGTTATCGAATCCTGTTTGCCTTCAATGTTTTATCCAGTATGCCTAACTTTGAACTTTAACTTATTGGATTATCACGTACTCAGAATACTAAGCACTGACTTTTGAATGTGAACACCTAAGGTCTCCGACGTGTCACATCAGAAGACAAGAAAAGAGAAAGAATGTATATTTTGTATGTTACATATATGTGCAGTGAGTCACGTGTACTTAAAGCCAACAATGTTTCACTTCCTTTTAGGCTTTTGAAAGCTTCGTTGAGATTTCTACAAGCCGTTTTAAAACATTCCAACTTTTAAGTTACTGGAATAAAACTATATATTTATATCCATTTGTAACTTTATAACTGTATCGCTTTGGCGATTCATTACCATTGTATCGAATTATTATCCAACCAAGATACAATTTCTCAACAACTTCATGACAACTTTCAACTGATCTAATTTTAATAGAAAGTAGTTGTGATAGAAGAAAAGGTTGAGTTTAGAAACTAGTTAATGGTGAATACATTCATCGATCTGTATGATATACAATTTACTTTTATCTTTTGATCCTATTATCATTGATATCATTACTGAATAATATGTATATGAGTAGTATAAACAGTTACATTGTTTTGAGGTTTTCTGTCTAGACAATTTAACTAAACTATGCATAAAGTAATAGAATGTAAACTACAGTATTTTAATTTTCTGTTAGGTATACGTATTCTAACCGTAGCTCTTACAATGATGTTGTAATAGAGTTTGTTTATTGTCATAAATTAATCTAGTTAAATTGGTTGGAACATATATGTTTTCATGGGTTCTATCATACTAAATCGGTTATTTGAAGTGATTTTTAACTATGAGATATTAATTTGATGTCACAAATCGGTTTGTATTAAACAACTATTGATCATTAACCAGCACTGGGCAGTGGCTTTGTCGTAGTGCAGGACTTTACATCAGTGTGCATCCACTGCCCAAAAAAAGATATAACTATTGACCCATTGAGCCAGCTCTCTGAATTAGAATTAGCAACTATTTGAAGCCGACTCAATGGTTAAATAGTAAAGCGTTTGTAGCAAAACATGATGATCCTGGGTTCAATCGCTGTTGGAGAGGTGGATGCACAGAGCTTAATAGTCCAACACTAGGATGAAATAGGCACCCAGTGCTAATTTATAGTATAAAATCCACAATCTCCACAGAATCTAATCACAGTTATGATCCATCTATATACATTGAATAATGAATTTGTCTACGTGTTCACACATTGTAACCGTATTGTTGATGACATTTGATAATTGAAAAAATTTGTTTTCATGAATTATGGTTAGTTTTATTATGTAATTTCAAAACATACTACTTCTTTTTAAACGAGGTAGTTTTTTAGTGATAAATTTTACTTGTAGTTGTTTGTATTCATGATAGATTGATGTTGATTGGGTACTATTGAAAACCAAGACATACTAAACAGTTATTACGATATAGTAGTAATGAACGCTTCCGAAGTTTACACATTCTAACATGTTAGGGAGTCAGATTTCATGAAGAATGCTTATCGATTTCTAACCACTCTACCAATTAAGGTTCAATTGTAGAATTCTAACGTCTGGAAGAAGACACGTGATTGGCCAATATAATGTGACAGACATATGACGAAGACTAGGTCTTGTATATAAATATCTTCTATATTATTGGTTGTTATAATACATGAATGTGAGTAACTAGTTAACTTCTTGATAATCAGTTAAATCTTTGCTTTATGTATTGCGGGATAATACACAGTGACCTTAACCTTGTCAATCAGTATACGAACACGTCAGCTCAACGACTACCAGTCCCCCAAAGCAAGAATAGAGAAAACAACAACTAATGAACCAACCAGACACAATCTAATCCAACCCAATTCCGGTAATATTGTATCTCAATCATGCCTTTATATATACACACAATCAGTCACAGTAAAAATCAATTAGGGATTTTACAGTAATACGAAACAAAAGAGATTATGGCACTGAATTGGGGGTAACTTGTACACAACTAATTAACTGTAGTTCATAATGAGAGACAATATAATAACAACAAATATGCTAAACGGGAGGATAGGATAGGAACGTAAAAATAATAGAAATGTAATGTTAACATTACTCACGACCAGAATAAATGAATATAGTTCTTGAAGTTTTTCACCTTCCTTTAATCGTCCGACATAACACTTTGTGCCTGTACAATAGATTAAGACAAGCCTGGGATGTTAGCTGTAAGACAGTAACCCGACGGATAACAGAAACGATAATATCAGCTATCCCTGCTTCAGATACAATAAATTCTCAACTCAATCATTTTGTAATATAACTCAATGACTATCGACTATCATTGGTAATAATGATGTCATGCAATTTGTTCCCATCAAAATTTTAATAATACAAGAACGACAATATTTGCAGCATACTTTGAATTCAATGTATTTCGTCGCGCTCAATTTCATCAGCTACATACATGTTATTAGTTTTAGATAGCTCAAATTATTACCAATACATATATTGATTTTGTCAATTGAATTGTTTATCTGATAACATCGATTTATTGCTACCATGGCAACTGAAGATTAACTACTGATTCCTTTTGAACACAAAGGTCAGATTTCCATCGTCTAATTGCAATGGGCTCACCGAATTTTCATAGGATCGTTTCATGTTGTTGATGATTTTAAAAGAATTTGTTACATCGACCTCATATCCTGTGTCTACCAGATGATGTATAATTGAACTTCTTAAAGTGATTGCCTCTTTCAATTACGGATATGTTCAATAAATCGTGAATTAGCCCATCTTTCTGTTCCTTCCAATGTACATACATGTGAATTAATAAATACAATTGAAAGTAATATAAAACGAATATATTTATTAACTATTATGTTGACTTATAAAATATCATATTTTACAGAACATCAGTAGTTTAATCGTATATATAAAACTAAAATCTATGAACTTCAGTATTTATAACCTTTTTTTTTATTTTAAATTTTTATTTTAAATTTTAAATTTGATTTGATTGAATATATCACAGATTGATGTTGGCAGAGTACCATTGACAACTATAATAATGAGCTCATTAGTGACTAACTCTAGGATGTTCCTAAAGCTCTAGTGAGAAATGGTGACTGATGGAGTTCAGACTTGTCGGGAGTGAGACAGTTATCACTAATGACAATGGATGATCGTCGCGCTATATATTATCATAAATTGATGGAAGTGGGAATTCTACCATTGAATGCCGACCCAGTGGTGCAGATGGTTAGGCGTTCACCGTCAACCTGAAGCCCCTAGTGTGGAATCGTGCGTGCGCACTGCTGAAGAGTTCCACACTAGAACGAAACAGCTGTCTAGCAGTGCTTCCTTGTTGTCAATGGTACCCTGCCAACATCAATCTGTGATATATTCAATCAAATAAAATAACCATTCTCCACAAAAATAACCATCCCAATTGAAATATAAGTTACTTAAATTCATTGATTTTTTATTAAAGTTCTATACTAATTATAAACAAATTCTTATTGATTGTTACTAAGTATAAAGTTTTTTTTTTTATTTTATTTGAAAGAAAAACCAAAATTTTTTAAAATTTTTTTATATTTATTTTATTAATTGTTAAGAGTAGATTATTGAACATTGAACAAATTTGAATATTTGACCATATGATTTACAAGGTTAATGTTAACTATTAAACAGAATGTATTTTAATTGAATATTGAAATAAGTTTTGAATGAAGATTAATTTCACTTAAGGTGATATATATATGATATATAATAATGAAGTTTTTAGGATAAACTTATGTATTCCCGTGTATTCCCAGTGTGAACATCAACATTGAGATGCAGGTACATCCATCCGATGAGCCTGAAATAGGATGAAACGCGCGTCTTGGATTCCACTTGCCAGTCACAATCTAACTTATATGATACTAGTGAAAAATTCTCTATATCGAGGCAATCCGCTCAGGATGCACATATAGCAACAATGACTGACCAGCTTCAGTCTATAACAAATCAACGGGAATACACAAGTTTATCCTAATTCAAATGTGCCCGTTGCACAAATGTGATTGTCTGGGCTCAGTAGTCTAGCGGTGAACGCGATAGAGTTCGACACGAAACGGATTAAGTTCGAATATCAATCTGTACATCAACATTGGGATACAGGTATATCAATCCGATAAATCCTAAATGGGAGGAAACGCACTTTCTGGATTCCACTTGCTAGTCACAATTAAACTTAAATAATGTATCATCTAGTTTCATTGATGTTGAGTATTATCATTTTGTTATTTAGGTTGTTATGAATTTTCTATTTTGTGTGGGGTATTCATTTGAATTGATTAATTGCTAAGTAGTGATTAAGTGCTCACCATAAACATTCAAAACATAACCATTCATAGGGAATAAATCACTTACATTAGTAGCTATATTTCACAGATTGTTCGTCACTGAGAATTAGATAAATACGGTGTTCATCATTACTTAATAATTAAGCATTACAGATGGACATTATACAGGAATTCACATTGTTAAACAATAAACCAAAATCATTTCAGTTCGATTATGATTGGCAAATGGAATACAAGACACGTGTTTCATTCTGTTTAGGAATCGTTAGTTGGATGTACCTGAATCAAAATTAAGATAAGATTGTATTTTCCAGTTGATTTGTAAGGGGCTAAAACTAGTCAGTCTCTGTTGCCATATATGCATCCCTAAAGGATTGCCTCGATATAGCGATAGTACACAAGTTATATTTAAGTTCGATTGTGACTGGCAAGCAGAATCCAAGACGCAGTCTGGACACAGTAGCCTAGTTATGACCTCTGTGACGTTTGGCGTGAAGCGGACTCAGTTTAAATCACAATGTGAACATCAACATTGGGATGCAGATACATCCAGCCGATGAGTCCCAAATAGCACGAAATGCACGTCCTGGATTTCTCTTTCAATCCCAATCGAACTTAAATATAACTGAATCAAAATATTTACAATTCATATATTTTAATAGATAAACCGATTAATTGCCAACAAAAAAAAACATCCATTAGTGTTGATTAAGTCAGCAAACAATATGCACATTGTTCTATCTCAATGAAGTCATCTAAAAATCTTCTAATCAACTCATTATTGAAACTTGAAGAAGATAGATTGATAATTTACAAAGTATTTGCAGTTCATTTGATGTTGATTATTAACCTTAGACATATTTACTGAAAATCAATTGATATTTCTCGTAGACATTCATTCTAAGAATCTAATCAACAACACCATGTGATATAAAGTAGCAAGAAATTGAAATCACAATACATAGAATCTATTCTATTAGATATTGGGACCTCCTACTGCTACACTGCTTTTGTTGAACATTTAGTAACTATGCTATTTGTATTGTATAAACTGTAAGCTTTTCTTATTCTAATTAACTGTTGTTATATCTGTTTCTATTCCCGAGTTGCTGTAATCTTACTATGACTGTATTATCCCGATTTCTGTGTACAGCTCCCCTAAACCAATCTTTAATATATTTTGTATTTTATTACTGGTTGCTCTATTATATGATGTACAGAAGCCATTATATCGTATTCAGTAAACGACTCAGTCTTAGCTCCCATTCGTTGGCTCTTGTTCTCTCTATCCATACCTCTGAGTTAGACTTTGATTACTCAGGCATAGTACCAGCCAATCACCGTTTCACATCTCAGTTAGGCCATAGACATAGTACTAGTCCCATTGGCTAGCTTCCTCCAGTCAACCACTGGCGAAGATCATTACAGGATGAAACAAACTATTCATACATTCAAGAAAAGCTACATGGAATTGTTCAGTCAGCATGTTCTTCAGATAAGTGGTGCTATAAAGATAAATACAGTCATAGTCTGAAGATATTCGATATTTTGTTATAACATTTAAGCAGAAAAGCTAATAAAAAGTAACAGTAATAACGGCTTGTTCAGTTTATGTGGTCCTGAAGAGTTGTTTTTTTCTTTCTCGTAGATTCGATATGATTGGGTACCATTAAAAATCAAGAAGTAGTGAATGTTCATCGAGCTATATTGCAAGCTGATTGAAGTAAGAACCTTTTTAATGATTATTATGAACTCCGTTCAGTGACATATTACCCTAGTAGCTTAATGGTAATGCTTGTTTCATGATGAAAGGGAGTAATTGGAGACTGAAGACAATCATTGTTCATGAGTGTCGATCGAAATCATTCAGCATAACAAACCAAAAGTCAATATTCTAAGCTAACATATGATCTAGTTAGATTGCTGGTTAACAGTACACATAAGGCAACTGCTGACATGAAGGGATTTAGAATGTGTTTGGGTCTTTTCGTTGATTTGTCATAGACTGAAATTGATCAGTTTCTGACGAGTCCAAAATAAAACGAAAGATTGGTCTTGATTTCCGCTTCTCAATTACAATCTGATGAAAATAATTAAGGTATTTGTTTAAGTGATTTTTTATATAAGATTTGCAGCACTAACAGTATTCTATTCAATAGTTCAGTTTCCATTATTCATTCTTTAGTACTTTACATTGATTATTTAATTCTACTGATCAAGTTACAAGACTAAGTGAATCATTGTAATATATATTGTAAATGATGACTAAGGATGTTACAGACAATGAAACTGAATAGTCCGATATTAAAACCGCAAGGCAGTATCAGTTCCCTTAGTATTATCTATGTCTTAATGATGAATGCTAATTCTTATGTTAACCAAAGGTGTTATAAACACTACCATGAAACCAATTTCAGTATAGTTTCATTCTTTATTAATTATCTTCCTTGGGAAAATTAACATTTTATGGTGGAATTACTCATTTCAGATCTATTCTGTTTGTAAAACATAAGATAGAAAACAATAGTTGAGTATGAATTGTCTTTTTTATTGTCTACATAAATCTTAATTTGTTTTTTTAACATGCATTATTTGAGTTGGATTGTGACTAGCAAGTAAAATTCAGGATGTGTATTTCGTCCTATTTGGGACTCGCGGGTTGGATACAAGTTCATTCTAATGCGTATACTCCCGTTACACAAGTATGGCTGTTTGGACTTAGTAGTCTAAGGGTGAATGCGGTGGCGTTGGGCACGAGATAGAGCGAGTCCGAATCTTACTGCGAATATCAACATTGAGATGCAGGTACATACAGCCGACAAGTTCCAAATAGGACGAAACAAACGTGCTGGATCCCACTTGCTAGTCACAACTCAGCTCAAGTAATACTTTTGAATAATCACTATATCATGGCAATCCTCTCAGGATGCACATATATCAACAGCGATTCAGTTTATAGCAAATCAACAGAAAGATACAAGTTCAACCTGAATTTGTTATGTTTGAAATAAACTACTTAAAACAAAGTTTAAGTAGTTAAACTTTTATGATAAAACATTCGAGTAACGGAAAATCGATTATGTCATTAAGCAAGAATATAACACATTTCAGAGGGAAAAAAATCTCTTTTCGACAATATCATTTATTAAAGCTGGACAATCGTATTGTATAGTCCTTTCTTGATGGTATCTGTCTAACAAAAAAAAATTACTTAGTAAATTACTTAGAATTTTCAAGTATCCAAAGGATTAATAGCATGTTACGTTACTTTATCTGTAAGCAGAGATCGAGTTTAGACTGAAGGATTTTCAAGGTTTCAGCGGTTTATATGATGTCTATCCGTGCTTTCTTTAAGGTCAACCATTCAGCAATATAAATAACCCTGAAGGATGAGTCAGGAGGATCAACATGACTCGAGTTACTATTGTGTTCTTGTATTGAGCTTATAAATAATTTACATCCTCACTTAAGAAGCCATAAGGGTAATGTTCAGTGATACGTTTGGAAAAATTGTGCTCTGTATAGCCAGTATAATAAGCTCTACAAGAATAAGTAAAGGTCATTTTGAAAATTATCATTGACGAACTACAGTTACATTGCCAGTAAATACACTTTACATTTATAGCCGTCAATGACGAACTTAAGGTAGATATAAACTTCTGAAATATACGCAAATGAATTATATGCGATCATATTTTATGTTTACTATGAATTGTTTTTTAGTTGTTGGGGATTGTGGAGATTGCTGAATTTCAATTTGATACTGTCTTATATTACACAATCATTGAAAACTAAGAACTGATAATCCACAGATGTTACACCTTAGTGTAGAATTTAATAACTCCCAAGACACCCAATTTAAATCAATATCGGCTCATTAATGACTTACTTTAGGAGATAGTTCCAAGAGGTCTAGTGATAAGATATGATCTGTATAATTCACCCATCTGAATGCATGTCAGTTACCGACTGATAGTAGTATATGCATCCGTGAAAATATATTGTTAAATGATTAAAGCTAGAATTACTGATTGGTGGATGCCAGATGATTCATTGGTCTGACAGTTAATCATTCACTGTAAAACCTGGGTGTAGTAAGTTGAATATCTTGATGATGTCGTGGATACATACCTCTGAAAAGGTCTACACTAGAAAGAAGCGTCTGTATAGTAGTGTTTCTTAATTTTAAATAACTACCTCAATCAATCAATCAATCAATCAATGAATTTCTGTACTCAACGTGAAGCATAGTCCACCGACCAGCATTCTTCAACTAATTCTGTCCTGATCATTCCTTTCCGGCTCTTCCCAAGTGCTATTTATTCTCTTCAAGTCTGTCCCTAATGCCCGACGCAGTGTGTTCTTGGGTTTTTCTCTTTTCCCTTGGCCTTTAGCAATCCAAGTTAGTTCTTTACTTATGAGATAGTTTGATGATTTTCTGACTTTCTGTCCTATCCACTTCTAGAATCTTTTCCTAATTTCTTTCTCGGCTGAATTATGGTTAAATTGTCCTCTGCCACAAAAGGTTGTTGTTGACGGTATCTGGTCAAAGAATCCAAGGTATCTTACACAGACAACTGTTTATAAATACTTATATCTTTTGAATGATGTTTATTGTATCTCTCTAAGTTTCAGCTCCATACAACAGACGTCTTCACATTTGTATTGAAAATCTTGACTATGAAGTTGGCTGACAGTCGGTTTGAATTCCAGATGTTTTTCAGTTGTAGAAATGTTGGTCTTATCTTTCCAATCCACGTCTTTACATCTGCATCAGACCCTCCGTATTTATCGCTGATCCTGCCCAAGTATGTTACAGTTTTTACAGCTAATAGAATTTCTCCATCAAGTGTAATTGGGTAGTGTCCCTTGATTTGTTTTGAAAGATCCTGTTTGTTCCTTTTGCATATGTTAAAGCATACTGCTGCAGAGGCTGTTGATACACTGTCCGTTTTCACCTGCATTTGTTGCTGTGTATGGGATAGTAAAGCTAGGTGGGTCATCTCTAATCCCAAGTCATCTAGTTGCATCCATATTGTCCACTATATTCTGAGCTTGCCTTAAGATGTTGCAGGTTTTATGTTCCGGTCAACCACTAGTAGAGAAAGGAAAAACGAGAGCAAGCAGCTTAAAGAAGCTACCCTGCTATATAATAAACGCTTACCAGTAAAAGCATTTTCAATAACTAGCTAGATCAAGTTAATTGATGATATCAAGTTCTGATTACGTAATGTTTATTTTTATGACAACTATGAACATAGTATCTAGTCATTTCTAATTTCATGCCTATTGCATGATTGAATGATATAAATACTTTACATTAAATTAAGTAATAAATCAAATTACGATTAAAAAAAACCTTAGATACCGTCTGTTTTCCTTTCTTCTCATCTTTTTTTGAAATGTTCACTTATTAAAATGTTTCTTTTGTTTCATTTTTGTTGACATTTTGTCTCAATGGAATAGTTTTGTTACTCAATCGACTATTTTTGTTGCTATGATAGTGTATAAATTGCACTATTGTCTATCTTTATATCATAGAAACTGTGTTGGCATGAATATTAGTATCTATGTAGTTACTGTTTATTGATTGAAATTAATTAGTTACTTTATCCAGTACAATGTGATTGAACCTGAATATACAGTTTATACTTTGGTAGTTAATAATAGTGCTCGTCTTAGTGAGCATAACAAATGTATGTGTAATTAGGATAAGCTTGTATTTTCCTGTTGGTTTGTAATGGACTGAAATTGGTTAGTTTCTGTTGCCATATGTGCATCCTTAGCAGATTGCCTCAATAAAGCGATATTACACAAGCGGAATCCAGTGACTGTCTGAACAGAGTAGTCTAGTGATGAACGCGGTGGCGTTCGACACGAAGCGGACTGAGTTCGAATCCCAGTGTGAACATCAATCTTGGGATGCAGGTATATCCAGGCGGTGAGTTCGAAACAGAACAAAACGCGCCTCCTGGATTCCGCTTGCCAGTCACAATCCAACTTCAATATATAACTTGTGTAATAACGCTATATCGAGGCAATCCGCTCAGGATGCACATATGGCAACAGAGACTGACCAGTTTCAGTCCTTTACAAATCAACGGGAAAATACAAGCTTATCCTAATTACCAATATATCATTTAAACAATATACCGATATAAAATCTCATACATCATGATCCCTTCATTAACTTAAACGAAGTAAGAATAATACACTTTATACAATAGAATGAGTTAATTTCATACTGTATGGTTCCTCATCACGGAATTGAATCGACAATTAGGATGCAACTCGATGATTTGGACTTCGCAGATGATCTAGCTCTCCTAGCACATACACACCAACAAATGCAAGCATAGACAACCAGTGTAGCAGCGACTTCAGCATCAGTAGGCTTGAACATACATGAGGGAAAGAGTAAGATTCTTAAATACAAAACAGGGAGCACCAACCCAATTGAACTTGATGGAGAAACTCTGGAAGAAGTGAATACTTTCACATATCTGGCGAGCATCATTGATGAACAAGGAGGGTCCGATGCAAATGTAAAGGCAAGGATTGGCAAAGCCAAAACAGCATTCCCACAGTTGAAAAACATCTGGAACTCAAAACAAATATCAACTAACCTCAAAGTCAGACTCTTCAATTCGAACGTGAAGACAGTCCTGCTGTATAGAGCTGAAACTTGGAGAATTACTGCAAACATCATCAGAAGGGTGGGGGATGGGGGTGCTAGCCCCATGTCCAACCCTCCTCCTTTACCCGGGCTTGGGACCAGCAGTAGCCCTAGGAGAGCTACAGGTGGAGTTGAAAAACATATGGGACTCAAAACAAATATCAACTAACCTCAAAGTCAGACTCTTCAATTCGAACGTGAAGACAGTCCTGCTGTATAGAGCTGAAACTTAGAGAATTACTGCAAACATCATCAGAATGGTACAAGTAGTTATAAACAACTGCCTAAGCAAGATACTGAATGTCCGTTGGCCGGAAACCATCAGCAACAGCTTACTATGGGAGAGGACAAACCAACTTCTAGTCGAAGATGAAATTAGGAAAAGACGTTGGAAATGGATAGGATATACATAACGCAAACCATCAGACTGCATCACGAGACAAGCATTAACATGGATTCCTGTTAATAAACGGAAAAGAGGAAGGCCAAAGAACACGCTGCGTCGATAATTGGAAGCAGACATTAAAAGGATGAGCAGCAACTAGAAACAATTGGATATGATTGCTCAGGACACAGTTAAATGGAGGATCTTGGTGAGCGGCCTATGCTCCTCAGTGAGGAGTAACGGGCATAAGTAAGTAAGTAAGTATGTATAAAATTAATTAAATTGATACATACAATAGTTATTAAAATTGAGATTGAAATGATATTAATGAATCATATAACAGTACACGCATAGACACACACGCCAACTGCCTAAGCAAGATACTGAATGTCCGTTGGCCGGAAACCATCAGCAACAGCTTACTATGGGAGAGGACAAACCAACTTCTAGTCGAAGATGAAATTAGGAAAAGACGTTGGAAATGGATAGGATATACATAACGCAAACCATCAGACTGCATCACGAGACAAGCATTAACATGGATTCCTGTTAATAAACGGAAAAGAGGAAGGCCAAAGAACACGCTGCGTCGATAATTGGAAGCAGACATTAAAAGGATGAGCAGCAACTAGAAACAATTGGATATGATTGCTCAGGACACAGTTAAATGGGCACACACAAATACCGATTCCGTCATCTTAGTAGTTAAGACTACGAAGTATGTTTGTTTTAGAACTGAGCTATGTGATGTAAGGTCAGTGAGTGATATCATTTCAATTGTTTAATGAAGCATGTAAATGTATCCAACAAATTTAATGATGAGTTTTAATTCTCATGAATTCATCCAACCTACAGCTACCTAACAATATTGGTCAGCTGCCTGTGTTCCACGAAGAGTAACAGGGCACCGACTGATTAATTGATAATTCCTATTGTGTTCAAAAGTAAAAAAAAGTTATCATTATCAGTGAATGTTGTAAGAATTGTCATAAATGAACTAAATTCGAATCCTCAACACTATGAGACTAGTATATTTGCCTACCACATCATAAACACAATGAAATATCTATCCATGTTTCATGAAAATGATTTCTCACCTATTTACACCAGATGATGAAAAAAAATGAACTTTATCGTTTGCACTTAAATTATAAAACATTTGAATAACCAAACATAATTACATAGAATAGTTACTAAGGTAATTAATAGTTACAGAAAATTATTACGTAATGATCACCTGATAACTTTATTATTATTATTATTAATAATAGGCTAATGGAATGCAGTATTAACACTTAACAGTGTCATATTTAAGATGTCTTTTAACTGATTTTACTAAGTCACTCTTATCTGTCAATAGGTTGAATCATTAAAAATGCATAACACATTTCGTCTACCGATGTATCATTATGCAATGAAATACTTGTTAGAATTAGTATTACACTAATTGACGTTATTTAGATTTACTGCATACAAATGATAGAAGTAATAGTATTAGGATAAAACATGTATATTCCCGTTAATTTGTTATAGACTTAAGCTGGTCAGCCCCTATTGCTATATGTCCATCCTGAGAGGATTGCCTCGATATAGCGAATTTTTCACAAGTATTATATAAGTTGGATTGTGACTGGCAAGTGGAATCCATGACGCTGAGTCCAGGCAGTTACTGTCTGGACTCAGTAGTCTAGTGGTGAACGCAGTGGCGTTCGACACGAAACGGACTGGATTCGAATCCTAGTGTGAACATCAACATTGGGATGCAGGTACATCCAGCCGATGAGTCCTAAATAGAACGAAACGCGCGTCCTGGATTCCACTTGCCAGTCACAATCCAATTTATATGATAGAAGCAATAGGTTTACATCTATTCGTCATTTATATACAGTCATGAATGTAAACTATTGGAGATTGGATTGTAGTACTTCATGAGTGAGAGATTATATTGAATGGAATAGTTATGATTAACGGTTAACTTTACTTTGATGTTTCTATTGAGCCAGCATCATAATTACCTACTAATTGTATTGAATAGTTTATGCGCTTCATATTATATTGGTTGAAGTGGAGTATACACAGCAGAATATGATACTCTAATCAATTCTGTCCAGGTCAGTACCAGCCGATGATTAATTACTGCAAGGTATTGATCTGACCTAAGAATAGAATTGATTGTAGAATCATGTTATACGGTTTATGCTCCACTTCAAACAATATGCTATGTATTTCAAAAGGTATCAAATACTATTAATAGGTAATTATGAAACAAATTTATTCAGTGAAAGATTCCTTTTAAACGGATTCATACAGAAAATCGTATACGTATGTATATATTGATAGATCTCTTATGTAATATAGATCATAATTCGTTACATATTGATGCTGGTAGAGTACTACTAGAGAGCAGTTATGTTCTAGTATGGGACTGATTGTTACAATAATCAGCTCCCTATTTACTAACTTCAGGATGTTGCTGAAGCTCTTTATAAGAAACTGTGACTGTCGGAGTTTATACCTGTCAGGAGTGAGACATTTATAAACAATGAAAACGGATGGTCGATGCGCTATATCACAAAATAACGGATTCTATGACTGGGTACTAATCCCGTAGTGTAGATGGGTAGATGTTTGTCAATCTGAAGCCTACGGGGCAAAATCTAGAGAGCACACTGCTGAGTTGTCCCATACTAGGACGAATCAACTGTCTAGCAGCGGTGCTTGATTTACACTAGTACTCTGTCAAAATCAGTCTGTGACGAATTCAATCAACTAAAGTTAACACCAATCTTCACAATCCATCTCGATTCATATATAGATCAATTAATAATTTTATGCTTGCTAACATGCTGATTAATGGTGGTGGTATGTGGTTCGATTACATAAATATAAAATATACAAATGAGTGGTGGTTAAAAGGAATAGATAACAGTTAATTGATAATAACTAAGTAACTGTGAGTGTTATTAGGTTAATATGAAAGAGATGTGAGCATGATTTGCTTAATAATTAGAGCCATAGGTAATGCTAACATAACAATAATGATAATAATGAAGAAAATTTACGAGGACTAGCTATGAGCATGACAAACAAAGGAGTCGAATAAATAGTTGTGACATATGAAGCTCAAGTTTTAGATAGTGGATAGCTAAGGATTCTTTTCTATTAAGAAAGTAAGCATGCACCTGTTGTAATATATTCACTATTCTAATTGATTTGATATAGCTAGCATTAGTTTGTGATGGAAAGTTGATTGGAAAATAGTCAGTAGGAAACCTATAGTCAAAGTTTGAAGCTAGTTTGGACTCGTTAACAAGGAGTACCTGCAGTCCTTGAGAGAACTTATGATAATTCCAAGTCACCCATTCTATTAGCTTTATGATGTATGTTCTATTTGAATATGGTCTCAGTGATATCCCAGTAACTACTGGCAACATTACAACTCGATTGATAGAATCTTATCTGTGCTATCAAAGACTTAGGATATATCATATTAGCCACCTCACAGCAATTAACTATTGCAAACATTTCACCTCTACAGAAGGGAGAAGTTAGCTGTGGCCCGACTAGCTCAGTTCCCACATTTTAACATATAGCATTAGAAGTAGTGCTAAGAAATGTTGGCATTAGTTATTGAAAATGACACTTTGTACACTGAGATTGTCTGAATTTTTAAACTGCAATAATTTCAGTCTTGATAATGACGGTTCTTCGTTCATTTTTTTCCAACCATGTCTGTAGGTGCTCATGGCAGCTTAAGTACAATGAACTCTGAGTATGATCAATCTAATTTGCATCACAAGAACGGTTAAATTAGTGTATTTCATTGAAGCCATCACGATTAACCTCAAAATATTAGTGCACTTAAAGAATATCCTGCGGAAATTATCCAGACGAAGAGTTATTGCATTGTAGTTAGAAAACACTTTGATGAATGTTAAAATGTGTCACATCGTAATTCTACACATTGATTAGCACGAAGTAGTAACCGGTACTATCTTTACGTAGTATTTCATAAGGTTAAAGAGATTCTATCAAACATTTTGGCACGTGGATACTAGTTAAATGATTCAACATCGCAAGCACTATATTTAGATGGAAAGTAATAGTGGCTTAACAGTAGCCAGTGAGAAACAGAAGACTTAAATTTACTGCTAGTAAGCACTCATCAGAAAGGACTATTTACAATCTTTTGGAAACTATTACACTTTGAGTTATGAGATCAACAGCCACCCAGTATCACTTAATTGATCAAACTAAACTAGACAACCAACGTAATGCAAACAACACAGTCAGTTTTACAATAGTCAATTTTGACCTTAATAATAATGATTTAGGAGCTTAAAATTAAGCGACACAAAATGGAATCAACCAAGACATATTAATTCTTAAAAGATTCCTAGTATACTGTATTGATGAATATCAAACTAGAACGAAAACTAGATTCGACTCTTTCTATTGACTACATCTTAACTACTTTCCCCAATTACTGTATTCCTTGAATTTCATCAATCAACTTAGATCATCTACATTTACATAGTTTGAAATCATGTATTTCATCGACATTTCCTAGCATAAAACTACTTTTATTATTAAGTTGGATGGTGATTGGTTAGCGGGATTCAGGATACGTGTTTCGTTCTATTTGGGGTTCATCAGCCAAATATACCTAGATTCCAGGCAATTTCAGTTCGTGATAAATTAACAGGAAGATATAAATACTTTTTTCTTAAATTACTTTTATTATTTATGAAAACTGACGACGTTCTACTGATGACGTTCTACTTTTACACAATTTCTACGGTTAAATAATCTAAGTAATAAATTACGGTCATTAATTATTACTTAGTGAAAGTATGACTTCCGGCACTTTTTTTTCTTTTTACCTTTAATCACTAAGTCACTATATTTTGTATATAAAAGTAACTCTATAGAATCAAAAAGGCAAATCTAATAACCATGAAACTAGTATAACATGATTAGGTCTAGTTAATGATGAATTAATTTATTTCTAAGAACTCTTGTTATATTATTCTTTATATTCATTATACTTTGATATTAGATGGGAACCAATCCAAAGTAAGAAGCTGTATTAGACGGTATTGTCGTCCACTTATAAAATTATCCAATACTTTACACCTGTTATGACGTGAAGAGAGGGAGGGAGGATCTGGATGGTTGTAGCGAACGTCAATAGAGTGTGTGCCTAGCTGATAATGCGCGACTGACCTAAGTCCACTCATCATCCCAGGCCGACAATAGAAGAACCTGAATTGAGAACAGGAAAACGGAGAACCGAGACTGTATTGTATTTTTATCATCCCTTTATATATACATTGAACCAGACAACACAGTAAACCAAACAAGAATCTAATATTGATACATAACAAAGGAAAGAGTGGCAGTGAATGGGGAGAACATGTATGCAACAAAGTAACCGTAGTGCATAGTAATAAACAATATACAAAGAATAAATACACTAAACGAGAGAACCGGGTAAAGGGAACGTAACAGTCATAAAAATAGAATGATTACATTACTCATGAACAAAATAATGAGAATAGTCCGCTAAAATACCGTACTGAAAGTTCGCTATTCTTCTTTAACCGCCCGGCGTAACAACACCCTTATGACTATTGAGATCAGCCAATTTGGAAATGTCACAATTATTGCTAGTAATATTAAATATACATGGTGTTAAGACACAAATTAATTAATCTAATAGGAAATCCACTAGTGAGTGTTGACTTTCCGAAATGGTTTTGTAATGTCGGACGACTAAAGAAGAGTGAATAAAACTTCCAGAACTGTGTTGTAGAGGACTAATTCATTTATTCTGGTCATGTGTAATGTAAACATTACATTTCTATTATTGTTACGTTCCTCTTACCCTATCCTCTCGTTTAGTATATTTGCTGTTAATATATTGTCTCTTACTATGAACTACAGTTAATTAGTCGTATAAAAGTTACCCCCCCCCCACATTCATTGCCACAATCTCTTCTGTTTCATATTGGTGTATAATCCATAATTGGTTTGCTGTATGGTCTGAATTTGTGTATATATAAAGGCATGATTGGACTACAATACGATCAAATTGGATTGGATTGTATCTGTTTGGCTCATAAATCGTTGTTTTCTCTATTCCGGCTTGGGGGGGGGGACTGATAGTCGCTGGTCAGACGTGTACGTATACTGATTGGCAATTATCAAGGCTACTGTGTGTTTTCCTAAATGCATATTAAGTTTAGTTTTCTGTCTCGAGATCCGAAGGTCTTTGGTTTGATTTCTTGGTGAAATTAAGATGCTAGTTGCAGAGACGTTTTATGAAAGTAACATCTGTGGCAAATTTAAACAATCGATTACTCTAATCTATTAAATGGCAATTTTGTTTTAATTAGAATTAACTGATATGTTATCTTGTTTAATAATCACAAGACAAGCATTAACATGGAATCCTGTTGGGAAACGGAAAAGAGGAAGGCCAAAGAACACGCTGCGTCGAGAATTGGAAGCAGACATTAAAAGGATGAGCAGCAACTGGAAACAATTGGAAAGGATTGCTCAGGACAGAGTTAAATGGAGAACACTGGTGAGCGGCCTATGCTCCTCAGCGAGGAGTAACGGGCATAAGTAAGTAAGTAAGTAACTGATATGTTATACAAATATTAAGTTTACTGTAGATGATCATATTACTGGGAGATAAGCACTTTCTTTATTCATCAAAAGGTAAATGAATTGGTTAGTTAATAGATCAGTATGAAAGTTCATCTTTTGTTTCTTTTGGACTCATAGAAGGGGACAAATGTTTGCCGTTTTATACTGTTACTGAACTCGGCTCTGTTATTTTGTAATGAGTATATACATTGTTAAGGAGGTCTCTCCTATGACGTAACTGCGATCTATAAGTCTTCCCTAGGTTTTATTAGTTTGTTTAACTTAGGCTATTTCTTGTTATCACATTCAAATTTGACAATTTTCACAACACACAATGATAACGATAACATTTTTCTTTTGAGAACACAAATTGAGTTTCAGGTGTTAAGTATCAATAGCTTAGAAATATGTTACTAAAATCTATGGTACAACAGAAAGTTCTACCAATACGTTTTTTTGTGTTGATGTTGGATTTCGACTGGCAAGCGGAATCCAGGACTCGCGTTTCGTCCTATTTGGGACTCATAGGCTGGACGTACCTGCATTCCAATGTTAATGTTCACACTGGGATTCGAACTCAGTCCACTTCGTGTCAAACGCCGTTTTTCATTGTTACGTTTTTGATTGTTACTCTAATTAACTTCCAAGAACTTTCTTCTGTATACAACATACATTGCACTCTATTCAACGCTCTTAATGCTAACTTGATTCTTCCTATATCACAATGAGATTTTCTTTATGATAGTCAATCTTAAGTATTTTATACATTGGATTGCATATAATTCAAGCTGAATAAAACAACTGATGAGAATATAACAAAACGAAGTGAACCCACTCAAGTTATTGTTTTTACTGTAACATCTTGAATTATTGTTCAAAGGTTATAGATTTACATACCTAAGTTTCTGTTGAATTAAACTTAATTCAGTATGAAAGAGAACTGAATTGATGTTGTGACCGTCGCTTATTCTTATCAAAAAGTCCATTTCTTGGATGAAACAACTGTCGAATGCTCTCCGGTTTTCACTGGTACCAAACAAACATGAATCTGTGACGAGTACAAATAACTGAACTTTAAACCCATTTTCACAAAACCACTTCAATTTAATAATAATAATAATAATAATAATAAGATAACTAGTGAATAACCTCAAGATATTCCTGAAGTTCCAAAAATAAGTCGTCACTGGTAGACTTTATACTTGTCAGTAGTAAGTGGTATTCACTGATCGTCTTACTATACCACAAATTGATGGAAGAGGGAATTCTACGATTAGAAGGCGATTCTACTCAGTGGTACACCTGCTTAAGCATTTTCTATGAGACTTGAAGGCTCAGGACTATGTTTCCTAGTAGAATCTAGTGTTCAGAAATCTGTAGTTCTGTTTACTTCACCTCTCTTTAAATCAAATTTTGAAAACTAAAGCACTTTCCGAGCTGTATCTTAGTGAACTTTGTTTGTTGTAATCCTTGTACGCTTAGTTGCATTTTTTTGCCGACAACTACCTTTACATAAATAACATTTCACCATCACCATTCTCTGAGTACAGTAGTAATCTGAACACGTTTACATTAATAGCACATCACATAAAAACCATTGAAACTTTAAATCTCCTGCTAATGCATAAATCACTAGATTTGACCATTTACAGTATATTGGATACTATAACTGGAAAAAGGAAAGATGTTGGCATACTCATTCTCCATATTAAATTATATATTAGACTAGACTTGAAGGAGATGATCTAACATATCAGTAACATATCATGTAACTACTACAGGTAACAAAATTATCATCAAGATTGTTGAAGTTAGATTGGGACTGGTAAAAGGAATCAACTACCCGCACTTTGTCCTACTTGGGACTCGTCAGCTGGATGTACCTGAACCCCAATGTTCGTGTTCACAGTGTGAATCAAACTTGCTTCGTTTCGTGCCAAACGCTAACACTAGGCTACTGAGTCCAAGTATGAACATTAACACTTGGATACAGGTACATCCAGTTAACCAGAAGAAAATAAGACGAAGCTTGTGACTTAAATTCCGCTTTCCTCTCACAATACAACTTAAACAATAGTCTTGATCTATCGCTATATAGAAGCAATCCTCTCAGAATGCCCCCTTTTATTTTAACAGAGACTGACCAGTTTTAGTTCATGACAAATCAACGGAAAACTCCATATACATCCTAATTATGATTAACACATTTGATATGAATTGTTGCCTCTGTAATTGTTAACTTCATTTATTATTTGTTCTAGGTTAGTTAAGATGGGACCAAATCAGTTTCAAAACGACGATCTCAACAATTTAGTGATATAATGGATAACGATTGTAAACAATCTCTGCCACCTATCAAAACTCAATACAAACAATTTATTCAACTAAAATTTACATATGTAGGATATTTCCATTGTTAGTATCATCTTACAAAATGTATCAAATGTCTGAAAAACACAATGTACAGTGTTGGAACTCTACGTAAACACTGATAACGACTAAAATGTTCTACAGAGGCTGACCAGTTTAAGCCCACTGTGTAAGTCCGACTATCTGGACACAGTAGCCTAGTGGTGAACGTGATGGCGTTTGGCACGAAGCGGACTGGGTTCTAGTCCCAGTGTGAAAATCAAGATTGGGATGTAGGTATGTCAAGCTGATGAGCCCTAAAATAGGACAAAACGCACATTCTGGATTCCGCTTGCTCAGTCACAATCCAAAGCAAATATTACCTACATAATGTTTGTTAGTTTGAAGACCACTTGGATAACGAGACGCTTATGTGGTGAAAACAGTGAACGTCATAAATATTATATACATTACTTTTAATCACCAATTTGCATATCCTTCGTGTTCTTTGAACCACGTCGGTTGTAGGCCTGCTTCCCTTGATTGTCTTATGTATTCTAATCATACTTTACTCCTTACCACCACGCAACTCACCACATATGCTGTTTACTGATTCTTTTCACTTTCATGCGGCATTCCTTTGCCAACCATATATAGACGATCTTATGAGTAGTATCCACCAAACTAGTACACATGGCAACAACTAAAATACACTTTAATTGATGCTTATCTTTATCTTGGATAGTTTCTTTTCTTTATTGGCAAAGTTTTATACTATTGATTATTGAATAGTGACTATGTATTGATGTGTTATTTTGTTTCATTTACTTTTTTCATGAATAGAATGTAAATGTACTGCATTCTTTAGTATACTGAACTAATACACAAAGTAAAAAACATATAAATGAAACAAATCAATTAGGTTCTTTTTTGTCTGTTCAAATATTTTCATTTTGTAAAAATATGGTCATATTCTTGTCAAGTTCTATTGTATTATTGATAGAATTCAATTAGAACTATAATGGGCTTGATGTACATTCAATTGATGAGTAACCAATGCATATATCAATGTCTTAGAGGGGATCAGCCAAGACTCGAAAAGCTCAGTGTTAACATTCGTAGACTATAAAATTGAATGATCTGGGATCATATACACAAGAGAGCACTAGTTCACTTAAAGACTGAAGGTAAAAGCAATCTAAAATAGTACGAAACCTAGTTCCAGGGTTTTTTTACAACTACCCCCGAACCACCTTCCCTCTTGACATAATTCTAATAATGTCTAGTCACTTAAACTATTGACCACTAGTGACCAACGATCAAAACATTAAGACTGATTGTTTCATACCTGTATACCTGTTCTGATATTTCTAGTGCTCAAGACCAATAACACAGCCAACCAGATGGAGTTACACTTACATATCAAAAATTCCTTCATATACATGTAAAACCTAAACACACAACCAACCAATTATGAAAGTAACAACAATACAGAACAAAAGAAACTGATATGGAAGTAGAGTAACATGTACACAATCAACTAGTTATAGTTTATGTATGTAAAACAATAGAATAGAGGTTCATAGGTCAGATGAGAGGTTAGAGAATATACAAAATATAGAAATAAAACATCTTCTGTAAATACAAACAAACTATATGAAATAATCGCCTTGGCAACAGTTCTAGAAGTCAGTCAGTCATCTTGATTCATCCAACATATCATCATTCACAGCAACTGTATTACTTAGAGATCTATTCAATGTTACAAGTCACTCTTCAATTCAATTCATAGATTATAAAATTTTGTATAGTGATTAATTTTTTAAACACTTATTTTTCCTTAGCAACAATTTAGAATAAGTTATTTCTTTTTTGTTTTTTTTTTAAACAAACAAGACAAAAATCTTTCACTATTGTTCATCAATATGTAATAAAAGTAAAGTGCATTTATTCGATTATATGAATATAACTACTTTTACTTTGTATCTGGAGCAATACATAATGTATCCATGTAAATTAAACATGTAGTTACTTCTTCTTCTTCTTCTTCTTCTTCTTCTTTTACTTTCTATTATAATATCAAACCTCAGACATCTTATCATTTTGATTTAGTATGAATAAAGTACATTTATCATATGATTCTTTGATATCTATTTATATATAATACTGGTACTTTACATGTTTTTATGTTGGAACTTAATGATTTACTATCATTTAATTTAATTTCTATTAGATAATCATTGATCATCTAATAAGTATTAAACAGTATTGTGATTGACAAGTAGAATTCATCAGAAGGATGTACTATGATCTTAGTGTTGATGTTCACACCTGTACTCGAACAAAGTTTCATTCGTAGTAAGCGTTATTGCATTCATCACTGGATTACTGAGTTTAGATAGTTATGTCATCACAATTCTATGAGAATCTACATATGGCAACAGGGATTGATCAATTTTGAATTATATGAAATTAAAGGGAATATACAAACATATTTAAATGAACTAATGAATAGGTGATAATAATTTTCATAATATGATAATGAAATATTTATTTTATTTGATTGGATATATCACAGATTGATGTTGGCAGGGTATCATTGAAAACCAGGGAGCACTGGACAGCTGTTTCGTTCTAGTGTGGAACTCTTCAGCAGTGCGCACTCACGATTCCGCACCAGGGGCTTCAGGTTGACACAAACGCCTATCTATCTGCACCACTGGGTCGGCATCCAATGGTAGAATTCCCACTTCCATCAATTTGTGATGAAAGTGCTCCCTGGTTTTCAATGGTACCCTGCCAACATCAATCTGTGATATATCCAATCAAATAAAATAACCAATCTCCACAAAAATAACCATCCCAATTGAAATAATTATTTATTGATAACAGTGATAGAATACATTGAATTCCATTTCTATTCTCATCAGTTATATACTAGAATCTATTGAAATTCTGTAACTGTAATATTGATCTACTACTTATATATTAAGAAATGAAAGTGTAAAGTGATTGGATTTCCCTATGTTTACTAATATACTAGATGATAATTCTAGCGACTATTGAAAACACCCTAACTATGTAAGCTTGTAATAATACATTGTAACCCTAGTAAAATTAGTTTAAAAAGTTAAGGTAAAAAAGGGACTTCTAGAGGGTTATGAAAAATTGGTAGTTTTCTCGGTGTAGACATTAAGTTTAATTATTTGTGTATGTTACAAATTGATGATAGTTAGGTAACAGTGAAAGCTAGGAGAGATTATCGAACAGTTGTTTCTTCAGAGTATGGGACTCCTCGGTAGTACTCATCCTTGATTCCCGACCACCCCCCCATCTTCCGCGATTCTAACATTCAGGTCCTACAACGACCGCCTAACCATTCTCATTTCCATCTATTTATGATATAGAGTGATAAGCACCCAAAGTCATTTGGTGACAACCGTCTCAAATGACTATTGTAAACGCCTTTAGTGACTACTACTCACTAGATTTTCGGGAGCATCCTGAAGTTTATCAGTAGTGTGCTCATCAGTGTAGTTAAGACAGTTTGTGAAGATAGGTAATAAGTTAACGTACTGTGAGTAAACAACTCTTCAGTGGTTCCTGATTTTCACTAGTGCCCAACCAACATCAATCTATGGCGAATACTGTCATAATGCAAAAATGGTTGATAACTCAAATACCAATTGAGTGGGCTTAGTCGATATCTGCTCGTTTGTTCTATGTCTACTCCGCCCCAATTCTGTGATAGAAGAACATAGGATGACAGACCAACTGGACACAATCACACTATATTTTGCGCATTCTTTTATACATACACAAAACCCGAACAAATAGTTAACCAAATTAGGAAACTAACATTATAACAAAATAGGAGTAATAGACAGACAGACAGTTACAACGTAGAACTTGGTACATGCGTACGTCAGTTCAAGTTTCCATACCGCAATTAGCAGACAGAGATTAAATTGTCGAATCAAATCCCAGAGTAGGGGAAGTAGTAACAGAGTTAGTATTAATGGAAGGGAATAGAGATCGCTGATAAGATTTAGGAAAATATGACTCAGTAAAGAGAAAATTATGATAAGTTCAGAAGATGAGAATTTGGAAGAAGACGAGTGGATGCACCTGCGCCATTGCCAACGATTTGGAGCCATATCACCCAAGGTCTCTAGCCAATTGTGACGAGCGTCACGCGGACCCCAACCAGGTAGTCTGCACCTATTAACATGGCTCAGCCCAACTATCAATGACTTCATGAACTAGTGACATGTTTTGATTTGGCCGCCCCTAGCCTTCCAGTCTACTCCCACACCAGACAGCATTGCTCGTCGAGGTAGGCGGTGGTCAGGCATACGTAACACATGTCCTAACCACCTTAGCTAATGAAGATTTACTACTTCATCAATAGACTTACCGTATTTACCTAGTACTCTATTCGTAACGTACGTATTGCTTACTCGGTGGTCTCAGCAAATACGAGTAATGCTTCGAAGACATCTGTGATCAAATACTAGGAGCCTACGAATATCCTCTATCTGTAACAGCCATGTTTCACATCCATAAAGTAGAACGGATCGAACTGCTGATCAGTGAATGAATAAGAGTAATAGTGAATGTGAACTGGAGTTCGTATACACAATTGACTAACCATAGTTCATCATTGAGAAATGATATAATAACAGTTAATATGTCAAATGAGAGGATAGGGCAGGGAGGAACTGAATGATAATATAAGCATATTGTTCACCTTGTATAAAACCAAAATTGGTGAAACAGTCTACAGATAAATAGTCCATCAAGATAATTAATCGTTATTAGTTGCCCAGCATATCAAATACAAACATATAATGGAAAAGATTTAATAATGTTTTCATGTAAACTAATTTATTTTGAATATATGAATACACTGAACAAGATAACAGTATACAGATAGAATTCATTGTAATGTGTTTATGAAATGCTGCAGAAAAAGGTATGATCATAAATCAATTTATGTTGCCAAGGTAACTAAAAAATAATCATTGATATTTTTGAATACAAAGGTACAGTTTTAATTGCAATGACCTACGTAACTTATGAAAGCATCAATTCACTTTATTTATGGATGATATCATGCATTGGAACTTCTTTCAATCTACTCAGCAGGTTTTATAAGATGTGCCCAATAAATAATGACAACTTTCTTATTTCTGTCTTTTCATAGTGACAACATGAAGTATATCAGTAGTATATAGTCTTTTATATCGATAGTAAAGCAGTTTGATTAAATCATATTTGTAGTTCATTAAATAAAAGGCTAAGAGTATGAAGGTTTTCTCCATCTGGTGTATCTTTCAGGAGGATGAACTTTATGCTGGTTTCATCGTCTCTTAGTAAAATTCCTATATCTAGTGTTTGGAATGTGTTAGTGTCTTTAATATTCTTTTATGGAACGTTATATTGTGGTAAACTCAACAAAGGTCTTATGGAATTTCCTTGCACTATTTATTCCATCATATGTAAAACACTAGGGACACATAGTGAGAAAATCATGAAACTGAGTCACAAGGCCGGCCCTGACTTAGGATCCTCGATGAAAAGGAAAATGAGGCAGATCAAAGAAAGTACATTGCACCCAGAATTGGAGTTAGGTGTGAAAAGTATCAATAGAACTTAGGAAGAGCTGGAATGGAAATATACAGACACAGTTTATTGAAGAATATTGGTCGGCGGCCTAAACTGCATGTGAAGTTACAGGCAAATGTGATGTAATAAACGCATGATCAACGTACCTTCTATATAATGTCCTTCAACTTATAGCAGGAACTAATCTTGTCCTTTCCAAGTTTGTTATAAATATGTCTGAATGAACCAGTAGAAATAAGTTACCCATAACTACATTATCAACTTTATAGTATAGTTAATTTTCGAAATGAAACTAGAAGACTAAAACCGGACCTTTATTAGTAGTCAACTGCTAACCACCAGTTCCCTTAGTAACATATAGGTATGCAATTATTTCTTGTTAGTTTTTAACTTTTTAATGTACGTCTGTTTGTTTAACTGTGTTTTATGGAGCTACATCCATATGTGGTTTAACTTAGTAGAGCAGCTATCGGAATAATTCAGAAACCGTCAATCCAATCAACTACGCTGAATTATAATACAATGTGTGAATAACCATGAATATACATCAGATTTGAAATTGTGTACATAATGAAACCTAATCTATCTGTAAGAGTAAGCTTAGTTTTCCGTTTTGCATTAAAGTAACTTTGTCGATTCACTGTATAAAGTTAGATATATGCATACACAAACACTTCCTTATAATCGTTTCTATACTTTCTTTTCTTTTTGATTATTACGTCATTTTTACCATAACTTGGATTCGTAGGGGTTACTTCAGAGTTCACTAGCATATACTCACTTCATTCAGTATATTAATGTGATCATTTGTAACCAGTTTTTATTTTGTCTTTGTATACTGATGGTGATGAATATGGGGTCATTGAAAAATATTGTGAAATATTGACTACTATGTTGGCAGGCTTAACGGACTGATAATAGAGGGTTTACCGCAGAACGCTAAGGTGATGGCCTAACGTTTTTGATGGGGGGGGGGCCGTAGATATTCACTTCTAAGGAGTCCTATACTAGGACGAGACAGCTATCTAGTAATGGTTTCTTGATTTAGTGGCTGTTTCAGATTAATTTGTGAAAAGTAATTCAAATTTATATTTTCATTTGAAGTTGACTTCATACTAAATTCTATTATCCTGCAAGTATGCCTCGGAACTTTAGCCTCTTATACACCCAATAATGCCTATGCAGTTAATCGTTTTTCTGTACTATAAACGTACTTACAATATTCCTACTGTATTTTGCATAACTCACGACTACATAGTCAATAAAAACAATATAGCTAAAATATATGTAGGTGCACCCCTATGAGAGTCGATGATCCTTTTTGAAATTAAAATCATGTGATTAAATTTCAGAGTTTGTAACTATTACCAAGTAAATAATTATATAGCAACGGATAGCAACTACGGTATTGATTAAATTATATTGATCAGTGAACGATATGTCCACATGCGTCTAAGTAACTGTATATTACATGTAATATGTCTTTGATGTTAAGTAGTTGCAAAGAGTAGGTAGATTACTTTCGTTCATTGTTTTATCCGACTTAGTACTTGTCAACTATATCTGGTTGCAATCTCTTAAGAACTATGGTTGTTTATGGGATTTAAGCACTGTAATGAGATTATAATGCGGTGATTGTGAAAGTTATTGTCTTGACCTTTCGGTTTCAAACAAATTGGAATCCTATACAACTTATCGTAGGTTTCCGTAGTCAGGTAGTATTATCACTTGTCTTCATATAAATAATAAAGCTGCAATTGTCTTGCACAATTAAGAATTTGTTTTGTATGAGTGTAGAGCATCATAGCGCTGAAATCACAAATAGAACCTTCTTAACTGTGCTTATGGTATGAAGGAATTATTTAACTACAATGGGGCTTGTTACAGAGGCAGCACAATACAGACCCTTTTCAGATGTATTTCAATACACTACTCACCATTTCTCTTAAACGGTGAGTAAAAATCATTTACCATCTCAATACAAGAACAAGATATCAACTTAGGTTATTCTGACCCCCCCCCCACCAGAAATCGTTCATCATCATCATCTATGTTGTTAAACGACTGATCGCAAAAAAGGAGAGCACGAATTGTCATCCTGTGTACTGCTGAAGTCCTAATATTTTATTTGTTTATTATTAATATCAATATTTTTCTTAATATTAGTACTATCCTTAGTATGTGTCTCTTCTTCATCTCGATCATGTGAACATAGGTCGCTCATTCTTCCAATTTGACAGTTGATTTCCATTTAGACGATTGCGTAACACATCTATGACTTCTGATGCATGGAATTGTTTAATGACTTATTATGTAACTACTACCTATTCTTAAACAGACAATTAGATGGTAACTGAGTAGATATACGATTGTACAACTATAGTAAATGATCTGTTTGTCAAAAAGAAAACAATTTCTTCAATCAATTTTCCTTATTTCTCTGACAGTGATGTAATGAACTTTTTCTGTAACTATAATGAATTTTAAGTGAATTCTGTAGAGATTATTGAATGTTAATTTAATATAATGAATTGGTCTGAATTAAGAAAAAAAACTATTAACTACCAAGAAGCATTGGACATCTGTTTCGTCCATGAATAAAACTCTTAAGCAGTGCTCATCGACGACCGTATCAGAAAACAAACTCAAGGCTCTTTAGCTCCACGGCGAACACTTTAACATTAGATCACTAAATCGGCTCCTAACGGTTGATATTTTTAATTTACTTAAATTGTAATATGTTTTCGCGACCTCATTCATTACCATCGAGAGGTAACCACCTTATTTCCGACACAACTGAACTCCATTGTTTACATCTTCTTACTAAAACTCTTGATTCATATCATTTTCTTTTACTAACTATATACCTCTTAAATTTGTTACTTATCATCAAAACACGTTTACTTTTATTTTAATCTATTCAAGTTTCATTTAGTCAAAAGAAAGCAAAGCGCAAAAAACAAAGATAAAAAACAAGTAAATTTTTCACGTTCTTTTCTTTTTATATAAGTTGGATTGTGACTGGCAATGGGAATCCAGGACGCGCGTTTTGTCCTATTTGGGACTCATCGGCTGGATGTACCTGCATCCTAATGTTGATGTTCACACTGGGATTCGAACTCAGTCCGTTTCGTGTCGAACGCCACCGCGTTCACCACTAGGCTACTGAGTCCAGACAGTTACACTTGTGCAACGGGCACATTGGTATTAGGGTAAACTTGTATATTCCCGTTGATTTGTTATAGACTGAAGCTGATCAGTCGAGACAATCCAGTCAGAATGCACACATAGCAACAATGACTGATCAGCTTCAGTTTATAACAAATCAACGGGAATATACAAGTTTATCCTAATTCTTTTCTTCTTGCTTTTTTATTTCTTTATCTAGAAAAGTTTTTCTTTTAAAAAACTTTTTTTTTAATATTTTAACCATATTAAATGATTGTAACAAATTTCAATAGATTAATGACTGATAAATTTTTTTATATACCCCCTGTTATTCTTTCTTTTTTATTCACCTAGCAACAGATACAATTCAATGAATGTAATAGTTAGTTATATCAGATTATTTTATATGAAGTCATTTTAAAGATCCACTATGAAATATCATCCATTATCATGATTTGAATAAAAAAAGAGGTAAAAAAAGAAAACAAAACAAGAACAGTCTGTCAAATGGACCAGAATGAGTTTAATCTTTGAATATTGTTTTTTTTAGTTTTAAAGTTTTGATATAAATTCTGTATTGAAGTTTTCATTGTATCTTTATAGATCATTAATAACAACACAACCAGAAGGTCCTGGGTTCGATCCCTGACGGGGTCGTGGATGCGCACTGCTGAGGAGTCCTATACTAGGACGAAACAGCTGTCCAGTGCTTCCAGGTGATCAATGGTTGTCTGATTCAGATCAATTCGTGCTATCAAAATTGAATTAAACAGTTAACTATCTCTACAAACTCCCCTAATTGTAAATAACACAATAGACATTAATAGTCAATAGTCTAACTTATACAGTTAACTACAAGAAAGGAATTGATTTTCACTTATTTGTACTGATTACAAATTTATGTTGTTTGAGTAACAGAAAAAAAAACTGAGAACAATAAGAAGATGTTTTATCCTAGTATAAGATTATTTAGTAGTAGACATGTTCCATTCCATTGGAAGAATCATAGGCAGATTGTTATATCTCGTACTTGATAATCTAACTAGCCGCAAAGCAATCTTAACACTTGAACGCATTGAACCCTCCTAGTCGCCAAATCAGAAGACTGAAGACGAGAAAACAGGAAACTTTATTCCAGTGAAATGGGAAGTCAAGTCATGTACAAAATGTTCGTATATTTATAGCTTTCTGAAACAAATAAATCAGTATTATGATCCGTCCAATCGGAATGAAGAATTCTCAACTGCTACCCAATCGGAACGCTCCACGTTGAATTTCTAGAAAGTTCTATCAATCAGTAATTGGACGGAATGTCTCCGGCTTCTTCAAGGGTTCTCGAGGTTTCGTTGAGGTTTCTGGCGGCCATCCCAACACAGGTCATTAAAGTCCGACTGATGATGTTTAACCATCTACACTAACGTGCCAGTTAGTGTCTAATAGTAAAATTTTCACTTCAATCAATTTGTAATACAGTAAGACCATTCACAAATGTCATTTATGATAACTTTCTCATTTGATTGAATATATCACAGATTGATGATGAAAACCAGGACGCACTGGACATCTGTTTCTTTCTCGTGTGAAATTCCTCCATCCCAGACATTCCAATTGAACTTTCTCATTCTCAAAAATTATAAACCAACCGTTTAAATCAAGTCAACTTAATAGTCTAAAAGTTTTAGTGTTCATTGAGACTCTTGAAGATATTGAGCTGGATTCACTGGTGACCTTACAGATGCATATTTCTGAAGAGTTCAGAACTAGGACAAAACGGCTGTTCTGTGATTCTTGGTTTTCAATGACTGTTTAACAAATACAACTTTATGAGATTAAATCCTTTATTTCAGTTCATACAACTTAGACTTTGTTTCATTCTTAGATCATTGAAACCAAGTTATTTTAACCCTCTACTCAGCATACCACGCGGAACTATTTCAGATAAGACTTTGAAGCAAAGCCATCTTCTCAATTGTATTGTATTATTGTATTATTCATACTGTACTTAAAAATAGCTTGACGTATCTTGACTAAAAGTTACTTATTCTTATGATGCCATAAGTTAACGTTGATTACTCTAACAGCTTGTACCGGCGTGAAATCATATTTTTGGTGATTCGTTTACGATAACGTGTATTTATGTATTTCACTGCTTTCTGTACCTATTGGTTCTTCTTGAAAACTGCCTTGCATTTAATATTAAAGTACTAACATTCTTTCCTCAGTCTAGTTATTGATCATACTGTTGAATTATTTATTACGATCATAAATCTTATCTAGTGTTATTTCAGCTAGTAACGTTGTAATTTAGTGGCATATCAGAATGTTATTCTCCTACCCTCGTAACTCATTCAAAATGTCGTCTATATTTAGAACAATTAAGTCTTTTTATAAATTTTGATAATGTGATGATAAAGCGGAGTTGATCTGAGAAATGTGATGATGTATTTAAGCTAAACACTTCGAACAATTTAGACCCACATGCAAATACCGACTTCTCAAGGCATTTATATATAAGCATGGCTAACTAATAAAGGTCAAGTTAAATAAAAGATTGAATAGACAAAATGTGATCAATGAAGAATTAAAGAAGAAAAGGTCACACCATCACAGAAAATGATAATAAGGATAATAATAATAGGAATGTTGATAACGTATCATTGAATAAAAGGGAGCATTGCTAGACAGCTGTCTAGTCTTATGTTAGTTTTCGCTATAGTTACTAGTTTATTCAGCTAAACAATATGATTATTATTACTATTATGATGTATTACACACAAGAAAGGTTTTGTTATCAAGAATAGACATGGATTAAAAATCTGTTAATAATTAGTTAGTACTAGACAGAGATATAAATGTACGTTGCTTACAGAAAAGGGGATACATTCCATTCAGACTAAATATAGAATGTTTCACTTTTAGACTACTGGCATAACAGTCAATAGTTGACATTTATAACTGTAGTTATATCAATTCCTAATGTGAAATTTTCTCTATTATCATTAGTAGGTAACTACCACATACTTAAGAAGGTAGAACTTTATTTGTTCTATCTCTCCGAAGCTCCTAAAATTTAATCGCTAGTGATTAGTCTACTGTTAAATAACACTACGTGTTGTAAATATTCTTGATTTCATCATCAAATTTCTATTAAAAACATACGCTAGTTGATACATACATGGTAACCACTGTGAATGTATTCCAGTCTATAGTGTTTACGTAACCTCATCAATTAAGTTATACAATGATTACTAGTCGAAGTTATGTTATATTAAGTATAGAAACACGATTGAGTGTATATCTGTGATTTTTCCAAGTACCTGCCAGTTTGCCTGTTATTAATTTAATGAAAGATACATTCTTGATACAATTCAAATCGATAATACTAACTTTTGATTGAATGTACAATCTATTGTATTAAACACTTTATTCATACTTCAAAACTAAACATTATTCAGCAAACAATGTTTTCACTTTGGTTATGCTGAAAACAACTTCAACTGTAAGACCATTGGTATCATAATAAAGTTTATAAATAAGAAAATAGAATGTATTTCATCATTGTGAATAAGATTGGATTTCGTGTGACTAATGGTATCCTATTTTGGGACTGACTGTCAGCTGGATGAACTTCCATCCTCTTATTAACGTACATAGTTTACTAAAATGTTATTTATTTGAATTGATTTGCTTCTAATGTATCTTGAGATGATTTTGATCAACATATACTATTTATAAAAGTAGACAATAGATCCAATAATCTATATAAATGAATAGTTGCTGTCAGACCCCTCCTCCACACCCCTTGTAATAAATTCGTATAGGTGCAGAAAGAGGAGGAGTAGGGGAGGAAGAGTTACCATTCTTCTAATTGAATTGTGGTGTTTTGTGGAGATTAGAATGAAAGTTTAATTAATTGAATTTGTCATAGATTGATGTTAGTAGAGAACCATCAAAAAACCAAGGAACACAACTCGTCAGCCGTTTCGTCCTATTATAAGTCTACTCAGCAATGAGCACATTCAATGCCATCAGTAAGATTAAATCCATGGTTTTCAGTTTGGCAAAAGTCTAACCTTCTGCATTACTGGACCAATCTGTGTCCAATTGTATAATTCCGACTTTCATCAGTTTGTGATATCATGAGAGAGTCGTTGTTTTTTTGACCTCATACTGTATGCGTTAAGTAATCAACATACCTCGAAGTAATAAATCACTAAATAAATTAATTTTTTAATAAATCATATAGTGTAGTTACTATGACTACATGAAATTTTATAACATAAACAACCGTTAGATACTCTCACATATTGTGAAGTATGAAAATAAACAACAACACAAATGACAACTAGTTGATCGATGTGTGTAACAATAATCAGATGTAATGTTTAAGTTGGATCGTGACTGGCAATTGGAATCCAGGACGCCCGTTTCGTCCTATTTGGGAACCATCGTCTGGATTTACCTGCATTCCAATGTTGATGCTTATACTGGGATTCGAACTCTGTCCGCTTCGTGTCAAACGCCACCACATTCACTACTAGACTATTGTGTCCAGTCAGACACGCTTGTGAAATGGGCATATAGGTATTTGTTATGGACTGAAACTGTTCAACTGATGAGCCCCAGACGGAACGAAACGCGCGTCCTGAATTCCGCTTGCCAGTCACAATTCAACTTAAACATTGCTTGTGTACTATTGCTATATCGAGGAAATCCGCTCAGGATGCACATAGAGTAACAGAGACTGAGCAGTTTCAGTCTATGATAAAACAACTAGAAGATACAAGCTTATTCCAATAATCAGATGTATTTTTGAATATGAATTCATTCAAAATATATTCGTTAAAACACAGATTTTCTTGAACCACTTCTTGCAGTGAAATTAATTACAGACTACATACAAGTTCACATACGTTGTTCATTAACAGAAGGGTATATTATTCAGTAGAACGGATATCATTAGTTGTTTCAAATTCAAGCCATTCTTGATTAACTTCAGAATATTTTGAAAGTTCTAATAAGGAGTTGTGACTGATGGAGTTCTGAGCTGTCGGAAATGAGATATTTATCACCGATGACAATGGATATTTATCATAATATATCAAAAATTAATGTAAGTAGGAATTCTACAATTGGACACAGATTGGAAAAGTGATGCTGACGGCCTGACGTTCGCCAACCTGAAGGCCATCGATTTAGTCCTCCTAGTAAAATTGAGTGTGCACACTTCTGAGTAAACATATACTGGGACGAAAAGGCTGTCTAGTTGTGTTCCTTGATTTTCGATGGTACCTTATCAATATTAATCTGTGATGTCTCGTGTTGCACGCTATCATTAACTCATTTACCAAATACAAATCAATGTACTCGCAGTAAGCTTATTAACATACTCCAAGTGTAATAGCTAGCGGCACTTGGTACCCGGCTGACCAAAGCAACATAAGTAAAGCAAAATTACAGTAATTGTAAATGGATCAGCTTAGCTATTAATCGTTTATTTGAAACTATTCTATATTTAATACAAATGCTGCTGACTAATAGTGAGTACTAACTAACAGTAGATGCTGCTGTCAATTACATCGACTATTCTGCATGTAACCGCCATAGTAGTTACATCAGCAGAAGTGAAAGACAAACCTACAATTGATTCTACGAATATATTCCGAACAATCTTTGACTGAACTTTCATTGGTATTATCTTGAAATGTCTTATTGATAGAAAGCATATGTCTGATTCTTTGAAATCTTTCAAAGTAGTCAAAAAAACAGCTAAATTAATCTCTTCTAAAATTCAGCAAACCTATAACCGGACATCTGTATTCAAAAAGAATTAATGGTTAGTCTCCGCTCCCTCCTTGGTTATATTATCTTCATTGAATTACGTTATTTTATCCTTTTTTCAAGAAGTTTTACTTAGTTAGATTTTCAGATTCTTTCAATTTCACAGTCTCCTAATTTGAAATTGATTGATTCCACCTCATCATTCACTTGTATGCACCATTCTATTACGTAATTAATTAGAATCTTCAATCCTGTCATTTTTTGACATTTTACTGTTATTCTTAGATTTCTGCATACTAAGTATATTTCCATTAGCAACAGTTACTATTCAGTTCTATAATGTCAACTTGCATCTTCTATTCATTATGGTAATTATGCTACACACGTATTTACTTCTGCATAACTTCACTTTATGAGACTGTTAATTTCCTAGTTGGTAAATGCAATATTAATGAACACAAGTAGCAGTAGTTTGCAGCTGAAGAGAGTTGAACGAAGCAAAACGAATCATCATCATGTTCTGTTTAAATGTTTGTTAATTCTCTCTAAAAGCAGAAGTTTGTTATGTCTTGACATTATAGGCCAATCAGTACGTATAAAAAATATATTGTGTGACCTCGATAATTACCAATGAGTGCCTGAACACATCTGCCTACGACTACCAGTCCTTAAGCCTTAAATGAAGAACACAAGACAACTAAGCCAAACATCTGATAGTCAATCGGTCAAATTATATTTTACTTATCCACTTACCTATACACAAAGCTTGACCACAAAACATACCAATATGGCGAATAACATCTATACATAACGATAAACAATAATAACTAACGACTGAGATTACAGGTACATAATTAACTGTTTATAGTTCCTTAGTGACAAATGAAACTCCGCCTGGAGCGCCCACAGGGTTGCTGCTGGTCCCAAGCCGGATAAAGGAGGAGGGTTGGGCATGGGGTTAGCAACCCCATCCCGTAAAACAACTACCATGCGAGAAAACAGCTTACGAGTAAAACCTCTTTAACCATCCTAACTCTGCCCTGGGAATTGGAAGGACTAATATGACGCCTCATGGTGAAAGCCGAGTTTCTTCGGAAGCCATGAGGCCGATGCCTCCCCTTCTGACAACCGGAGCAACAATTAATATGTTTGTCCGACCTCAAACAGCTGTCCCCTAGGCACTGCGGTCACACTCTCAGGTCATCACGACCTACCCTAATCCTCTTTCTCTTTCAGGTTCCTTAAGAATGACCATTCCACGATGTGGGCAACCGGGAAGTGATAACCGCCTTCATGCCTCTAATAGCACTCGAGTTCACCTTGTTCATGACCAAACACGTTCTCCCTCTCTGGTCTCTACTTGTAACACTTCCTCTACTACATTTTCTATGCGTGCAACTTGTACTGGTTACTCGAGTTCCCGAAATGTCATACCAGGTCTCCTGAAACCGCACTCTAAACTTCATGTTGGAGCTTTTAATGTGCGTACGCTGTGTCAAATCGGTCAACAAGCTGCCTTAGCTAAAACATTAGAATCTCTTGCAATTGATGTATGCTGTGTCTCCAAAACATGCATACAGGATCCCAGCATGGTCATCCGTTTGACCTCACCTAGTCAATGCAATGGAACTGCACACTTTACTCTTCGTTTATCTGGAGACCCTACAGCTAGCTCACGTCGCCTTGCTGGTGTAGGCATAGCACTAAGCTTACGGGCAGAACAGGCACTTCTCGAGTGGAATCCTGTAGACAGTCGTCTATGTGCTGTCCGTCTAAATGGCACAGTGCGAACAGGAAAGATAGGGACACACGCCAATCCCTTTTTGTCGTCTCTGCTTATGCCCCCACTGACTGCAGCACAGATGAAGTGAAAGACGACTTCTATATGAAGTTCTCTAGCCTCCTTCAGAAAGCTAAGCACTCAGACACAGTAATTATAGCAGGAGATTTTAATGCCCAAGTAGGTAGACTAAATCAGGCTGAAAAGCACCTAGGTGGGTTACTCGGCATCCCAGCCCAGAGAACAGACAACGGAGATCGTCTGTTGCAGTTATGTTCAGACTACCGTTTATTTTTAGCCAGCACGAACTTTAAGCATAAGGTGAGACATTGTTTAACCTGGCGACCCCCAACATCTACACAACGATGGACACAAATTGGTCACATCGGCATCAGCTACCGTTGGAGAGGTTGTATAGAGGACTGCCGCTCTTTCTGGGGCACGTGTCTAGATTCTGACCACGCCCTAGTGAGAGCACGTATCTATGCGTTTTGCTGGTCGCAGAAAGGTTACATCAGGCAAACCTTTTATATACCACTTTGAGACTGAGAATGCTAAGATTGCATTTAGGAATGGTTTGGGTAGGCATTTATTCGCCCACGACCAATAGGTTCATCCCGAAGTAGCTTGGAATGATTTTAAAGCAGGTGTATACGCAGCAGCGCTGTCAGTATCTAACCCCAATCCAATGGTTATGAAAGACCATTGGATCTCTAGAACTTCTAGTGAACAGATGGAGGCTCGGAAACTCATTCCAGCAGGCTCGGAGTATGATGAAGAGCGACGACAACTGAAACGTAGACTGACAAAGAGTTTGTGTAAGGATCGTGAACAGTGGTGGGCAACAAAAGCAAAAGCGATGAAAGCATCGGTGATAGCGGGCAATAGTAGACAACTGTTCCGACTTATCAAGGACACCGGTATCAAGAAATCGGCAGTTAGTGAAATTATCTCTGAAAAAGATGGGTCGATGATTCACTCTCAATCTAGAAGATTAGAACGATGGACAGAACACTTTCAGGAACAGTTCAACTGGCCCCCAGCTACGCTTAGCTTACCCACTATCCCCAAACTACCCGAATGAAAAACTGACACAGGTCCCCCAACTCTCAATGAAGTTGAAAACGCCATAAGTAAATTGAAACGAGGGGAAGCAGCAGGACCTGATATGTTGTCTATCGACATCTTTAAGGATGGTGGTCTAGTTTTAGCCTGCAGGTTGACTGATATATTAGCCAAAGTCTGGGAACTAAACACCATTCAATCTCACTGGTCTCAATCGCTGATCGTTTCAATTTACAAAAAGAGACAGAAATCCTCTTCTGATAACCACAGAGGAATCAGTTTGACTAACATAGTATCTAAAATATTAGCCACTATAATCATCTGACGTTTAACCAACACTAGGGAACAACGGACTCGAGAAAACCAAGCTGGTTTCAGACCTGGTCGGGGTTGCATTGATCACATATTCACCCTGCGCCAAATCCTCGAACACAGACATATGTACTAACGTCCAACTATAGTTGTATTTCTTGACTTGAAAGCAGCGTTCAACTCTGTAGACCGTGAAGTCTTGTGGCAATGTCTGTCATTAAAAGGCGTACCTCAAAAGTACATTAACCTAATAAAGGCTCTCTACTCGGTCACCACTGGTCGAGTCAGAGCATATGGCGAATTGAAACGAGAAATTTCATCCTCAAGTGGAGTCCGTCAGGGTTGCCCCTTATCCCCTTTTTTATTTAATTTCATCATAGATGTACCCTTAGAAATCTCACCTCTTTTAACTCCTCAGGAATTAGTCTCCTTCCAGAAGGTTCTCTCGTCGACTTAGAATACGCAGACGATATAGTCCTGTTTGGTGAAGACGCGCACAACATTCAGGGTCCCTTGAACACCTTGAGTAACATTGCAGGCATATTTGGGATGCGCTTCTCCCCTCCCAAATGCAAAATGTTACTCCAGGACTGGCCTGCTTCTTCTCCTAAATTACTTATAGGGAGTGAAGTAATTGAATGCGTTGATCGCTTCACTTATCTCAGAAGTCTCATCACCCCTGGTGGGTCGGTGTCTGATGAAATCTCAGCGCAGGTTCAGAAAGCCCGATTGGCATTTGCCAATTTACAGCACTTGTGGCGTAGACGAGATATCCGTGTCTCAACGAAAGGCTGGGTGTACTGAGCAGCGGTCCGCGCCATTTTAACATATGGCTGAAAAACATGGGCCATGAAAACCCAAGATATGCGTCGACTCCAGATATTTGACCATAGGAATCTTCGTAACATCGCTCGTATATCATGGAATAGCCGAATTAGTAATAGTGAGGTTAGACAAAAGGTTCTTGGGAAACACGGTAAATCAGTCGAAGAGGTCATTAACCTTCATCGACTGAGATGGCTGGGACATGTATTACACATGCCCGACCACCGTTTCCCCCGCTGGTGAGGTGTGCCTAGTTGATAATTCGCTTCTGCCCCATGCCCACTCAGCACCAAGCCGAAAATAGAAGAACCAGAATCGGAAACAGTATCGGGAATCTACTATATTTTACACATTCCTTTATATATACATGAAACCTGACCACACAGTCAACCAATTAAAAAACTAACATTCATACAAAATGAAAGTAATAGTGAGTGTGAACCGGAGTACGTATACACAACTGATTAACCACAGTTCATCAACGAGAAATGATATAATAACAATTAATATGTCGAATGGGAGGATAGGGCAGGAAGAACTGAGTAATAATAGAAATAAAATGTTCACCTTGAATACAAACAAAAATAATGAAATAGTCTACAGAACGACAGTTCTCGATGATAATCAACCTTCTTTAGGTGCCCAGCATATTAGTAATAACATACACAATAAGAATAACTTAACATTGACAACATATTTTGATTAAACCAGATGAAAATAGGGTATATATGAAATAGAACATATGTACACCGCTCTTATTGATTCTCACCTCTATTATGAATATCTTAATCAGCTAGTGTTGTCATCTACTTATACTAACAATCAATCAGTTCATGGATTAACCTCACATGCATATTGATTAAACTCTTTTTAACTATCATCTAACCTACTTACTAATATACTACTTACTAATATACTATAAGTTGGAAGTGTGTGTGTGTGTGAGGGGGTGGGGTGAAGGGGGGGTAGAATTCTTACTATCATTTTTCTTTTATTAAATTCTCCTTTAACTAAAATTCAAACTCTACCTTTTTTTTTGTTTACTTGTTTCTTACACTTATACTCATTTAATACCTACTTTTTTTTAAATAACACATAATCATAATCAGTCTTTGTATTCTCAATTAATTGAAACATTGAACCATAAAACGTATTCAAGTAAAATAATTAAAAAATAAAAATAATAACAGATTATCTAATAAATTACAAATTTAGGTTCTTTATTATTTTTTTTTCGCGTAAAACTTATTGTTTATTTATTTATTTTTGAAATGATTATTGTTTAAATCAATAGCCTTAGAAACAACCTCCAACCCACCCCACCCCCCCCCACCGATCCACTATATTCATTGTATAACGGTTTTCCTTCTCTAATCTCGTTTTATGTTATTATTTACTTGATCTTATTATTAAATTATGTTGTAATTTGCATTTATTCAATGCTTGAATTAACGATAAGTTTGTTTATATGCATCATTACTGTTTGGATATTTTCATTGTTGCTATGTTCACCAGTCATGTTTTCTTATGGATGAATATGTTGATAGATTGAAAGATTTAAGAAGAATGGCTTTTAGAAGAGCATTCTTGAAGTTTATGTTAGTTGGTTTTATGTTAGTTATATCGAAAGTAAACATTTTCTCTGATATGCCGGGCGACTAATAAAGATTGATTATCTTCGAGAACTGTGTTTTAGAACATTATTCCAATTATTATAACTGTGGACAGTGTAAACATTTTATTTCTAAGACTTTTACATTCCCCTTGCCCGGTTCTCTCGTACTGAAGTTTATCAATCTCTCTTGCCACATGAAACATATTACTCGGATTGTCATGATACAGAAATAGTTGACAAGTTTGACTGAAGTTGTATTATGGTTAGCTAATTGAATGAAGGTAGAGCGTTCCATTCTATCCCTGACTCATTATCAATTAGATTTAACTTTATTCCTATTCGGAAATTCAAGCTTGTGTTTAAACCTAGTTCATTAGTGTCATCACTAAGTTACTAAATCAAGAGAGTCAACTTTGTGCAGTGAGTATGTATTGACGTCGTAATCGACTGATATTTATTGTCACTGAACTTTGATTAATCCATGTTCTATATAGTTTAATAATATCTGTATTCTTTATTATGAAATTTCCAGTGTTCCCAACTACCAGATTAATGAAATTGATTTATCTACAATTATTTAAAGTATATTCCTTGTACATATCCATTATATACTACTACTAATACTACTGATAACTGCAATGTCAATACAACTAACAATAGACTATTATCTCCATACCCTAATAAACTATCTATGAAATACAATCAGCCAACACAATTAGTTGAGAATGAATTTAACACTATTATCAGTAATATGCCACCACTACTTAATACCTCAGAATGTTTAATGGATTCTCTATCTAATTTAAAACAACCAGATATTACATCATTAATGCATACAAATTCATGGTTACATAATTCAATTGATGTAAAACATTCTATTACATCACCATTAACATTTTCTACTTATTCATTGTCATCCGTTACCAATCTCATTAAACTGAACACATGATTATCAGTTATACTGATGATGATGTTATAATTCAATAAGTGAAATTACAGTTGTAATGTAACTGATGTGAATGAATTAAATGAAAGTAAACTCTCATTATTGTTGTTTTTACGTTTATGAATATGTGACTATTAGTCGTCTAAATCAATTATGATTGACAAGAATCAAGTGTTTTTTTCTTTATCGTCAATCCACTGTAACAATTACATCATCAAGTAGAGTTACTAACCGATATGGTTTTCTTCAATAGTGACTAGTTATTTTTTGTTGTTGCCTTTTTTGACCATAGTTTTTCAATGTTACACTCAAGTGTCTATTGATATTAATGTAATGAGAAAGAAAGTTTTTCTAAGTTTTATTTTATTGAAACTAAAATGATGATAATTTAAGTTGAATTGTGACTAGCAATCAGAATCCATGATTCCCATTTCATCCTATTTGAAACTTGTCGGCTGGATGTATCTGAATCCGAATGTTGATGTTTGCTCAGTCCGATTCGTGCCAAACGCCACTGAATTCACCACAAGGTTACTGTATCCAGACAGTCACACGTATGCAACGGGAGTATAGGTATGAGGATGAACTTGTATCTTCTTGTTAATTTGTTATGGATAAGTGGAATAGGATTGATAGATATTACAATCAAATAAAGTAGTTTCATCAAACATTTTGTTATATAATTGACATGAGTGGGTTTGTGGTGATTGGTAATAAGTTTTAAGTAACTAAATTCGTCATAGATTGATTTTGGCAAGGTTCCGTAAAAGCCAGGTACATAGCTGTTTCATCTTCATACGGGACTCCTCAACAGTGCCCACAACCATTTATGCCTCACGGGCTTCATGTCGTTGAATGCATAACCCGCCCCACCACTTGGCCGGACTAAGCTCAGTAATAGGATTCCCACTTACATCAATTTGTGATATAGTACGATGAATATCCACTGTCACTGGTGATAACTGTCTCATTCCTGATTAGTCTGAAATCCACTAGTCATGACTTTTTACTAAAGTTTCAAGAGCACCTTCAGATTAGTCATTAGTTAGTTTATTATTGTAATTAAATTGAAGTGGTTTTTTGTAATTGGTATTCAGTTTCAGGTGATTGAATTCTTCACTGATTGATATTGTGATATAATGAAATGATGTGAATTAAAGAAACGTTAGATGAATGGATTAAGTAAAAGAGATTTGCAGCTTAAGAGAATGGTTTTGACAGCATTTTCTTTTGTCGCCTGAATGGCTTTAACTAAGGAGATCTCATCATCATTCTAGACAACTTCATCGGTACAAACTTTTGATAGAAGTGAGATTTACATCAAAAGTGACTAGTAGCTTGTTCTGTAGACTGTTACTGACACCTTTATATTCATTTTTCTAGCATTTGTTTTAATTCTCTCTCTCTCAATCTGATTCATAATATTTTAGGAGTGTGTATTAGTTTTCGAATTGTTTCATAGATTGTATTCATTTCGATATGTTAATTGATTGTCAATTGACCTAGAGACCAAGATTCTAAAAACGCTCTAGTTTTCTCTGAGTTTCTTATGTTCAAGATCAACAAGATTTCCCACTCAACCCTATGTCCATAGATATCAGTTTGGACTGATATCATAGAGGGTATATTGTGTCGTTCATACAGGTGAAGAAGAAGTCTGCCTTTGTATTCGACGTTATTCGAACCACTTATTTTCTGTTCAACATTAATAAAATAAATTTTATAGGAGCTTTTGTCCAAAGAAGAACGAATAGATTCACTAAACTTGGATGTCGAGTGTGTATAAGTCATGTAAAAATATGTATGCAGATAGTCTCAGCAATTAAAATTCAAAGAAAATTCCTATGTTTTTCAGTTGGCAAGCTTGGCTAAGCTTCCAATGCAAAGTAATCAAAAATGCAAAGAATAACAGTAACATAGCCAGTTGAAAAATGAAAATGACGCAATTCGGAAGTGAGTCTTTCCGCCGATATTGTTGTTGATCAGTCTTTTGTTATCATATGTTTACCTTGAGTAACTACCTAGCATTAAAGTTAAACTGTTGCAGTCAAGTAAAATTCAAGAGGAGTGTTTATTATAGCGTAAAAAATTACTGTGGTTGTAATGTCAACACTAATGATTGTCTGGCTAGTTCTTGTAAATCTGAAAGATGCCCACTCGATCCCAGACCAGAGTAGCAAGAATACAATCCGTTGAACCAACCTATACAAAGTTGTATTATATTTCAAACATTCCATTATAGATATATAAAATCAGACTACGCAGCAAAGTAATTGGGAGATTAATATTAATACGAAACAAACGAGTTAGTGGCAGTGAATAGAGGTAACTTGTACAGAACTAGTTGACTGTAGTTCGTAATTGAGAAGTGATATACCAATAGTAAATATACTTGACCGAAGGTTTTGTTATAAGGAACGTAACGCTGGTAGAAATGAAATGTTTATGTTACCGACAACTAAAATAAATGAAGAAATATCCTAAAACACAGTCCTTAAAGTTTGTTACTATCCTTTAGTCGTCCAGCCTAACAGTTTTTCATTATATTTCGGAATCATAGTCAGCTAGATGTACCTGTACAATGATAGGAGCAAGAGATAAGTAGTATACTAAATCTAATAATCATTCTTCAATTCATTATAAACAAGATATAATAAAGAAGCTATTCAGCAGGATAAACTGTTTTTACTTGAATGGTACTAGTAAAGATGTAATGCAACTTCTAATAGAAACATGGATATAGGTACCCAGTAAAATTTACAAACTTACTGAAACATTATTGTATATTCTAATCTATTGTGATATTCACTCTATCTCAAATAAATTTTACATTCATCATATAATTCACAGGCAAATCAATTACTCTGTCTTTAACTACTAACTTACATGAACAAATATCTGAAACTCTTATGTAACCAACCGGCCAAACGAAATTTAGACTAAACATCATTTGTATCTTCTATTTATGAACTTAAACTGATCAGTCACTGTTACTATAAATCTATTAGAAGCTAATTCTTTTGATACGGTGTTAGTTTAAATTTATAATTAAAGTTGCTTTGTACATTGAATACTGGGATAAAGATGCATTCCAATGACAGTGACTTCCAATAACAATTTAACAAACATCCTTAACTTCAGTCCTGGATACAAGGCACAATCGAACTTTAAAACTGTAATTAATTTGAGACATAAAATATAAACTAAATGAATGTTATCTAGGCACAAGAATTTTCATCTGAATACAGATCACTATTTTAATCAATTGTGTAAGTTTCCATGAGAACTAGTAAAGTTACAATGTTAAAATGATTTTTTTTGAAAGTCAGTTCCTCTGTGGAACTTAATAGTTATAAAGGTTATAATTCAATAATTCAATGAATTGATTAATCGCGATATCTCTTCATTATAAAACAATCACTTTGTTGTTTAATAAAATCTTGTTACGTAATTGAAAGTAAAATCATTCAGTAGAATATGGTGTATTAAACTAAACTGTACATTATTTCAATAGAAGTAATCGATGATAATTTTTTCAAAAAAATTTTAGTTGTAATGGGTTCTGGATTGAGTCTAGACTCAGTAGTTTAGTGGTGAACGCGGTGGCGTTCGACACGAAACGGACTGAGTTCGAATCCCACTGTGAACATTAACATTAGGATGCAGGTACATCCAGCAGATGAGTACCGAGTAAGACGAAACGCGCGTCTTGGATTCCATTTGTCAGTCACAATCCAACTTATATAAAAAAATATAGTTCAAATACAGCCATATCTAAAACACTCATTCATAAACAACATAAGCTGATTGGTAATTTACTTAAGAATGTATTTCCAGTACTTTGTTTAGATGATGATGACGGTGGATTGTAAGCAAATCGTATGTGTGTGCTAATTACTAATTAATAGCAATGAATGCAACCTCATATTAAGAATGATTGGTTGAAGTAAACCTACATAGTTTATCTGTATGTTAAATACTCATTTCTACAGCTAAAACTCTAAAGTTCCAGTTTGTGGTGGGAGAACGTAGATGTGCATTATTGTGAAGTTCTATATTCGGACAAAATATTTAACTAGAGCCTCTTTGATTACCAATTATTGTTTAATTGATTTCAATGCAAATCTTATAATCATGCAGTTCAGATTATGAATAATTCTAAATAACTCTTAGTTCTTTATCTCTCAAAACATCAATACAATTATGAAATTCTTCAGGTTACAAATGTAATTAACAAACCTAAAGTAGACTGGTGAAATTGGTGGAACTAATCAGAATCAGAGTATTTATTTCAATATTGCGATTATTTCAGATTCTTTAGTTGACATTTTTAATGATAACCTTAATATGAATAACCTACAATATTTGCGTCTACTTCTTACAACCACACCGTCTGTTTCTGGACTAAACATGAGTATAGAACAATCTTCTGACAATCATGATGCATATATATTTTACAGTGTAATAAATATTAGATGATGTTACTTAGAACAGGAATTTTCTTTCCTGGGTCTAGATCAAAGCTACTACTTATTCTGGAGTATGTACTAGTCACTTACAAAGAATTGGTTATATTCAACGTAGTACAGTTCACACATACACTATCAATGCATACTAGACACTTCTCAATGAATTACTACAATCTAATTGATGGATACGGAAGAGGGGGGTCCAAAAAGACTTAAGGAATAATATGATATGGAATTAAATAAACAAGTTCATTTACCGATTATTATGACTTCAAAGTGAATAATCCTTTTTTTAACTTGAATAAATTCATAGATCATGTATAGATGCTATACATTCTGAAGAAATTTTCAAGTTTTCCGTGTTTTACAGTTTTTTTCTCACTACATATTACTATCTTTCTCTTTGATTGTAAAGTACTTGAAGATAATTTGTAGTTCATCAAGTCAATCAATTTGGTTATCCTATTGATCATTCATGTTATGACGTGTAGAAAGAGAGAGTTTTTGGTTGGTAGACGCGAACGCCAATGGAGTATGCATAATTGATAATGCGCAACTGACCTAAGTTCATTCACCACCCCCCCCCTACAGGCCGACAATAGAAGAACCAGAATTGGGGACCAGAAAACGGAGAGAGCGAGATCTGAGAACCGAGATCGTATTATATTTTAATCATGCTTTTATATATACATAGAACCAGACCACACAGTAAACCAATCAAAAATCTAATATTGATACAGTACAAAGGAAACAGTGGCAGTGAATGGGGAGAACTTGTACTCAACAAAGTAACCGTAGTGCATAGTAATAAACAATATACAAAGAATAAATACACTAAACGAGAGAACCGTACTGAAATTTCGCTACTTTTCTTTAAATGCCCAGCGTAAGTAGTATATAAATGAGCATCTATTCATAAAATACTGATCAAAAGTATTCCTGTTTATAATACACATAGATAAGTGATAATAAATACAACTAACTATTTATTCATTGACATAAGATAAGATAAAAGTTTAATTTAGTTTATTACTGTAAACAAGTGATTACGTAACAAAAAATTGTTTAGTATTACTTTTATTTTTCTATATTAAAGTAAATAGGAGAAATTATGAAAATTTTGATATCACGAATTGATCTGAATCAGACAACCATTGATCACCTGGAAGCACTGGACAGCTGTTTCATCCTAGTATGGGACTCCTCAGCACTGCGCATCCGCAGTTAACTATCTCTACAAACTCCCCTAATTGTAATTAACATGAGCTCACTAGTGACTAGCTCCTTGAGGTAATTCCTGGAGTTCTAGTGTGAAGACGTGACCAGTAGAGTTCAACCGTGTCGGGTGTGAGTCAGTAACTCACCAATGGCATAGAGAAGGTCGCGCGATGTATCACGAATTGGCTGAATTGAAAATATCAACCATTGGAAGCCAACTCAGTGGTCCAATGGTGAAGCGTTCGCCGCGGAGCCAGAAGATCCTGGGTTCGATCGCCGACGAGGTCGTGGATGCGCACTGCTGAGGAGTCCCATACTAGGACGAGACAGCTGACCAGTGCTTCCAGGTGATCAATGGTTGTCTGATTCAGATCAATTCGTGATATCAAAATTGAACTAAACAGTTAACTATCTCTACAAACTCCCCTAATTGAAATTATGAAAGACTAACTTCTTGCAAAGATTACGTAAGTTTTTCTTCTTTATATAATTGAATATTTGTTAGACTAGAAAAATGTATAGAAATAGTTGTAATAACAATATGTAAACCAAAAGAAAATCACCCGTCGTGGTCAAATAAAGGAGTGCAAAAGAAAGAAAGCAATGTAGAAGAGATATAATGAACTTGTACCTTCTCGTTGATTTCTTATAGACTGAAGCTGGTCAGTCATTGTTGCAATATGTGCATCCTGAGCGGATTACCTCGATATAACAAATTTTTCATAAGGATTATATAAGTTGGATTGTGACTGGCAAGTAGAATCCAGGATGCGCTTTTCGTCCTATTTGGAACTCATCGGTCGGATATACTTGTATCCTAATTTTGATGTTCACACCAGGATTCCAACTCTGTCCATTTCGTGCGAAACGCCACGCTTTTTACCACTAGACAACTGAATCCAGTCACGAAACAGACTGAATTCGAATCCTGGTGAATCATCAACATTGGGATGCAGGTATATCCGGCCGATAAGTCCCCAATAGGACAGAACCCTCGTCCTGAATTCTGTTTCCCAGTCACAATCCAAATTAAACAATGTGGGATATGTTAAGGTTTCTTGGCACAGACAGAAACTTCTGTGCTTCTGTACTTAGAAACACTCGGATGATGTACGAGTAATAGCTTGTATAAAACTCACTCAGATGTCCAAAACACTTCTTCTCTTATATAACCAAAGAACGACGTGAGGAAGTTATTCAATAGCGTTTTAGAAAACAGCCCACCGATCCTAGTGAAAATTGATTATTGAAAAGTGGAATTGTTTACTGATTCCATTACCAACGCATACAAAGTATCGTCACCATCTATACAAACAAACTTAATTTTGCTAAACTATGGCATAAAAACATTTCACATACAGGAGCCCAGTGTTTTTTGAACTATTAAGTTGACTCAATGTAGTAAAATCTAGGATACCAAAGGAAATGAATCATAAGATACTAAATGAACTAACGACCTTCATCTCTAACCCTTTAATTGCATGTTTCAAGTTTTTCGTAACGCAAGGTACATTGCCTGGCGACTAGGAAAAGGCCATAGTAAGCCCTCCTTCTTTAAAAAACAACAGATGTGCCGTATAAACCTGAAAACTATCGCTCAGTAAGCGTAACTAACACAGTCCCTATGGTTTTAAAGAAGATATTCTAGAAGTTACTATTTAAGAATTCAAACAAAAATCTGCTGCTCTCTAAAAGCATCATGGTTTTGCAACAGGATATTCATGCTTTACAAATTTATCAGTAGCACAAGAAATTTGAGGTACTCTGATGGATCAAAAAGCCTCCATTTATGTAGTTTATATTGACTTTAGTAAGGCTTTCGACAATGACTCTTACTCTGGGCTGTTACATAAGTTGCACAACATCTCTATCATGGAAAACCTATTGCTTTGGACAACTGAGTTCTTAGTTGGGCGAAAACAAAGAGTGCTGGTTAATTCCCTATTGTTTGAATGGAAAATAGGGTTTAATGTTATGCCTCAGAGAATGTTTTTTGCTCAGTGTTATTCCTTCTTTAAGTAAATGACATTTCTAAACCGTTATCACTATCGGTCTTCTTGTATTTATGCAAAATTAAGACATGGAGAGCTATGCACAATGATGGCGACAGCTCAGAATTCTAAAAGCATCTACATACACTAGAAAAATGGGCTAACGTTTGGTAACTGCCGGTGAATGCCTTCAAGAGCATCACGATGCACATCAACGCACAAATACATACACAATGAATAACGTTGTACTTTCCGTCGTCCACACGCTTATTGATTTGGGAGTCACCATTATCGATGATTTGGAAACCAAAGCATATTGACGTGCCATTGCTGCTAAAAGTTTCCAAATTCTTAGGTCACTACGTAGAGCCTTTGGGTATGTTAATTCTAGAATATTTGTAACCTTGTATACTGTATTCAAAAGACCAATACTTAAATACTGTATACAAGCTACTAGACTTTGTCTAGAAAAATATTGCCAAATTATTGGAATTGGTGCAAAGAACCGCAACTTTGTATACCTCTGAAATCTTATGGCTTCCTTATGACGAGATGCTGACTTAATTGAACTTATTCTAGTTGTCATATAGAAGAACCATAGTCAAGCAAATAAAAGTCTTCAATATATTTAATAATAAATTTGGTTTAATAATGCCCTTATTTTTCTTGTCTTTCAGAATAGAAAATTTATTAGGACACTCCAAAAATGTCCATAAACCTGGAACAAATTATCGGAATGCTGACTAGTGACTCTCCCACTGAATAGTCAACTAGTAGAACTCTCTGCCTAAACACGTAGTTGCAGCTCTATTGGTCAACAGATTCAATAGCATATCAGAGCGACTGGGAGATTCGTGTCGATTGGACTAACACAGGCAATCTAGTCGTCTTCTCCGCTAAGCTAAAAATGAAGCTGAAACTGAGAAAAGGGTCTGGAATCGTAATCCGTGGAGTGTGTTTTCCGTGCTATTAATAGGACTGTTTACTATCAAAATGTATCTGCTTTATATTTAGTAACTATGATGTTTGCATTGCTTAAATCGTAGGCTTTTTCATGGACTCATTACTGATCATGATATCTACTTTTATTCTCAAAATATTGTAACTCTACTACCTTCCTATTATCTCTATTTCTGTATACAACTCTCGTATTAATGACGGGCTTAGTATATGAGAGATAAAAGCTTTTGTTCATACTCAGTAAATGACTTGATATTTTCTATCATTTTTACGTGGTTCTATCTCGTTCTCTACTTTAGGGGATAATCTCTAGTCATTCTGGCACAGTGCCAACCAGTATCTGTCCTCGTAGTTAAGTCGTAATTATAGTATAAATTCTATTGGTTCACATAGAATCTGGGTGAGTATTTACCAATTTCGGTGATCACGTATCTTATCTTCACAAATCACACTCAAGGTCATTTCAGCAATGAACCTTTTTATAATGTGGGTATCATATACTTCGGTTATCGGAATACATTGAATGGGTATATATCGATCATAGGAGAATTTAATTTACATATAAACTTTCTTCTGTCATAAGCACTTAAGATTAGATAACTGTTTTCACGTAGTACTGGACTACTTATAAGTAAGTATTCACAATTCATATAAATGAATTCAGGATCTATAAATCTTAATATTTAGATCACGGAGTCTTTATCTGAAGTTATAAATTCACTTAACTTGCTCAACTTTATCAAGTATTGTTGATAGACAATATAGTCATATTAGACAGTAACGATCTCCAATGATCACTTCTTCATTTAAGAACTTCAATAACTACAGTTTAAAGTCACCAATATGTTCATGTTATTTGTAATAAGAACAAAGTTGTAAAGAATATTACTTTAGTAGTTACATATAGTGAAGAAAGTTCAGTTAGGTCTGATTAGATGATAAATATGATCAATGATATAACATTACAGACGAAAAATATTTCATGAGGTTGGTAATATAAATGTTTGAAAGACTACTCAGCTTAGTGAATGCTAAGTTCATGTTATAAACTCTGATAGTCTAGGATTGATAGATGATACTAAGAAATTTCGTACTAGAACAAAATATCTGTCAGTTTATGATGTGAAACTTTAAATTCAACAATCCTCACATTATCAAATAATAATTAATCGTTGTATACTGAATAATCATATTGTGGTTGAATTGAGCTAGGTGTATGGAAATAAGTATTAAGTTTATTTTTGTCACAGATTGTTGTTGGTTGGGTACTATGCCAAACCAAGAAGCACTGAATGACTATTCTTCACAGTGTACAACCTGAATGCCACCAGAAAATCCAACTTAAGACCTTCACGTATTACAGTGTACGCTTAACCATCTACAACATTGGGCCAGTAGGAGATCAATGGCAGAATTTCTACGTCCATCAATTTGTAACAGCCTAACAATCATCCATTGTGATTACTACTAACTGTGTCAATCGAGGATTGCTTGAACTCCAAAAACCGTGACACCCGATTCAGCCATGTAGTCAGCTTTTAGATAACCGGCTCACAAGTGGCTAATTTCAATACTTTCTTGAAGTCCTAGTAAAATGGCATGACTAATGCATTTCAGACATGTCGCAAGTAACACAGTCATCATTGATCGTCGCACTATACCACAAATTAGAAGTGTTAATTCTACTAATCGATACTGACTAACCTAGTAGCTAGCCCCATACATAACCCTTCTCCTTTACCAGGACTTAGGACCGGCAGTAGCCCTAGAAGAGCTACAAGCGGAGTTTCATTTACTATTAGAAATCTTTAATTTCAACCGAATAATGTTATTCATAGAGTTGACTTGAATAACACATAAATCTCTTTAGATTATCATAGTTAACAGTATAAGTAATAAGTTTCTTATAATTTTGATTAGTTTGTTTATATTAAAACGGAAATAATTATTCAATAGTATACATTTACTGCTTAGCAACATCAAGGCGTATACAAATTCTATTCAAATTTACCAATATACAACAAATTCTTATTACCGACTACCTATTACTTAAAAGAATATATTCCTCTTTAAAGTAGATGTAACTTATGAAAGCAAAATAAAAATAGTGTCATATCAATGTGTACTAGTGATATACATTTACAAACAATGATATAATAAGTATTATATGAGTTGGATTGTGACTGGCAAGTGGAATCCAGGAGGCGCGTTTCGTCCTATTTGGTACTCATCGGCTGGATGTACCTGCATCCCAATGTTGATGTTTACAGTGGAATTCGAACTCAGTCCGTTTCGTGTCGAACGCCACCGCGTTCACCACTAAACTACTGAGTCCAGACAGTCACACTTGTGCAACGGGCAAATTGGTATTAAGGAAAACTTGTATATTCCCGTTTATCCTAATATCAATGTGACCGTTGCACTAGTGTGACTGTCTGGACTCAGTAGTCTAGTGGTGAACGCGGTGGCGTTCGACACGAAACGGAGTGAATTCGAATCCCAGTGTGAACATCGACACTGGGATGCAGGTATCTCCAGCCAATGAGTACCAAATAGGACGAAACGCGCCTCCTGGATTCCACTTGCCAGTCACAATCCAACTTATATAATACTTGTGAAAAACTGGCTATATCGAGGCAATCCGCTCAGGATGCACATATAGCAACGGAGACTGACCAGCTTCAGTCTATAACAAATCAACGGGAATATAGAAGTTTACCCTAATATAATAAGTATGCTTAAAGTTGGATTATGACTGGTTAATAAGAGTCCACGACCAGTATTCTATCCTGCTTAAGATACATTGTCAGCTGGAGGTAGATAAATTCAAGTGTGAATATTTACACTGGAACTTAAAATCATTTCGTTTTATGTAATACATTAATGTATTCATCATAAAGCTACATAGTCCAAACAACCACATTAAGTGGAAGATAGAAAAAAAACACTTTCATAGTGTATATGCATAGTGTATATGCACAAGATCAGTAATCTGAGCTTAACGGTGAACTAATAAAAATGGTGGCTATTGGCAAAGACAGACTATATTTAAGTTCTAGTGTAGATATTAATATTGTGATTTGGGTACATCCGGTTGGCAGTGAGACGAAGCGTTTATCGTGAACTTTACTTACCAGCCAAATTTTAACTTAAATCTTTTTCGTCAAAAGACATCATATTGAGACAAGCTACTAAGAATGAACATATAATAACAACAAATGAATCATTTTCAGACCATAACAACACTAATTGGGAAGATACAAATACTTTCAAACTACATAATCTTTTAAGTTATAGATATAAAGTGGCGGGGGACGGGATGACTTTATTTACATTTACTAAACAACTTCATTATAACCTCATTCAACAAGATATAATATCATTAATCTTCTGACTAAATATGTAAACGTTACATAAAGTCAGTCAAATGACGTAATCACGTTGTCATCATATACATGATTCAAGTGATTGTTAACATGAACTTTTTATGTAATGCATATAGTTAGACCGAAGTTATTCGTAAAGTTAATAACATCTTTTATTTGTGTTTATTCTAATATCTGTAGTTGTTTAGTAGATGACTGTTGTCTAGTTATGTAATACATTTTGTTTCAAGCTTTCATTCACCGTAATTTTTCTTTGGTCTATTGTCGATCTATGCTACATTGATAATTTTATAGAAGTTAGTCTAAGAGTTTCTCTGGTTAACGTTTAAAAAAAAACAGATTGTGTTAGAAATAAGCCAATCATCTTTGATGGAATAGCTTTAGAAGACGTGGAAACTTTTGCATACTTGGGCAGCATCAATATTTATTAACATTGGGTATCTGGTATGATACAAGTGTGAAGATATAGATTGGTAATGCAACGGCAGCATTTCTATAACCAAAGAATACCTGGAACTGAAAACAACTATCAGAAAACATCAAAGTCAGGATTCGTAATACGACGTCAAAACAGCTCTATTGTATGGGACTTGAACTAAAAAAGCTACGAAAAGCATCATTCAAACGATACAAGTATTTATAAACAGTTGTTTTTGCAAGATACTTCAGATCCATTGGCCAATTACTATCAAGAACAGCCTCCTATGACAGAGAACAAACATACTTCCAGCTGAGGGAGCAATTAGGAAAAAGTGTGGGTAAGATACTTAACACTAAAATGAGTCACAAGGCAAACCATGAGTTATAATTCTGAAGGGCAAGTGTAAAGAGTAAGACCAAGGAAAATATTGCTCCATGAGTCGGATGCCGACAAAAGAAAAATAACTAACACTTTGGAAAATGTGGAGAAATGTGACGGGAAGAGTTGATTAAAGAATGCTTGTCGGAGGTTTACAGGCACTGATTGAGTCTCGGTTAGAATCAGTGTAAATAACACTTCATTATGTTGAATCACTAACTAAATGACTATAATTACTGAGTGTGACGCAATTGCTGAATTTCTAAAACGCTGCGGACAGCCAAACCATACCACTTGGTCTGGAAAAAGTAAACTACTGCTTCTTCCTAATTATTACCATTGGCATTAAATGACCGTATTACTATGTCACAAATTGATTTACATAACAATTATATCACTGGATGCCAGCCTGATGGTGAAGTCAGTCAAATGTAAGTTTTATGTATAAATATGTTCGAGATTGTATCTAGCTGTGCGGTTAAGACTGGAACGAAGTCTCTGTTCTAAATTTCAGCTGCTACTCAAAACTTACCTGTAAGCTGGCAAGTGGAATCCAAGACGAGCGTTTCATCCTATTTGGAACTTATCGGCTAGATGCACTTTCATCCTAACGTTGTTGTCCACACTGAGATTCGAATTCAGTTCGCTCCGTGTTAAATGCCACCGTTTTCACCTCTAGACTACTGAGTTCAAACAGTCACACTTGTGCAACAGGTATAGAAACAGTCAGGAGGATTTCGCATCTTTCCGTTGATTTGTAATCAACTGAAATCGGTCAGTGTTTGTTGATAAATGTTCATTGTGAGCGGATTGCTCCGATATAGCTACTAATCACAAGTATTGTTTAAGTTGTATTATAACTGACAAGTAGAATCCAGGACACTCGTTTTATCTTATTTAGGACTCGTCGGTTGGATGTACCTATAAATTGATATTGATGTTAACACTGAAATTTGTACACATTGGGTTGCAGTCACATCCACCCGACAAGTCCCAAATAAAATGAAACGAACATCCTGGATTCTACTTGGTAATCACAATCCAAGTTAAACATTACTTATGATTTATAGCTATATTGAGGCAATTTGCTCACAATTCACATATAGCAACAGAGACTGACCAATTTCAGTCTATTATAAATCAACGGGAAAATACAAGCTCATTTAATTTATCTCTATGTATTAGCGGAAATATCTTTTTCTGTATATAGTCTAATCAATAAACTAATAATCAATTAAATTTTTCATTTCTAAACAGGCGAATCAACAGGAAACTCTATCAATCTATTTGATCATGTAAAAGTTTTTATAGTTTTAATAATACTTTTTATTGATTATAGGCTTTTTTGTTTAAAATCACTAGCCGGAAACCACCAACAATAGCTTACTATGGGAGAAAACAAACCAACTTCCAGCCGAAGAGGAAATTAGGAAAAAGTGTGGGTAAGATACTTAACACTAAAATGAGTCACAAGGCAAACCATGAGTTATAATTCTGAAGGGCAAGTGTAAAGAGTAAGACCAAGGAAAATATTGCTCCATGAGTCGGATGCCGACAAAAGAAAAATAACTAACACTTTGGAAAATGTGGAGAAATGTGACGGGAAGAGTTGATTAAAGAATGCTTGTCGGAGGTTTACAGGCACTGATTGAGTCTCGGTTAGAATCAGTGTAAATAACACTTCATTATGTTGAATCACTAACTAAATGACTATAATTACTGAGTGTGACGCAATTGCTGAATTTCTAAAACGCTGCGGACAGCCAAACCATACCACTTGGTCTGGAAAAAGTAAACTACTGCTTCTTCCTAATTATTACCATTGGCATTAAATGACCGTATTACTATGTCACAAATTGATTTACATAACAATTATATCACTGGATGCCAGCCTGATGGTGAAGTCAGTCAAATGTAAGTTTTATGTATAAATATGTTCGAGATTGTATCTAGCTGTGCGGTTTAAGACTGGAACGAAGTCTCTGTTCTAAATTTCAGCTGCTACTCAAAACTTACCTGTAAGCTGGCAAGTGGAATCCAAGACGAGCGTTTCATCCTATTTGGAACTTATCGGCTAGATGCACTTTCATCCTAACGTTGTTGTCCACACTGAGATTCGAATTCAGTTCGCTCCGTGTTAAATGCCACCGTTTTCACCTCTAGACTACTGAGTTCAAACAGTCACACTTGTGCAACAGGTATAGAAACAGTCAGGAGGATTTCGCATCTTTCCGTTGATTTGTAATCAACTGAAATCGGTCAGTGTTTGTTGATAAATGTTCATTGTGAGCGGATTGCTCCGATATAGCTACTAATCACAAGTATTGTTTAAGTTGTATTATAACTGACAAGTAGAATCCAGGACACTCGTTTTATCTTATTTAGGACTCGTCGGTTGGATGTACCTATAAATTGATATTGATGTTAACACTGAAATTTGTACACATTGGGTTGCAGTCACATCCACCCGACAAGTCCCAAATAAAATGAAACGAACATCCTGGATTCTACTTGGTAATCACAATCCAAGTTAAACATTACTTATGATTTATAGCTATATTGAGGCAATTTGCTCACAATTCACATATAGCAACAGAGACTGACCAATTTCAGTCTATTATAAATCAACGGGAAAATACAAGCTCATTTAATTTATCTCTATGTATTAGCGGAAATATCTTTTTCTGTATATAGTCTAATCAATAAACTAATAATCAATTAAATTTTTCATTTCTAAACAGGCGAATCAACAGGAAACTCTATCAATCTATTTGATCATGTAAAAGTTTTTATAGTTTTAATAATACTTTTTATTGATTATAGGCTTTTTTGTTTAAAATCACTAGCCGGAAACCACCAACAATAGCTTACTATGGGAGAAAACAAACCAACTTCCAGCCGAAGAGGAAATTAGGAAAAGATGCTGGAAATGGATTGGACATTCCGGAAATGATGAGACTACATCACGAGACAAGCATTAACATGGAATCCTGTTGGGAAACAGAAAAGTGTAAGGCCAATGAACACATTGCGTCGAGAATCGAAAGCAGATATTAAGAAGATGAACAGTAACTGTAAAGAGCTAGAAAGGATTGCTTAGGATAGAGTTCAATGGAGAATCCTGGTGAGCGGCCTATACATCTCTGTGAGGGATAACGAGAGTAAGTAAGTAAGTAATTTAAAATCACCCTTATCTGATTATGCAAGACAAGTTAAATGTTACATCCTTTGTATATTCAGCGAGTCAGTTCAAAGATTGCCTAAATTTGTCTTTATAATGTCCCATATGATTTACATTGAGAGATTTTCTGGAGTACAGTATAGGAACGATCAAAAGCGTTACCTAAATGTCTTAAATGACATTGTATGAAACATTGGGAAAATGTATAAACAATACACAGTCTTTCGGTAATTTGCCTAATTATGGCATATCACCCTACGTATTGCCAGATTTTGCTCTCTTGTACACAGCATTTCGCTTACACCTAGAACAATTAAGGTTATACTCTGATTAACAAAGAAACTAGTTGTATTGTTGTATGATAATTAAGGTTTTGGATCGTTCATTAAATAAGCCCCATTATTCAATGCATTCTTCATAGAAAGCTTCAGAAGAAATTGAGATTCATTGTAAAAACTATATATTTTTATCTGACTTGTGATTGGAACTAATGTGGTTTATATTCATCTGTCGAAAAGCACTGATCATGTTGTGAATCGTCACTTCAAATTCTTTAAAAAAATCACCTAACAGCTTTCACTCACATTGATGAATTCCACTGTTGTAGTTTTAACAGTTTACCATCGTCAATACTAATACAAATCAAAGATACATTTACTTTGTATGTTGTACAATTACTTCTCTCCTGAGAGAACTATTGAGCTCTAAATACTGTCTTCCGTATTAGCTTAAAGTAGTTAATAATTCAAGACAATAATTAACCTATTTGTAAACTCAACTGAATTGTTCCAAGTATCATGTTCACCTATTTCTATACTGCATACTTTAGCCTTAATTAGTTATTTTAAGAGTTCATCACATAGATATTTGGATATTGATTTTTAAATTATCAATATAATAATCAAATAATCGTGTTATATATCACAAATTGATGAAAGTGGGAAACCTACCACCGGATGTCAACCCAGTGGTGCAGAGAGTTAAACTCACGTTGTCAACCTGAAGCCCCTGGTGCGGAATCTAAGGTTCGCACTATTGAGGAGTTCCACACTAGAGCAAAACATCTATCTAACAGTGCTCCCTGGTTTTCATTAGTACCCTGCCAACATCAATCTGTGATATATTCAGTCAACTAAATCCATATATATTATTTCTACATTTTGATTATAATATATCTTCTTCGCAGGTAAATTCAATTACTATGTAAAGAAGGCTTATTCTAATACTTTTAAGTTAATTATCCCATACCTTGTATACAATCTTTAGAAGGCTTCATTAATCTTATGTATGTGAATATAGTCCACTAAGTAGACAAGAATCACTCTGTTAGTAGATTTCTTAAGACTTTTATACAACCAAGTCGGAGTATGTTTGTTATGTATTAAAAAAATAAATACACAGTGACTTTCATAACTGCCAATTAGAATATGGATACGTCAACCCCACTACTATTAACCCCCAAAGACGGAATAGAGAAAGCATTAGCTACGAGTCAACCACACACAATCAATCCAGTCCAATTCCCGGTCATATTGTATTTTAATCATGCCTTTATATATACACAGATTCAGACAGCACAGCAAACCAATTAGGGATTTTACATTAATACAAAACAGAAGAGATTGTGGCAGTGAATAGGGATAACTTATACACAACTAATTAACTGTAGTTCATAATGAGAGACAATACAATAACAGCAAATATACTAAACAGGAGGACAGTGTATGAGGAACATAACAATAATTCAAATGTGATATTTACATTACACACGACCAGAATAAATGAATTAGTACTCTAAAATACAGTCCTAGAAGTTCTTTCACTCTTCTTTAGTGTTCCGACGTAACAATGTTTCCTTGTTCTCATTGATAAAAACCGATAAATGTTAATGATCAATTGATAAATTTTTCCCTATCTACTTTACTTTTGATATTTCTCTATTAGTTACATAACTATGTCTGCGTAACACGATGTATAAACTTTTAGATTTTATTGTCATCAATATAAGTTGACATTGACTACTCAATCATTGATTGTGATAAAAAAGTCTAATGTATACTTAAGTTATCTGTTTATTACATAATACATTAATGTTTAAAAAGGTAATAAAATAATGTTGAAATTAAGTAAAAATTTCATTCTTAGAAATACTTTATATACTTTAGTCTATAATATATTTTGGTTTGAGCTTGATTGTAGATGGAATGTAGTATCCAAGACGAGTGTTTTCGTCTTACTAAGGGCTCATCAGGTCAAAATACCTGCATCGCAGTGTGGATAGTCACACTGGCACTTAAACTCAATCCTTTTAGTGTCAAACACCACTGCATTCATCACTTGGCTACTGATTTTGGACAGCTAAACTTGTGTAACGAGTATGTAAATATATTTAGAATATATTTGAATCTTCCCGTTGATTTGTTTTACACTGAGATGGACCAGTCTCTCTTGAAGGAACATCCAGCTGACTAGTCTCGAACGGGACGAAACGAGCGTTTTGGATTCTACTTACTAGTCAATATCTAACTCAAAAAATACTTGTTAACTATCGCTTTTATATCGAGATAATCCACTAAGAATGCACATATGACAACAGAGACTGATAAATTTTAGTCCATAATAAATCATTTGGAAGATCTGAATACTTTCTAATAATATAAAACTTTCTATCTATCTATTACTTACTTACTTATGCCCGTTACTCCTCACTAAGGAACATAGGCCGCTCACAAGTATTCGCCATTGAAATATGTCATCAGCAATCCTTTACAGCTGTTTCCAGTTGCTGATTATTCTATCAATATCTGCTTCCAATTATCGACGCAGCGTGTTCTTTGGCCTTCCTCTTTTCCGTTTCCAAACAGGATTCCATGTTAATGCTTGTCTCGTGATGCAGTCTGATGGTTTCCACAATGTATGTCCTATCCATTTCCAGCGTCTTTTACTAATTTCCCCTGCGGCTGGAAGTTGGTTTGTCCTCTCCCATAGTGAGCTGTTGCCGACGGTTTCCGGCCAACGGACATTCAGTATCTTGCTTAGGCATTTGTTTATAAATACATATACCCTTCTGATGATGTTTGCAGTAATTCTCCAAGATTCAGCTCTATACACCAGGACTGTCTTCACATTCGAATTGAAGAGTCTGACTTTGAGGTTAGTTGATATTTGTTTTGAGTTCCAGATGTTTTTCAACTGTGGGAATGCTGCTCTGGCTTTGCCAATCCTTGCCTTTACATTTGCATCGGACCCTCCTTGTTCATCAATGATGCTCCCCAGATATGTGAAAGTATTCACTTCTTCCACAGTTTCTCCATCAAGTTCAATTGGGTTGGTGCTCCCTGTGTTGTATTTGAGAATCTTGCTCTTTCCCTTATGTATGTTCAAGAATACTGATGCTGAAGTTGCTGCTACACTGGTTGTCTATGCTTGCATTTGTTGGTGTGTATGTGCTCGGAGAGCTAGATCATCTGCGAAGTCCAAATCATCGAGTTGCATCCTACTTGTCCATTGAATTCCGTGCATCCCCTCAGATGTGGAGGTCTTCATGATCCAATCAACCACTAGGAGGAAGAGAAAAGTTGAGAGCAGGCAACCTTGTCTGACTCCGGTCCTCACTCAAAATGCATTTGTCAGTTGTCCTCCATGCACAATTTTGCACTGTGTTCCGTCGTAAGAGTTCCGGATGATGTTGACGAGTTTCTCTGGTACACCGTAGTGTCGAAGAAGTTTCCATAGTGTTCTCCTATCTACACTATCAAACGCCTTCTCATAATCAATGAAGTTGATGTACAGTGGCGAGTTCCATTTAACTGATTGTTTAACGATGATCCGTAGTGTTGCGATTTGGTCCGTGCACGACCGATCCTTACGAAAATAAGCTTGTTGATCTCGAAAATGAGCCTCCGCTAAATCTTTCATTCTGTTCAACAATACTCTGTTAAAAACCTTTCCTGGTATCGACAGTAGCGTGATCCCTCTGTAGTTGTCACATTTGCTCAAATCTCCTTTCTTTGGTATCTTGATAGGATGTCCTTCTTTCCAGTCTGCCGGCACTTGTTCTTCTTCCCATATCTTTGTGAATAAAACGTGGAGTATCGTTGCTGTTAGGTCGATATCTGACTTGAGTGCTTCAGCTGGTATATTGTCAGGTCCTGCTGCCTTCCCACTTTTGATTTGTCTGATGGTCTGTAGCCGTCCTAGGGTTACTGCCGGTCCCAAGCCTGGGTAAAGGAGGAGGGTTGGGCATGGGGCTAGCACCCCCATCCCGTAAAAAACCCAAACTTGCTAAAAAGACGCAAACCAGATTTTTCTATCCATAACGTATACTAAATAAAGTTTAGTTGCTAATGAGTATAAAATTACATCATTAATATTAATGATTATTAAATATAAAAATAGTGATTAGATCGCAGTTGACGGGTAGAATGTAAAATGTATAATTGGGATTAACTATGTGTATGTATTTAGATTTCTTTTATAATAATATCTACATAGGCTTAATAATCAATGAATAAGAGCTTACATAAAATGTAGACTGCTATGATTAAAGATTTACGTTTGCTTGATATTTCTACTGAGTTCTATGTTTATGTAATACTTGAGATGGATCTAAATGCTTTTAGTGAACATACCTGTATAACTAAACAACTAACTTCGATCAGTGTTTTAGAATTCAACAATATTCTCCATTATAACAGAAAATGCAAAAGATCAGTTGATACAAGATAACGTAATTCATTGAATTTTAGCTGAGGCGAATAAATTTAAAAGAAGAGTTAAAGGTAATCTAACTGTTCAATCATCACTAGAAGGGGGTTAACTTCTGTTCCAAACGGTTGCTGGAAAGAGAGCACAATAAGAACAAGAAGCTACTGTAACGAGTTTAGATTGACTTCCATGCAAACTTTCATTTAGGTTGTATTGTAGATAATGGAGTTGTCTGTTTCGCCGCCATTGTCAATTGTAAATGTAAGCAAAGTCTCAGTGTTTCGGTAGTATCATCACCGCAGAAAAATATGTTTAGAAGAGGTATTACGTTTGCGTTTGTTACTGGGACGTGTATGAAAAACTATTGAAATAGATAAAAAAAAAACCTAGTAAAAAATTAAAAATATAATAGAGGTAAATGCAAGCTAACTGAATATGCAAGTATGAATTACTTTAATCTCTCTGGTAGGTTGTTGGCATTTAGAACAGAATATATGTTCCAGATCACATTCAAAGAATCCTAATACTAATAGTTCAGATGTATGTCCTACTAGGGACCACAATTTATACAAACGATCGGACGGCTTATAGGCTACTTTGAATGCTTAGATACGTTCACTGTGTTGCAGTTTATGAGCGAAATTTTGTAGACCCAAGTACTGCTGTTCACACGTAAAACATTGAATAGAATTGATCACATCTAAAAGAGTTCCTGAGACCTTATGAACGATTTTGGAACAACGTGATTTAAAGTCACATGGATGAGTTTCTATAACAGTTAAATATATTAAGTCATCTAACATTCTTACATAAGATAACAGAAGAATGTAGGATGTGTTTTTTATCCTACTTAGTTCATATCCATCGAACTTACCTACATCCCATTGTTGATGTTTAAATCATTCTACAATGTTCAGTTAATTACTGATTGATTACATAGATCAGTGATGAGTTCATTATTTTATTATTAAGGTAGGTAGTAACTTTCCTCCTAGTGGTCGACTGGATCATGAAGACCTCTACATCTGAGGGAATGTACGGGATTCAATGGACAAGTAGGATGCAACTCGATGATTTGGACTTCGCAGATGATCTAGCTCTCCTAGCACATACACACCAACAAATGCAAGCGAAGACAATCAGTGTAGCCCCAATTTCAGCATCAGTAGGATTGAACATACATAAGGGTAAGAGCAAGATTCTCAAATACAACACAGGGAGCACCAACCCAATTCAACTTGATGGGGAAACTCTGGAAGAGGTGGATACCTTCACATATCTGGGGAGCATCATTGATGAACAAGGAGGGTCCGATGCAAATGTAAAGGCAAGGATTGGCAAAGCCAGAGCAGCATTCCCACAGTTGAAAAACATCTGGAACTCAAAACAAATATCAACTAACCTCAAAGTCAGACTCTTCAATTCGAACGTGAAGACAGTCCTGCTGTATGGAACTGAAACTTGGAGAATTACTGCAAACATCATCAGAAGGTTACAAGTATTTATAAACAAATGCCTAAGCAAGATACTGAATGTCCGTTGGCCGGAAACCGTCGGCAACAGCTCACTATGGGAGAGGACAAACCAACTTCCAGTCGAAGAGGAAATTAGTAAAAGACGTTGGAAATGGATAAGACATACATTGTGGAAACCATCAGACTGCATCACGAGACAAGCATTAACATGGAATCCTGTTTGGAAACGGAAAAGAGGAAGGCCAAAGAACACGCTGCGTCGATAATTGGAAGCAGATATTGATAGAATAATCAGCAACTGGAAACAGCTGTAAAGGATTGCTGATGACATATTTCAATGGCGAATACTTGTGAGCGGCCTATGTTCCTTAGTGAGGAGTAACGGGCGTATGTAAGTAAGTAAGTAAATAAGTTCTAATTGGTTTAAAGGCATTTCAATGTCATTTGTTGTTGTTCGAAGTCTTTAGCAAAGTTTTGTTTTGTGGCTGAATCATATACATCATAAATGAATGTCATCTTTTACTCTTTGAATATTTTCAGTTATTTTTAAGTTTCTACGATACTACTGATATTTAAATGATATTCTTTTATTAAAAAACACTGAATGATTTTAGTTTCTAAACTTTAGTCAATTTTCGGACAATGAAGGATCATCATTCATTGGTAGACATTCATGACATTTCTAAATCGTAGTCGATTGTCAAGTTCATTTTCGTTTCCAATCGTTATCAGCTGAAATACATCACTATAATGTTTTACTTCAAAATGATCTCCAGGGTGATACTTCTCACTTTCGTGGAGATTAAAATTCTCCTATGGAAATATTACATCAATAATAGAGTTTAGATCCAGATTAAGATGCTTGTTCAATAGAAGTAGCAGTAATTATTCGAAATAAATTAACAATTTCGAATATCATGTTAACAAGTTCATCGTTTCGACTGGGTTGTTTTTGGTAATTCCAATATGCTAGGAAGACGTTTGAGTAGTTCTTCTAGCCTTTGCTTTTCATGTCAGTAAATGAAATGGTGTTGAGATGCTAGAAATGCTACACAGAAAACAAGTCATTTTAAAAGCATAATCGTTCAGTCGTTGTCTTTTTCACCCATATTGATGGAACTTGAATATTGTGGAGATCGTGGGATCCTACAGTAAGGCTAAACAACTGTCCAGTGCTTTCTGGTTTTCACTGGTTTTCGTGTTAACAAAGTAACATTTAACAACCTCCACAACACCCAACTGTAATAAATATCAGCAGTGACTAACTTCTGGAATTAATTCTCGAAGTTCTAGCGAGAAGTTGTAACTACTGTATGTTATGTAGTTGTACTATTAAATATGGCAATAGATGAGATAGAAAAAATTTACCTCATACTTACGGATTTAAAAATGACGACGATTGGATGTCGGCCCGTTTGGTGGTCCTATAGGTTACCTTTAGCCGCGAGGTCTGGAGTGTAGGATTTGATAACCTAGTGAGGTTGGTTGCGCTTACTTTTAAAGAGATCCATACTAGGACGAAACAGCTGTCTAGCAGTGCTTCCGAGTTTTCAGTGTTTATGTAACTTGAACGAATGCATGATATCAAATTCATATACTGATTAAACGATCTGTCGTTGTCATTTAGATGATATAATAAAGCAGGTATACATTTAAACCATCACATCTCATTTTAACAGAATGCTAGAACTTGTGTTTTTTCTAACGCTGTTGTCTCATAGGAAGGTTGTTACTGTATTTCATTAAGTCTCATATCAACATTCAAAGTAATTCGTGTGATAAGCGTTTTCAAGCACATTTTAATTTAGCATAAGAAGAAGTACCAAATGCTCATTACTGTTGCACAAAATCTAATAACAACAGTTAATGGATGTTCTATTTGAATTGGCCCTAGTTAGACAACCGTGTTAAAGCACAAAGTACTAATAGACGGTGATTTCTTATCAATGAGCAACTTTCGAACATCGTGAATATACAACGCAACCACGTTTAGTGGTACACGCTGAACCGGCAGAAAATTAGTCATTCCAACATGCAAAGATTGATATTACTAACTTCAGTCAATTTAAAATATATTTTAGTGGATTTAACTAATACTGTCAGTGGGTAACTGCTTTATACAAGATATGGTTGAATTTTATTTGTCCGTCTTCTCATTATAACTTCAGAAATAATAACCAGCCGGAACTAGTAACTGGCAAATGACCTTATATTAATTCTAACGAGGGGTGTTCTAGAGTTTATTGAATTTGATTTCAGATAACATCACCAGTGAAGTTCAACCATTTCGGGTGTCAGGCAGTTACTCATCAACGGAAATGAATATGGATGTACACTTATATTTCAACTTGATTAGAGATCGACATATCAATCTATAGATTCTGGACAGCTCCGGATGACTTGTTCTAAATTTTAAACTACTAACTGATCTCAATAATGCAATCATTCAAATCTATGAGGCATTTCACATATATTTCATGATAGTATGGCACACCATTGTAATACGTATATACAATATGTCAAACCTACGATATCTAAGCTTCGTGAAGAATACCTAGCTCATTCATTACTGAGAAAGCATCTAGTAAAAGATATAACTATCATAAAAAGAATTGATTCTGTTGTAATAAATTCAACATTTGTATTGGTTATTCGTAGCTCAGTGACACAAAAGTCACGATTATTAATCCAAGTCCATAATAATCATATCATATAAGACACAATTTCGGATCAATTAATAAGCATACATTTTGTATTGTTGATATCTTGCCTCTTTCATTATACACAAAAGCACTAACCGCAATCGGTGACCGACAACTCAACAAGTGTATTACTCGCCCAAAACCAAATCAAGATAACAGAACGCAACACTGAGAAGATTCGATTCCATTTCGTTCCAATGCTGTATATATAATAACAATAAAAGCCTTGTAATACTTAGAATAACCAACTCAGTAAATATCTTAACAATAACTCACAAACAACAGGATCAATGCGGAAAGAATAAACCGTGGTACTGGTTATCGCATACTTTAAAATTAATAAAAAAAAATAGCAAAATTAAATTTTTTTCTAAGAGAACAACCTGAGTTCCATTACTTCTTTCTATCCATTTAGACTTTTTCAAAGATTCTTCTATTATTGATTAGTAGAGACATTGATATCTAATGAGTTGAGTATATGCTCTGTTATACATACACTATAACATGTTCTGTAGACATGACTTATGTAGCTGAACTTAAGTAACTGTTAAATGATCTTGAAAGGTATAATCAGAATGAACTAATCACGACCCTGTAAATCAAAATCAATGATTTTCCTCATCAAATTCTAGTGATTTATTAAAGAACTTTAAGCTAAAACTCATTGTAGTATGCTTGTCCTTAACCACCACTACGGAAAGCTTTGAGAAAAGACGAATTATGCATCAGTTCAAAATATAAGCGGATAATATTAGAGCTCAACGTTAATTTAGATACAATGAAAAATCTATGATTTCTGATGACTTATTTATAATTGAAGTTGAAATCTATACAGGGTATATTGTTCTATTCTTACATTTGTTCGACTTAACTATACGATGTATTTTGTATAAGTATTTATCTAAATGACGAAATAACATCCCCCTTGAAATCCAATGTACTGTTGTAAATGACTGCCAACTCAACTTCACATTGGTTCCATATTATACGTATGAACTCCTATTGTTGGATCAATGAAGTATATTTTATGCACTGTGACTCTGTGTACGTTGCTTATATTTGATTCATAATGTTTCTAATTGTCACTATACATTATTATTTCAGGTAGGATGCATTTTTTTTTAATGGTCTAGACAAAGTGACTATTATAAGGATTTACTTCATTTCTAATTTGGAATGAGTAGAAAAAGGTATCTAATATGATGAACTTCACACCCCAACATTCAGTACCCTGACAACATTATCAATCTCGAGTTACTTGAGTTGGTATAAAAGGTTAGTTCCTTACCTCATTCACAATTTAATACTTCTCTTTACAAACGCGTAATTTACTAGAAGATTTACAAGTTTATTATCACTAATTAGATTTAGAAGAACATCTGACGTCACCATGACGTTTCCAAGTATCCGCCATAACCTTGAAAAGTTTCAGTCAGTTCTTATTGGTTCGGCATTAAAAATCATATCCACCATGTGTTCTTCATTCGAACGGTTGATTAATATTGAGGTATGTTAGGAAAACGATGTGTACACACTATAGTTAATGCTACTATACATCATTCTATTAGGAAAACAAATGAAATGTATTCACTAAAATGGATCGGTTGTAAAATACATATAAAAAGATAATCAAATAACTTAGCAACAAAACAAATAAACATTTGAAAGACATTCCCGTAGACAAGATGGTAGGAAACTCATTGTATTCACGTTAATCATGAACATTAGTAGAATAAAGTATAGTAATACTCTGTCTATTCAAAATCATATACTTCATCAGCTTCATTTATATTAAATGAATCTAAACAAACAAAACATTAAAAGAAAATTCAATGTCTACTTGATTCATTAAATTACTATTGGACATTATTTCTTAGGAATAATGTCAATGTATGATGTAATTATATGTGAATAACTACATGAATACTTTTCTTCTAGTGATTGATTAGATTATAGGTAGGTTGAAAAAACAGAAATTGAATTTGACAAATAGACACTTGTTGTTTTGTATTCTACACAGATATTGATGATGATTTCAATTTGAGGAGCATTGAATAACTTATTATTGTGTTGGTTACTACTTACACGATTTCTGTTAAGTAGTATATAGTAGAATAATTTGTAAAGTGGTACTAGTAGATAGATGATGAAAATGAAGAAAATCTTAGACAGAATGGATAGAAGATAGGATGATATGCAACAAGAAGTGTTTTAGAACTAACTTTAGGAGGGGAGTAATACACCAGATACATGAGTAAATGTTTCATTTATTCCTTATTGGGATTCCACAAAACAAGTGGTTAAATCTATGTAATCTATATTTCTTCACATGTATTCTGAGGTCGACATCAAATATGAAAAAAGATCAACTGTACAGAAATAACCATTTGTTTTTTTGAAATCACAGTAAGGAATAAATTATACATTTACGCACGTATTTGGTGTATTATTGAAACCCCCACCCCAAATTGGTCCTAAAACACTTTTGTTGCATATCTTCTTATCTTCTCTCCGTTTTTTCTAAGCGTTAGTTCTTCGTCTAATTGATAATTATATAAAATCTTTTAAGTAATATACACCCCTCCCCGGCCAATATACACTGGCATGGAATTTCTCATGATGGTGTACAAATACGTTGCACCTAGAGTGATTGTCTTGTTATATCACAGATAGATTGAAGTCAAAATTCTACGATAGATCTCTCCTTAGTGGCTAGGAAGGCTAAAAAGTGGCTTCGAAACAGTGAACATGTGTACTTAGTGAATAAGAGTAGGATAGAACAGTATCCTAATGTTTAATGCTAAAGCATTAGTTATTTGTGACTAGGTACTATAGAGATTGTTTAATTTAAATTCGATATCTCAAAATGAACTGAGTTAAACAACTGAAGTAACGTCTAAGCAATTGTCGGTTGTTTTGACCTAATATGTGACTCCTCAACAATACCTCGCCTAGGTCAAACGGCCAAGTATTTGCAGGACAACACAAAAGTTGTGGTCTGGCTTTCATAACACAGTCATCTCAAATTGGTATGATAAAGCTAAACTTGGTTACAATATATGAAAAAATAAGGCTCATTCATGATTATTTACTTTCATATACTACTTAAAAAGAATTGACAAATGTTGATAATATGACCCTTATGAATTAGATGACAACTTATTATGTCATTTAGGTCTATGGAGTTTCTTAGTTTCAACTTATATAGAACATACTTCGAAGTACAAACCTGTACTCATTTCTCTGTCACTTCAGTGCATATGGTAAAGCATATATACACAATTTGATATATGGAATTGTCAGTATTATGAAACGAGGACAAGTTGATTTGTTTTAAGGTATAGTTCGTTACATCTAAGCTCATTAGATTTTCCACTACATAGGTACAATTCAGTATGACAATTATTCTATGAATAAATCATCGCATATTTTCATCTCCTATAAAGTTCTGTAAGGAGGCTACGGGGGAGACGGTTGTATGAAACAAGCTACCACTTAAACTATATCGAGTGTGACACCTTTAATCTGTTGTTATGATTACCTATTGATGTATTCATCTAATTAGCCGTTTTCTTATCAAAACATATTAATGATATCAAATTCTCCAGATAGGTATACCCTACTCTGTTTTTACTTCAAATTCCTTTGAAACATTAACTGTCACATTGAAGAATTTATCTTATCATCGCTTAAATAGTTTAACACTGGCGACCTCACTGAGAAGCTATGACTGATTAACCTACCATATAGTATATTTATACTCTATGATGACAGGGTATACATGTTTTAGGTTTGGCAGGGTCAATAGATTTAAGGGTAGAGAGAAATAGGTGTGTGTATTCAAGTTGACTTATGTACCAAATATGGCATGTTAGCAACACACGAAAGTGATTTGGGAGAGGGCAGGTAGTCTCACTCCCAATAATAAACATAATCAAGTGACTATTAAAGTAATTTACCATAATCCTAGCTGCTTAATGGATGTTTTGTTTAAAGCTACTTTTATGAGTGGAGTGTGGTTTAGTGTATAGCACTTCCACGCACCATACATCATGTTGAATGAGCTCACAATATTGTAGCTGGTGTTTAGAGAAAAATATGTTGTTAACTAGCCTTCAGCGTACCCTAACCCAGAAAATCAAAATACCGACAGGCTACAACCTAACCTACAAACCGTCACTGATGAACCTTAAATCAACACATCATCAAGTCGATGTTATAGGTCCTCACTTCCTGTTCTTACTGGTTAATAGCGATTCTACTCTTCTTTCCATATGATTTAAGAGTTATGTAACTAAATACGAATCGACTGCTTGATTTCTAGTAGCTTTTCTATTAAGGAAGGATCGTGTAAGTTTTAAGATACATTTGGAGAAGTAACTGTTCCATTAATTCCATGATCAGCTCCATATAAGTTCTCATGTCATTCTTCATGGATCGACAGAAACGCACGGGCACTACCGAAACGTAGACAACGACTATGGGGTCTGGACATTAAGATAAAGTTTTATACCTATAAGTATGGGTACTGTAAGGTTAGAAATTATTGTAAGTTAACTGTTGATGAACCTCGTACAGCATACGATAATCAGCGAGCACTAGGTTATTCCATTATATTGAGAAATGAACTAATAAAGATGATTAGATTCCATCATTACTGATACAGAAGAATTTGCAGTCACCAATGTCAATAGGTACTTCATACATACAACTAAAATAATTATTATGGAATGTGATTATTACTATAAATAATGATTTTCTCTTGGCTTATCCATCTAAACATTGTGTATATCATCTAAATTATCATTTGAAGTAGAATATTATTTCATTGATTTCATGTTCTAACATCAGTTGTTTCTTGTTCCCAATTATTTTATATCACTTAGAATTTAGCCTAAAGCATTACAAATAGTAACTTTACAAATTTATAATATTGTTAAACTAAAATAGGATACCATCGGTACATAGAAAAGAAAGAAACCAGGATAAAATAAAATTCGTTTATTAGTAGAGAGAGAAAGTAAATTAGAATAAAATAGTCTAGGTAAATCTAGCCGATGAATCCAAAACAGGACGAAATGCGAGTCCTGGATTCCGTTTGACAGTCACAATCCAACCTAAATATTACTTGTTTACTATCGCTATTTTGAGGCAATCCACTCAGGATGCATATATAACAACAGAGACTGACCAATTTCAATCCATTACAAATCAACGGGAAAATACAAGCTTATCCTAATTACATATATACCCGTTGCACAAGCGTGACTGTCTGGACACAGTAGCCTAGTGGTGAACTCGGTGGCATTTAGCTCGAAGCGGATTGAGTTCGAATTCCAGTGTGAACGTCAATATTGCGATGAAGGTACATCCTCCTGATGAGTCCGAAATAGGAGACAACGCGCGTCCTGGATTCCACATGCCAATTACAATCCAACCTAAATATCCAACTTTATTTATTGTGTAAACTAATTGCATTACTATAGTCGATTTTCCTTTAAACTTTTAGAATGATGTTGTTATGCAATGTTGGCACTCTTCTAACGTTGTACAGATACTATGTATTAGAATGGTTTGTTGGAGATAAGAATTAAGTCTGATTAATGACATTTGTCATAAACTAATGATAGATGGGTAACACACATGACCAAGAAGTACTGCTAAGTAGCCGTTTCGTTCTCTTTTAGTCTCTGAAAAGGATTTTAATACAGAGCTTTCAGGCTTCACAATTAATTTGTAATATAGAGCAACGATCAGTTCATCAATGGAGGCTGATTGACCCAGTAGTACAGGTAGTTAAGCGCTCGTTGTAAAACCTGAAGGCTCTAGGTTTGATTCTCTGTCAAAGTCTTAGATGAGCACTTTTAAGTTCCATACCGTGATGAAACAATTGTTCAGTTTTTCCTGGTATATAATAGTATCCAACCAACTACAATTTTTGACGATTTTGGTCCATTAAATATTATGTATACTAACTCGGTATTATAAAGATTATTACAGTCTAATTTTACAATATACTGGTAATTATGTTAATTGTTTGATACCAACTCCGATATTCGTTATGAATCCTTCAAGTCATGTTCTCAATCTACCAATGAAGTTAGAATTAAACAGTCCCATATTTTCACTAATCATTTAACACCACAATCCAGTATCAATCTGCCCACCACCATATGAACATTATAATCACTTAAAAATTCATCTTTACATCTTTATTATTTAATTTATTTCTTAATCATTTGTAATTGAATGTATAATCAAATTAAGATGTATTTAGATTTTGCTGTTTGTTATGTATTGAGGACTTTGATAACTGCCAATTAGAATATGGATACGTCAGCACCACTACTAACAACCATCCCCTCCCCAGAGCCGGAATAGAGAAGACAGCAGCTACGAGCCAACCACACACAATTAATCCAGTCCAATTGCCGGTTATATTGTATTTTAATCATGCCTTTATATATACACAAATTCAGACAGCACAGTAAACCAATTAGGAATTTTACATTAATACAAAATAGAAGAGATTGTGGCAGTGAATAGGGATAATTTATACACAACTAATTAACTGTAGTTCATAATGAGAGACAATACAATAACAGCAAATATACTAAACAGGAGGACAGTGTATGAGGAACATAACAATAATTCAAATGTGATATTTACATTACACACGACCAGAATAAGTGAATTAGTCCTCTAAAATACAGTCCTAGAAGTTCTTTCACTCTTCTTTAGTTGTCCGACATAACACTGTTGATTTTTCATAGACGGAAATCAGTTAATCTCTTTTGTTATATGTTCATCATAAGAGGATTACCACGATATAACGATAGATCATGAGTTTCGTTTAAGTTGGATTATGATTTTACCTGGTATTTCAAATATATCTAGCTAACAACTTCCAAACAGGACAAATTATACTTCTTGGATTTCACTTGTCAATCATAATTCAACTAAAACATAACTGTAGCATTAGGATAAACTTGTATATTCCCGTTGATTTGTTATAGACTGAGGCTGGTCAGTCATTCTTGCTATATATGCATCTTGAGCGGATTGCCTTGATATAGCGACATCCAGATGATGAGTACCAAATAGGCTTAAACATGCGTCCTGGATTCCACTTGCCAGTCACAATCCAACTTATATAATAACTGTAACATTGTTATCTAATACACTACTACTAGATTATTATTGATTAATGTAGATTTTTCATGAAAAATGAAATAGAAAACTAAAGTATCACTTCATTTCTTTTATGTTCCTCAAAAATAAAAAAAAAAAATAGGAAAACAAAAGTTGTTTTTGTTATCTTCTAAGAATGTTTTCATTGAAATTAGATGATAAAGACAAGTCAAAGACAAGCATAAATAAACAAACTGGTTAATGTAGATAATATGAAATAGGCTTATAGGCATGTATACACTGTATAATTAAATCTACATAATAGAAATACTACTGATAATTAAAAATGTAAAGTAGTGAAAATTGTCAACATGTATAATTCAAATTTGGACTATAGCTAATGAGTGGAATCTAAAATCATTGTTTCGCCCTATTTAGGACTTGTCAGTTGAATGTACCTATATATCCAAATGGTAATATTCACACTGGAGCTTAAATGTGATTCTTTTTGTGCTATACTCAATCATATTCACCAATAGACTACTGACTTCAGAGAGCCACAAGTATATAAGGCATATATAGGTATAATTTGAACGTATTCGAATTCTTCCAATGGCTTGATATGGATTGAAGTCAATCAATCTCTCTTGCAATATGTGCATCCTGATGAAGCTGAAGCTTGCAAGTATTATTTTAAATAGACGTTACACAATTGTAGATGTGTGGACTCAGTAGCCTAGAGGTGAAAGTGGTGGCGTTTAGCACTAATTCGACTGTGCTCAAATCCCAATGTGAACATCAACACTTGGATGTAGATACAACTAACTTATGACTTCTCAATAGAACGAAATCTACGTCCTAAATTAAATCATATTTACGAACTTCATCTGTATTGAAACAACCAGTTCAAGTTGCATATATGGTAACAAAGATTGATCCATATCAAATCAGCAAGAAGATTCAAGCACATTCAAAATATAGTCCACTTTCATTATTTTTTGAAAATTTTTTATATTACTGTCTAATTTATGTGTATTTAAGTAGAAACTGATAATAAGACAATAAGTGCTCACATGTTTCCTACTTTATTTCATATAACCGGATATCTGTGAATAATTGAACAACACAAGATATACCTAATAGAATGAATACGTCCATTTATTTCTAGACATCTTATCATCTGCATCGGTTAGGTTTAAATGAATTTTCGAAACGTTGCAAATCAGATACATTGAAAAGACGCAGAGAAGAGTATATATTCAATCATGTTCCAAATAGTTTGAAATTACAATGTACTACAGTCTTGATCAAAGCAATTACTGACCTTATATCATACTATCAACATTTTCCAATCTTTTAAAATAATCAATAAACAATAGAATGCCAATGTACTACGATACGCTATGGTAATACTGATGAATAAACTCATTACATAACTATGTGTTCAGTGAAAGCTGTAGTTAACACTTCATCAGTATCATCATAATTGTAGTCCCGTTGTAGTATTATTTCAAACTTACAAAAAAAATAGATCCATTGTACTTTAAGGCAACTTATCAACTGGAAACAGTCTATATATATGTATAACAGAATAAAATGAAAAGGAGGGGATGAGGCGATCTTTGTAAAGTTAAAGAGTGAAGATATTACATAATCATAAAAATGGTCAAAAGACATGATTACGTGATTATTCGATCAATTTTGCGAAAAGTCACTTTAGGTTTGTGAACATCTGGATGATCGAGTAAGATAAAATTATTAGATTCACCATGGTAATGAATAGCTTACCAAACTTTCACTGTGAACACAAAAGTTATGTTGAACATATCTAATAGGGACTGACACTCCAAAACGTTGTAATATTGTTCTGAATGGGGTATTTATGTTATGTCCACTATGAATAAGTCACCTAAACATGGCACTTGTAAAGAGTTGTGAAGACATAGGATCCTATGGATGTACACTAAGAACCTAGCAGAAGCCTTGGTTTACTTCGAAAAAATTACTGACAATTTGAATCCACGTGATTTTATGTGTTTAGTATTTCAATTCACTTAAGCGGTACACAAATTAAAGATTGCTGTAATGAACTTACTCTATATTTTCTCTGTTCCATATATGAGAATATGCTCATAATATGAAATGAATGAAATGACAAGTAGATTCCTGTCATATCAAGTTTTTGGGAACAATGCACTGGTGTTAATTAATGACGTCGTGTAAATATATTGGGAATAAAAAATAAAATATCATCCGTTGAAACCCGAATTATTCATTTAATGGTTGCACATTCACCATGATGTCTACAAGTTTTTGAAACGACTTCCCTATAAAGTTTCGGATGTGTATTTCTGATGAGTCTCATAATCCAATGAAACAACCATTTAGTGCTTCCTGGTTTTACGACCAATTCGAGATGTCAAACTAAAATTCAGTATTCTACACAACAAACATTTACAGTAGTCTGTCATTTGATTTATTAACATTAACAAATGAAGACTATAGGGTGCTTTATTAAACCATCTTTAGTTAATACTACCCATAATGCTAATTGATGCCGAGTATGCGTTCGAATTCATTTCTAGAATTTTCATTTATCTTACCTTATGCCTTATTTTTACATCTCTAACAGACAGTAGAAACCATAATAATTCGTTTACGTTAAATACAGCTTGGTGGTGTTCGACAAGAACACCGTTATGAAAATCAACTCGTGAATGCAGGTACATTCTGTTGTCAACGACTCCGGTTTAGAACAAAACGATCATCCTAGATTCTACATGCTGTCAATAATCCAACATAGTTCATTCTTCTGAACTACCTCTATGTTTATGCATACATCTCAGGATGTTTCTATGTTTACACAGCTACATTAATTTTAGTCTACAGGAAATCAACGTGAAGATAAAAGTATCTTCAAACTACATACTTGGTAATGTTCTTGAATAAACAACCTTGTAAACACAGGTTACTCAGGTAAAACTGTCTCTAATTTAAATATCATTTATATAATCAACAGAAACCTTTAAAGGACAACAGTCTATCATCTACTTGATATTTTTAAAGCGTTTCTATACAAGTACTCAAATCAGAAAGGTGTATCCAAAGGAAACTTATTTGGCTTCCACGTTTGCCTTCGCCTTGAACTCAAATTATCTTCTCTTCTAAATCCTCTCTCTCCACTTCTCCTTTCCTTCCTTATCATAAAATCATCGTAAATCAACTTGTTTTCATTCTCACATCCAATTCTAAACATAATCCATCTAGGTTGTCCATTTTAAGCAAACTTCATCTTAACACATTACGTAACTTTTTATTTCATAATGAATAACCTGTCTGTGAGTTTTCTGACATTTTGTTGAATTCTCAGTGTCTTAGTAACTACACAGAAATATTATTTGCTTCTGTTGTTACCATATTTATCAACTAATTATCACTTACAAATATGATTGACTGCTATTGAAAAGCAATGTGTTCGTATTGACGATTGTATGGATTTGAGGTGGATGGGGGGGGGCGTAGTGATTCATCGAAATAAGAACCGTTCATTGATAAACATTCTTGTTTTTTTATATCCAATCAACGATATCGTTTAAGATGACGATGAAACCTCAATGAAGAAATGATTGTATGTAGAGTTTACAATGAAATTCAAATTATCCCTCTGAACAACAAATCTTTTACATGATCTACAAATTTCGGGATATGTACTTAGAATTGGATTAAATTCCATCAGTTCTGTAAAGTTGCTATGACGTTATAAAGACTGTTGTGATTAGTACTCATGACCATTTAATCTGTATTAGCTTGTGCTCACAAGACTATAGTAAGAAAAGCCAATAAGAGTGCTTAATCGGTGTCTAAATGTTTACTCAATACCGACTCAGTTCCAAGCGGGAAATAGTAGGAAAACAAGAAATTTATAAATAGTTTACTGTAATGAGATATATCATTAGTATGATATTTAGGAAATATCTCAGTAGATATTGAAGGAATTTAGAAATGAATTAAAATAATCTCAGTTAGATTACAGTTTTATGATAGTTTGATGTAAACAGTTGATTTCAAAGTAGATTAATGAGTTTTTGATGGTTATTTTCTATCCTTTGCGGATATCATCGTAAACTTGTGAAAAACTTAGACAGATAGTTTTATAATGAATATGTAAATAACTAGGTAACTGTCGACAAGTGACTTATTGCAAAGTGTCTCTTAAGTTTCCAGTAAGAAATCGTTATTGGTGCCATTCAAAAGGTGTTCAAAAGGCAAATTCTATAGTTCTTGATTCTTTGATAGTTTTACATTCATCATGTTATCTGAAACTACTGATTTGGATCATCAAATCAAGTTGACATTATACATTTACTCTATTATCTCATTCCTTGTATACCAACTTAAACGATGTTAATCTAGTTTACTTAAGTATAAACAAAATTTACTTTTCAAAACATTAAAATGAAAGGTAACTGATGAAACATTAAACAAAGATAGAAACATAGATATACTACTGATGTAGATTATCAAATAAAACTGTCATGACACTTAAGATAAGGAATATGTCAATATATTTCAAATATCGTTTACAAACTATGCACTTTACTAACAAATAGGTATGTTTGACATTAAGTGAATACCTCGTCTTCTCCTTTGTCTACAATATAGTCAGTCAGTCTGATACAAAGTAGAAATTGGTATGTGTAAACATTAGTATAAGTTGCCATGTCCCAAATAGTAGAAAGAGAGATAATTGTCAAATCAAATCCTAAAGTAATAGAGATTTTAACAAAGTTAGAAGTACCGGAGAGGATTATAGATCGATCCTAAGATTTTAAAAAGATATAATTCAGTAAACAAACAAATTGTAATGAATTCAAAAGCTTAAAATTTGCTGAAGAACAAGGAATGGATACACCTACGCTATTAACAACGATTTTGAGCCACGTCATACAAAGTCTCTAATTATTGGTTGCCATCATTACGCAAACTTCAACCAGATAGTCTGCACCTATTAACATGCCTCAGCCCAACTGTCACGTACTTCATTGATTGGAGCCTTGTTTTGGTTTGGCCGCCCCCGACTTTCATTCAACCTACACCAGACATCATTACTCGTCAAGATATGCAGTGGTTGGGCATAAGTAACATATGTTCTAACCACCTCGGTTGATGAGAATTTACTACTTCATCAGTCGATTTACTATATTTACCTAGTGCTTTGTTGCAAGGTCACATATTGCTTACTTGGTGGTCCTAGAAAACGCGAGCACTGTTTCGAAGACATCATTGATCAGATACTACATCCCAATAAATATCCTCTACCCTTTAGCGGCCATGTTATGCATCCGTAAAGTAAAATGGATCAAACTGCTGTTCAGTAAATGCCTCCTTTAATTAGTAGGTGGATGATTCGCCAACGTTACAAGTGACTCAAACTGAGAAAAACTTATCGAGCCTTCTGTATATGAGCCTAGATTTCATCAGACACCAGACAATCAGAACTGATGAAACTCCTAAGTGAAGCGATCAGCACTTAGTAACCTACATATTAAGTAATATATTACAGTTTAACCATAAATCATATGAATATACTTTAAGTAGTAATAATTATTGCAGTTGGAAACAAAACTAGACGGATATCATTAATGGTTCACTTATCATAAACTCACTTATTTATAATTATTTTACTGTGTGATCATTCTTATAGGTTAATTCTAATGATAATGAAACAATTGATGATGTAATCAATGTTATTTTGCTTAATTATATTATATTAAGGGTTTTTTCTTGTTAGCGATTTTTTAGAAAGACAGAGGTATAACTCATCTTTCAATACCAGGAAAAGTTTTTAACAGTGTTATTAAACCGAATAAAAGATCTAGTCGATGCCCAAATTCGAAATCAACAGGCCAAATTCCTTAAAGACCGATCGTGTACCGACCAAATCGTGACTCTACGGTTCATTGTTGAACAATCGATTGAATGGAATTCACCACTTTAAACTAACATCCTTGACTGCGAAAAAGCATTCGACAGCGTGGATAGGAGAATATTATGGAGTCATCTATGACATTATGGCGTACGGAATTCTTATGACGGACTATATTATAAGATCTTGCATGGAGGTCACAAATTCATTCGAAGTAAAGACCAGTTTCAGACAGGGCTGCTTACTCTCGACCTTCCTCTTTGTGCTGGTGGTTGACTGGATCATGAAGATTGCACTATATCAAGGCAACCTCGGAATGCAGTGGACAACATGGATGAGACGAGATGACTTAGACTTCGCAGATGACTGACGTAGCTCTTGTATCCCATACATAGCATCAAATGTAGATGAAAATGGACAATGTAGCAGCGGCCTCGGCAGCAGTGGGCCTCAATATGCACATAGGGAAATGCAAGATCCTTCGATATAAAACAACGAACACTAACCCAATTAAACTTGACGGGAAAATCCTAGAAGATGTTGAAACCTTTACATACTTGGGAAGCATAATCAATAATCAATGACGGTCTGATTCAGATGTGAAGGTGTGGATTGGCAAGACAAATGCAGCATTTCTACAACTGAAAAACATCGTGAATGCAAACCGACTGTCAGCCAACATTAGAGTCACATTTTTAATGCAAGTTTGAAGACAGTTCTGTTATGTGCAGCTTAAACGTTGAGAACAACGAAAAGCATTGTTCAAAAGATACAAGTATTTATAAATAATTATCTGCGTAAGATATTTCGAATTCGTTGGCCACACATCATCAACAAGAATCTTCTGTAGCAGAGAATTAATCAACCTTCAACCGAGGAAGAAATTTGGAAGAGACGCTAGAGGTGAACAAGACACACAATCAGGAAACCATCAAATTGTGTCACATGATAAGTATTAACTTGGAATCCTGAACCCCAAAGGAAAAGAGGAAGTCCCAGGAAAACATTGAGCGGAGAATCAGAAACAGACATGAAGAGAATGGAGAGCACTTGGGAAGAGCTGGAAAGTAAAGCTCAGGACAGAGTTGGTTGGAGAATGCTGGTCGGCGGCCTATGCTTTACATGGGGTAACAAGTGTTGATTGAATAATTGATTGATATCTTCATATTAATTTATATTTTAAAATAGTCTATATTCATCGTTTATTGATCTCAGTTAAATAACATTTAAAACCAGGAAACACTTAACTGTTGTTTCATTGTTGTATAAAGTTCATGTTTATTGCATACCCTCAATACCACAAAGAAATAGAAAACAAGAGCTTCGGGTTGTACACTTCATCATTAACATCATTGTAGCATCACCGACAGAATTGTTGCTTCATTCAAATTACGATCAACTGTATTTGTGTTTCAACAAGTATATTTCATTACATTATAATGTTGATCTTATAATGATTGTTTATGTGCCAGTCTCATTTATAAATCCTAACTGCTAATCATGTACAGCTTTAAACAGTCACCGTCCCAACCCCGCAGTCACAATTCAATTCAAACAATACTTGTGAACTATTGCCAAATCAAGGCAATCTACTCATGATACGGCATATAGTAACAGAGGATGTTCACCTCTAGTCCATGGGAAATCATTGGAGAGATCCGGATACCTTTTAATTATGTCAATTTTATATTGAAACTCTGATTATGAAATATTACAACTTGTACGTAGCTGATGAGAATCTGACAAAACATTATGAATTCATCTTATTCTGCCCTGTTCCTTCTTCATGCTTTTCTCAAATGTAGGATTAATAGCAAATTAGTAGACGCAGTAGTTAATTCAATGATAATATTATTAAGAAAACTGAGTAAACATTATCGAATATAATGAAAGAATTAAGGGCTACTTTGTGAAAAGGATGCTTAAGATTTAGGGGAGGATAGAAAATGAATGGACTTGCTACATTATGATGAATTTAGTGCAATAGCACCTATAGTCTTTAGCTTCTGGTCACGCCATTAGTGCCGGCAACAACCAGGTTGATTAAATCCGCCAATATGATTCAGATTGAGAGTCAGTAATTTCATGAACTTATACAGTGTTTTGATTTGGGTACCCCTTGGTTTTGTTTCATCCTTTTACAATATCAGTTATCGCCGGACGCTGAGATTATCGGTGGTTAGACGTACATAACATATGTTTTAATTAACACAGTCGATGAAGATTCACGAATTCATCATTTGATTTACCATCTTTCTATAATACCCAGGGTCTAAATTCATTATTATTTACCTGGTGATCTCAGCAAAAGTGATGTCTCTTAGATAGTGGTGATCGAATACCACTAGGGTATGAAACTCATCAACTCTTAATGACCACGTTTCATATCTGTTCAATAAGATAGAATTGCTGTACAGTATACTCATCATTTTGTTAAGAGAAGAAAGTTTTGACTTACTCACCTGTTACTTAATTTGACAAAAGACAAACCAACTTTTTAAATCCACTCCAAAGTTTCTTCAGACACTAGCTCAGCAGGTCTGATCAGACTATTAAGATAAGCAAAGTGGTCGACACTGGCAACTACGTCACTTTGCATCCTTAGTTCAGGTTTTGAAAAAGACCAGTCCTGAAGCAACATTTTGCACGCAGATAAGGAGAAACGTATCCCAAACAATACTTGCGTTATTGCTCAGTGCTATCAAAAGAAGCTGTGTTTTATGTGTCACCAAGTGAACATACTGAAAATCCGGACCGTTTGAATGTATATGAAATAGTATATTTCAATATTAGTTGAAGGTTTTCCATTGTTGCTATGTGAATATCCAGTTGAATAAAATAAAATAACAATGTATTGATTAAGTTTTGGCTTACTTTATGTATAAACATTGTTGTCGATCATAGAATTCGACAAAAGTAATAATATTAACACTAATGAGTATCGCAATCTGATTAGTTAATATTAAATGACATAATGTACAGATCAATCAAAAATTGCAATCAACAAACCGATTGTAATTGGGTGTTATGGAGATCATTGAATGTCAATTTGGCATCGTGAATTAAACAGTAGCTGATCACCAAGAAGCATTAAACAACTGATCCGTCCTAGTATAGGATTCTTTAGTAGTACGTATCTACGACCTCGTCAGAGATCGAACATAGGACTCTCTGGCTCCGAGTCTGACGCTTAATGATTAAACCACTGAGCCAAACAATATGCATTAGCCGATATTTCTGACTCAATCAGTTCGTGATAGCTTTACTAGACCTCATTCAGTACCGACACTCCACACTACCCAATTATAATCAATATCAGCTCAGTAGTAACTAGCTTCTAGAGTTTATTCCTGAAGTACTGTGCAAAGACATTTCAACAGTGTACTACTATATCAGGTTTTAGGCAGTTACTAATCGATGATAATCTACTGGGTTTAACAAATATATCACAATTTAGCTGAGTCAAAAAAATGTTAGCCGCTGAAAACCACCTCAATTATCTATTAGTTTAGCGTTTACTTCACAATCTAAAGATGTTGGGCTCGATTTTGTGGTGAGATTGTGTATACCTGTTTCTAGAATGTCATATACATAGATTAAATCCTTGTCTAGCAATGCATTCTAGTTTTGAATGATTATCTTACTGTAACCAATTTATGACATCAAACTATTATTTAGTTCAATTCTATATTCATGATAAATAAGTTCCTGCCTAATTACTTCTACCTTTTTCTCTTCATCTATAGTTCGGTATAGTGACATTTCAAAAGGAACCGATGTTGATTAATCACAGAACAGCTTTTTTAGTTTCTACTTAAGTCAATCAAATATCATAATAATCAATTGAATAATTAATAATTTTCAATAGATACAACAGATTTCTTATTAAAATAAAACATTGATTACAATAGAATATAAAGTACATAACCATCTCAATTAAACTAATATTAGCTTCCGAATGACTAGCTCCTTGAGGTAATTCCTGGAGTTCTAGTATAAAGAAGTGACCCGTGGAATCCAACCATGTCGGGAGTGAGACAGTAATCTCCCGGTGGCATGGAGGAGGTCGCGCAACGTATCATAGATTGGCTGAATATGAAATATCAACCTCTAGAAGTCGACTCAGTGCTACAATAGTAAAGCTTTCACTACGGAGCCAGAGGAGCCTGGGTTCGACTACCGATTGGGTCGTGGATGCACATTGCTGAGAAGTCCCATGCTAGAACGAAACAGCTGTCCAATGCTTGCAGTTGGTCAATGGTTGTTCGATTCAGACCAATTCGTGATATTAGAAATGCACACGGAGCTATTATAATCAGCTGACTAGTGACTAACTTCAAGATGTTCCTGAAACTTTACTGAGAAGTCGTGACTAGTGGATTGAGATAGTCATCACCTAATAAATAAATGCATAAATAAATCAAATAATGTGTAACACTCAAATTAAGGCCATGGTAAAGAAAGTGATCTTACAAATTTCTTCTGTATGCAGTATTCAGGCTTGAAATTGTGAATTGCTAAAGCATCTGCAATGTGAAGTAGATTCAGATGTAGACCTTTTGATTCATTTAATTGAATGTTATAGATTATTTCAAATGAGGAAACTAAATCCGAATGCCTTGAATTGACTATACGCTGTAGGATAGAGAAGTTGATTAATCTGGCTGGCAACATAACTATCTTATATTTTCTATAAATTGATTGATTAGTTGAAGTGTAAATGATTATCGTTGCTTGCTACAGATTTTCTTTACTATCAACAACTTGTTATTCAAATCAGATTAGTTGTAAATATTCTTTTTTAATGCATTACATAATCGTCTATCAAACACTTATTTAAGTTTGTATTCAACTTAGATTTAGGTATTCAACAGATTACATTGATCATTTCAACTGATGCATAAATGTATCAATGTTAACACTACGCTTAACAGTTTTACATTGTTGACTAGCCTAAAGTTACAATGTGTTGGTCTTTAAAAGTTCTCTCTGTACTGCCCTATGTGGCTTATTAGAATTGAAGTGTACCTACTATATGACCAAGTTACGTTTGTCGCATTACCAAAGCAACTTCTAACGAATGAACCCACTCTTGAGAATGAGAATAAATCAGTAGGCAATGAAAGATAGAAGAGAACATATATTTGACTGTAAATAGAGCGTCAATGGGATAGCAACGTCTAGGCTGGCAAACTCGAGAGAACGATGCTATCCACGGTGCGTCGTGACGTTATCTGTTGGTAATTCGTGACCGAGCATATTCAAATACATGTGTCCGCTAAAACAAACATACTCAGCATCCATGCTGAGAGCCTATGTGACTATTTATTTTGAAGATTGTTTACCGCTACGGTGTCAACAATTAATTTTGATTTGTATGTGCATAACTTCAAAAGAATTTGTAAAGAGTTCTCCATAATACCTTGAATATCAGATTTAAAGGATTAAAATGGAATAATGTGCAATAATGCGGATTCTGTTGTCTCATTTCACTCATGGTTCCATGTTCGTTTGACTTAATCCCTTGACAAGAGGAATGGAAAATTATTTAACCAAAATAACTTAAAGTAAGACATACTAGAACATGTCAGTGTAATATAGATGGATGTGGAAAAATGCATGAAATGTAGATAAAATTGTATGTGTATACATCATATGAATAGGATTCGATGAACTTTAGTTTATGGTTTCCTGGACAGAAAGTTCATGTTGAATCATCACTTATGTTACACTCAGCTGTACTTAACACTACGTGAAGCAAATTAGTTAAACATCTTTCTATTAAATTGAAAAATGCCTATTTGAATAATGCAGGTAATTTTAACAACAATTTTATTGTTATAATAAGTAGTATGTACTGATTATTGTAGCTCATTCAATTCGTAAGATTATTTTGAATTCAACACGATTATTAGGAAGTCAATTAGAGTAGATTCAACGATATATTACCACAGGCTGTGATTTTGTCGTGAACACTTTCCAACATTAGAAAGTATCACAATCAACACAATCTAACTTGTAGACACAACTACATGTCTGAAGTGATAGGGGTCTTATCATCTTTTGTTTTTTAACCAATGCATGTCAAAGAGTATTGGTAGTTTTGTAGAATATTTGAATCCCATGTTGCATTAGAATCTTTTGAAATTATTCTGTTGTCACATAGCGATCAGTTAGAGAGACAGTACCAATCTATGACATTTCAGTTGATTTACACAAATTCAACAATCATCAGAAATATTACCAATACCCATCACACATTCTCTATTCCATTATACTAGCATACATAAGATACGAAGTAATTCAAGTCAATAATATCCACATTTCTATAGACTTAAGCGCATCTCCGTTTTCAGGTTCAACTGAACTCTTCCAACCAATCAAGTTTAGTGCATGTAGTTTGTCTCCACTAATGGTGTTCATATACTTAACATGAACTTAATATATAATCCATATATTCAAGTGTGAAACTGATCACACACAAACAACTACAACAAGCTACTGTGGTAGAAAATTAACCACATTCCATATGAGGAGGAAATTAAGAAAAAGCATTGGAGGTGGATAGAATATATACACTGAACAAATTATCAAGTTAAGTCATGAGACAAGTCCTCAATTGGAATCCACTAAGCCAAACAAGAAGAGAAAGATCAAATAGCACATTCCTCTGGAAATTGGAATGAGACATGTAAAGAGAGAATGGCATTTCGGTAGAAGTGAACAGGAGATGAGGGAATAGTGTTGGTTGACTACTACTAGCTGACAACCTATACCCCACGGTGGGTAAAATGCATACAGTGATTAATATACATTACCTGCTCACTTTCTTAAACTAATGACTATTTTCTCTATTTACTTCACTTATGATTATGTCATCTGTCTAGATTTTGAGAATTATGAAAACCTTATCATTTTCTTTACACGTAAATACACATTATGCTTAAATCTGATCATATATTTCATCGTTTTATCTTTTGCATTCAATTCTATCATCAACATAGTAATATGACACATTAAATGAAACCATATTTTGGTATAAACATTTTTTTAAAACATTCAGTCATATATATATATGTGTGCATATATTACCTTCACATGAATAGACATTCACCTATTGAACTGTCATTTGAATATAAATGATTTTTCTGTGAGTAAAATCCAAAGTAGATACTTTTACGTATCTGGGGAGCACCATCGATCAATAAAAGAGGGTCCGATGAAGATGTAAAGGCAAGGATTGGCAAAGCAAGGGCAGCATTCCTACAGTTGAGAAATATATGGGACTCGAAACAAATATCAACTAACCTGAAAGTCAGACTCTTCAATTCGAACGTGAAGACAGTCCTGCTGTATGGAACTGAAACTTGGAGAATTACTGCAAACATCATCAGAATGGTACAAGTAGTTATAAACAACTGCCTATGTAAGATACTGAAGTTCCATTGGCCGGAAACTATCAGCAACAGTCTACTATGGGAGAGGACAAACCAACTTCCAGCCAAAAAGGAAATTAGGAAAAGACGTTGGAAATGGATAGGACATACATTCCGGAAACCATCAGACTGCATCACGAGACAAGCATTAACATGGAATCCTGTTGGGAAATGGAGAAGAGGAAGGCCAAAGAACACGCTGCGTCGAGTATTGGAAGCAGACATTAAGAATATAAACAGAAACTGGAAACAGCTGCAGAGGATTGCTCAGGATACAGTTCAATGGGGAATCCTGGTGAGCGGCCTATGCTCCTCTGTGAGGAGTAACGGGCGTAAGTAAAAAAAGTAAAGCGTGTCATCCCATTCTTCCATATTGATTTAAAGTACGAAATGGGTTTTGTTTCTGTTCCTTTACTAGAATAATGTTAAATGCATAGACAAAGTATATGATAGTATAGTAACAGTGATTTAAGTAACTTGTATATTCATTTTGATGTCTTTCAAACATGATAACAATCTAAGTTGAGACTGTTTTTAAATTTATTGACTGGATACCATTGAAACTAAGATAACATTGAATAGTTTATCCATTTTAGTATCATAATCTGACTGATTGTAACCTACCTCAGGAATCTTCAGAAGTTTTAGTGAGAAATCTTGATTGATGAAGTTTACTTAATCATGAATTGATGCAGCACTGCTATATGATAAACTGCACACCTGTTGATTTTGCTTTCTTGATTTATAAGTTTTCCCCGTGAGATCTGCTGTAAATATCCTAGTAGGGTTGTGGTTTGATACTGCTTAAGAATTGCATACTTAAATACAGAAGGTACTCAGTGTTCCTAGGTTTTCACTCTTGTTTAGCCGAGAGTAATTTGTTAGAAATACAAACAACAGTTAATAAATAGCATCGTAGGAAAGCTGAATAATGCCATCTGACTAGGATTCGCCAGCTAAATATGCTTCGTCATCATTTGTAGATTTATTCACCATTGTTTTAAAGGAAAGTTGTGACACTTAAAGACAGTGCCGACAAGTATCTTACATCAACGTAATAATCCCAGTGAAGAAGACGTATTCATTATACATCACGTTGTTGAAGTTTCAAAACGTAAGCAAAGTGATCTTCAGCTACCGTACACTAAAGTTCTCATTTCAATCCATTATTAACAGTAGGCTCACACAATTTATATACCTGATTTAAATCCTCAAGTTTACAGTACCTTCAGTGAAATAGGCATTTCGAATTCAAACTCACCATTACTTAATCACAATCATTATCATATAATTATTGAGTACTCTAATTAGAAGATGCGGCTAATTGAGTTCAGCAATGTCGGATGACAAGTAGTAACTCATTGAGTGAACTAAATGATGTTTCACAACGTATCAAGAATTGATTAAAATTAGAAATACCAACGTTTGGCTGCCTCTAGACCCAGTGATACAGCAATTAAACGTTAGCACTGAAACATGATGATCCTATGTATTGACTCCTAGTCACTTCATAAATGAACACTCCTTAGTAGTCTCATACTAGAGCAAAGAATTTTACTTAAAATAGATTTCTTCTCAACTGCTCGGTTTGTTTTTAGTAATAATGAATAAACACATGACAACAATTGAGGTAAAGCATACATCTATTCTAGGGTAGAGGGTTAAGTTTGCTTAGTGAAGATCATTGATATTTACGAATCCATGTAGCATATTTTATAGAACAGTTGATTATATCGTCAAAGCATACCATATTGATAAGATGAATAGCGTTTATAACTTGTGTTGCCTTCATATTTTCACGGTGAATACCACTAATCTTTGATTACGATATAATCTTCTCACATTCTGGGAAACTTTCTTCTTATCTATGAAAATATTACAAGAAACATTCCTATTTTCATTTGTTTTAACTGTCATATTTGGCTTAGCAACTATTCCAGCAGCTGATATATGTTGCTTTACGTTTGTAATTTGTATGGCTGCAAAAATCTACAGTTATATGTACAGTTATATATACATGCTAACGTAAATGATCTATCAGAGGAATATCAAATGACGATTACAAATCGAAGCTACAATTTTTATCATCTGACATTACTTTTCTCTTCGAAATGGATTGCTAAATTATATCGTTGTTGTTTTTAATCACCAGAAGTGATTAATTTGATTAGAATGAAACCTTACGCATATTCCGTAGGCACTGAAGCATTCTGTTCTAATGAGATCATTTCTGATTTCATGGTGTAGTGCTGATTAGAATCTATCTATCATGTTGTAATGTAGTCACTAGTCTAAACAATTCGACATTACTAGCGCTGTATGGAGACTGATGGTAGCTTGATGGTAGTTGGTAGAAAACCCTGAACCTAGGTTTCGATCTATTTAGCACTCGTCAGTAATGTGTATTTGCAATATTTGAAGGAACTTGTGCTTGTCTGTAGATTCGATCCTGGATTACTCAATTTCGTTGTCTGTGACTGTTGTAACTGAGTTATTTACTATTTACTGTCAAATAATTTGTCTTGTTTGCTTTACAATTGCATGATTGATTTAACTTTGCCTTATTGACTGATAAACAGGATAGACATAGATGTATTCATTTTGTCGTGAAGTTATCTGTTTGTGTTCTTCTTGATTTTAAGTCTTATTATTCTTGTATTCATAAGTTTGCTTCATTCCTTCCAGTTTAACAAAATTGTCATGTTATTCTCGTAAGTTTGATTTCGTCGTGCTAACGTAATATGAGAACCTGAACCTATTTGCATATTAGTCGAGTTCCACGTTGTTTATGACTGACTAAATAGTTCAAGTAACATGTTCCTAAAAACTCTCTAGTATTTCTTGGAATCTCACGATGTATTACATTTCTTAACCAAGTATTAAGTTAGATTGAATCTGGCAAGCAGAATTCTGGACGTACGTTAAATCTTATTTGGGTCTCATCAACTGGGTGTACTTACATCCCATTGTTGATGTTCATAACAGGACTCGAACTCAGTTCGTTCCGTGCCAAACGGGAAGTTGCTAATTCATCCTAATTATATTCATATGCCCGTGGCACGTGTGGCTGTCTAGACCCACTAGCCTAGTAGTGAACGTGATAGCGTTTAGGATGAAACCAACAGAGTTCGGGTCTCGGTATAAACGTCAGTCAACGAGTCCCAAGTAGTACGTAACGCGTGTCCTGGACTCCACTAGCCAGTCACATTCCAGCATAAACAATACTCATCATCTATCACTATATCATGGCAATCCGATCAGGATGCACATATATTAAGAGAGATTGACCAGTTTCATTTCATGACAAATGATCCAGAAGTTCAAAATACATTCTAATTTTTTCTTAATCAAACTTATACCTCTAAGTGATATCATGGATTGTATATGAGCAGCTTACACTATCTGGCTTATTTTGTTTAATAACTGCTAATGATAAGATATCTGACAATCCACTATTCCATCAAGTATAAATGACAAAGCTTTTGAAGGTGATTATTTGCATTAAAGATTATTGAAAGTTTTAGTTATTTGTCAATATGAAGGAAGTAAAATGTACACATACACACGTATTGATCAATGCCCAAAGCAACTATTCTAATCTTGTATAATGAAAAGACATTCTTAACCTTAAAATTAAAGTATCACTGTAAAGAATCAAAATACAACACGTTGTATTTCGTCACACTCCATTGAATTGCCTACCAGATAATCATTTGATTAATAAGCATTTTGATGACTGGAGGTCCTTTCATTTGGGAAGGAGATCGCATGAGATTATATTGATGAGGAATTTATCACTAAGACAAAATGTTTATTTCATATCCGTTACCAAGATAACTGGTTGTCTACACCTGTTTTAACTTTTTAATTACTAACACTTCTACCGATTTTGATATATTCAATTGATTAAATGTATCACAGATTAATGTTGGTAAAGTCCCATTAGAAACCAGGAAGCACTGCTAAACAGCTGTTTTGTTCTAGTGTGGAATTTCTAAGCAGTGCACACCCCAGATTCTTCCTCAGGGCCTTAGGGTTGGAGAACACCTAACCCTCATCGTCGGCTAGTAATTGTCTCACATCCTATATGGTTGAACTCCACTGACCACGCCTTCTCACTGGAACATTAGGATCTACCTCCTGAAAATATTGTTTAGTTAGATGGCACTGATTATGATATATAGTTAACTAGTTATTTTTTATTTTACACTGTAAATTACAAAATTTGTTTTGTAGACTTAGTTGAGTATTTCATTCATATGAATGAGCGTATCTTCCATTAGTGTCAAATGATTGGATAAACTGTTGTCTGTAATGTTAAACGTGATGTCTGTACAATATGTGGCGTTATTCTGGATCTTCAGTGTGACCATGAATTCATTGCCACTAAAAAATCGTATCCATAAATGGCACCGTTCTGTAAAGTATATTAGCTTTTAAAGATTGTCTAAGCAAATCCTTGAAGCGAAACTTTAGATTCGACAACAAACGAAAGATTATGCAGTAGCTATCATTATACACTAATTGGCAAATAACATTGAAGGGTAATTCTTAGAGTTCTAGTGATCAGAAGTTCGCAACTACATAATCAATATTAATCGATGAGGTTGCCGATTACACTGAATCGATTAATGTAAACCATTGATTAACATCTCCATAGTCTAAAGCTTAAGTGCTCAACAAAGCGATTAGATGCTTTAATTTTTATCCTAGTGAGTTAATCGTTGTTCACTGCTAAATAGTGCTTCTTGATTATCAACGGATACCCACATAAAACCACTTCCCCATGTAAAACTTTAAGATGATAACTGTTTACATTCACCACATACATATTGATAATATTTACTTCCTTTTCATACTGGTCACACCAACTAAATTTGATCACATTCATACAAATGATCCAATAGATGAAACCATTAAATTATTAACTAACTATGCAACTATTTCAATAATGATATAGGCACCAGAAAAAAAAAAAGAAAACATCATTAATTACTATCATGATAATTCCTATTAGTGGAGAGGAGCTGCGGAGAGGGGGGAGGCGGTGTATATTTTGTTCACATAACAAACTACTAGACAATAATTTTTTAGATTTTTTTTTCACACCACCACCAAGTTAGGATATGAAAAAAAATAGTATACGAGACAGTAAACCCTATTAAACGTGTACTGTTATTAACTTGGCAACGTACTGTTTCTATGCAGAATAATTATAAAATCATGGTGTTTTACAAAACTTTAAATTAAATTTATTTTGTTTAGAAAATTTAAAATTCGAATGTGATGAAATTATTTCATTATGTTCTAATATCACAAAAAAAATAATAAAACTTTTATTTTATCAGTAGTGTTGCTATGGTAACGGTGTGAATTAATGAATTACATATAGATATATATATATGCATAAGTAGTATATATACATAATTAAATTTATGAAAGTACTTTTATGTTCATTATTACATAACATTACAATAATAATAATGTATAATTAAAATTGAACTGTAGCTGGTAATTGAGAACCAGGTTACATGTTTCAGCATATTTAAGATCAATTTCCAATTGAACATATCAAACATATCTAAATGTCGACGTTGATAGTCCGATTAGAAGTCAGTTAATTCGATTCAAATATCATAATGTTATCCATTCTGGTGCTATGTCCAGGCAGCTACATTTGTATAGTTGATATGTATGCGATATATTTAAAGGTCCAAAACTACGATTAATCATTCTTTGTTACCATATTATGTACTAACAAGAATTGTCTCGAGATATAGAGTTAAACCATGAGTCTAATAAAAGTTGAGTAGTTATGAAGGACGTAAACATATAAGGAAACAAAAACTGATCAATGGCATTAAACAGAAGTAATAAGTATTTGGTAATATCAGATAATTAAAAGATGACAATTAGAGGGTTTGTGTAGATAGTTAATTGTCGATTTTGATATCACGAATTGATCTGAATCAGACAACTATTGATCACTTGAAAGCACTGGACAGCTGTTTCGTCGTAGTACGAGACTCCTTAGCAGTGCGCATCCACGACCCCACCGGGGATCGAACCCAGGACCCTCTGGCTCCTACCTTTCTATGTTTCAGCGAAAAGTAAGTATGTTATGAACAAATATCAATTTAATAAATTTATACTGAAATATCTTTGTTCCGTGCTTATTTAAATTTAGATGAGGTGAGACGAAGAGGTACACTTCTGTGAACTCTTACTATAGTGGAAAACCAATAGCATTTGAGATCAGTCTTTCAGGACTACGATGATAAGGAGCATGTTTGGCAGTTTAGATAAATTAATCATACTTAACTATTTACTTAGTAAAAGAAAGCTACAAAACACAATGTTTCCATGTTGTGGGGAGGAGATGAATAAAGTCTAATACGAAGAAAAATGTGATAAGTACATTTTTCGACGTTCTGTGTGAGACTATAAAAAATCAACCCGAAAAGGATCTATTATCAATAGATCTAAAGTGACGTTGAAACAGATAATGCACCTAACTTATACGTATGTTGAATAACAAGTGATAATAGCAACAGCAGTGTCACTGTATAATGTTATCGAAATATCATCCGTACGGTGGTATCAGTATTGTAGAAACTCATGCTCGGAAATGACGTTCTGTACTACAATATAGATAGTCAGTGTTTCTGAGATTGACGAATATACGATTTCATATTCTAACTATCATAGGTTTTTATAATTTAGTACAGAATTCAGGACGTTGCTTATTTTGAGAGCGCACTCAATAGAAGGCGACCGCTTTAATACCAATAGCCAGAAGATATACTTTGTCTAGGACAATAACGTATTCAGATGACTGGAAGTCGCATAAGTGCCTTTGGTATCACAGCTACAAACGTCAAGTTATAATTCACCAACGTTGGCTCATGGAACCACTGACGTGTGTCCACACTAATAATTCTAAAGTAATATGGAGCAGATTGAGAAAGTACTTACAGCCAATTTAGGGATAGCGAGCTAACATGTGACGAATACAAACAACAGATTACTTTTGAATGGGCTTGTGATTTAACGAATTGAAGATAGTATATGTGTATCCATTATGTTATGCATGAATGTGATTGATCGTACTTGTTTTATTAGAGAATCAGCTTAAGTCGGATTTTCGGAATTGATCAGTACATTTTCAACTTTCAAACAACTTTTATTCTGACTAACTACCGAAAACTAATACATTCAGAAAGGTGCATTGATTACAATTTCATGTAACTGTTTGTTGTAGATGATTCTCCTGCTGTAAGCTATTTCTAAAGAGTCACCGATGTCCTTATAGTCAAACTTAGACTATTCCTTCAATACAGAAACAACTCAAATTAATCACATTTTACATTCTGCATGAACTAATTTCAATTAATTACATTTAAAAAAATACAGATAATATTGTTCTGCATAAATAACTTTCGGTTAGCTACCAATGACAACTGAGGAACATTAAATAGATGTTTCGTTTTATCTAAGAACCTTTTAACAGTGTTCACCAACGATTCAGGTCTTACTATAAATACTTAAGCATCATCACCATAAAGGTTACCTTTGTCTAGTGGTAGAATGTAGTCGTCAATCAATTTATAGTATATCTCAACGATCATTTCATTTCTTACAATCAACATGTTTAAAATTCCTCAGTTACAACTTCTCACTACATCTTGAAGTAAATCACTTGTAAGCTAAATGTGAATTTGTGGATACAGGGGGGGGTAATCAGAGATCAATAACTTGTTCTAAGACGTTACCAAGTAATAAAGAGAAATAATTCCATAAACTTATTATTATTGTTGTTGTTTAGATTGATGATTACTTTTTTGTACATCAAAAGAAAAAAACAAAGAAAAGAAAATGAAAAGAATTAAGAAGTAAAAACAATAACGTATTTGTATGTTCTTGTTATCTACAAAACAGTAATAGTATAATATAGTTTTGAATATATTTTACATATTGGAGACAATCTGAAAGTATGTTCCAGTTAACAACCTTATAGTTTTGAGTGATGTTATCTACAATGAGAGATGTGTTCATCAGTGTATACACTTAAAAAATGAAGTTATGTAGAACTATGTAATTGAGACTGAAATATAACTCGTATCCATTCCTACTTATAGGTGTTCTGTGTGTGTGAGAGATAGTTCATCATTGCTGATAGTTTGTCACATTCAATGGGATGATTGAAATATCTGGTACCTGATTTAAACTATTAGGATTCAACACAACTGAGGTAATATTATTCTCTATTGAATGATATGATGGTTGTTCAAGAAGTGATGTTTGTTCATTTGTAGAATGTAAAATAACCGGTGGAATTAAAACAGTTGATGTAGAATTATTCATAGGATTTGAATGAATATCTGTTGAATAATTTAAATCTGATGTCATTAGAAAAATAGGACCTAATGTTGATGAATTATTTGAATAAGTAGAAAATGTCAATGGTGATGTAATAGAATGTTTTACATCAATTGAATTATGTAACCATGAATTTGTATGCATTAATGATGTAATATCTGGTTGTTTTAAATTAGATAGAGAATCCATTAAACATTCTGAGGTATTAAGTAGTGGTGGCATATTACTGATAATAGTGTTAAATTCATTCTCAACTAATTGTGTTGGCTGATTGTATTTCATAGATAGTTTATTAGGGTATGGAGATAATAGTCTATTGTTAGTTGTATTGACATTGCAGTTATCAGTAGTATTAGTAGTAGTATATAATGGATATGTACAAGGAATATACTTTAAATAATTCTCTGATAGAAAATTTGTAGATAAATCAATTTCATTAATCTGGTAATTGAGAACACTGGAAATTTCATAGTAAAGAATACAGACATTATTAAACTATATAGAACATGGATTAATCAAAGTTCAGTGACATTAAATATCAGTCGATTACGACGTCAATACATACTCACTGCACAAAGTTGCCTTTCTTGACTTAGTAATTTAGTGATGACACTAATGAACTAGGTTTCAACACAAGCTTGAATTTCCGAATAGGAATAAAGTTACATCCAAATGATAATGAATCCCGGATAGAATGAAGCGTTCAATTAGCTAGCTATAATACGGGCGCTGTCAAACTAGTCAACTATTTCTGTATCATGACAATCCGATTAATATGTACAACAGAGATTGCTAAACGTTAGTACATAATAACATTAACATGAGGATACCAACAACTTCAAGTTAAATATCCCAAATGTACTAATCAAGTTTAGTCATAGATTTCTACGATAATACATCTGTTGATATTGGTTATATATTGCAACATTTATAGCCAACTTTATAGATAAACAATTAGATTCAATCCCCAATTGAAATGAGACCAGCAGCAAAAATCACTAACCGCTTTCCGTCCTGTTTTAGACTCGTTAGGTGAATATCATTACATTTATAACACTGAGATTCATACTTTGGCGTAATCGTGATGAATATTAACTGAAACGATGCATTACCTACTGAACTAGTGGATTCATTTGTTTAATAGCGGAGAATTCTAAAATCGACCTATTGTTGATACTTCATCCTCAAAAAGAACATCTTTAGAATGTAATGATGATAATATTGACAGTATATTATACTGAGGTGGTTTTGTAAAGATAGACATTAAGTTTGCTTGATTGTATTCGTGACAAATTTATGTTAATTGGATACAACTAAGAACCAGGAAGCAGTGAATAGTTGTTACTTCTTAGTATGGAACCGCTAAACAGTGCACACTGTAGACACTACAAGAGAATCCAACCAACATATTTCAAATTAGTGAATGCCTAAACAACTCCACTAATGGACATTCTGTTGATTATTTTAAAAAAGCAGTGGAAAATGTTGATACTGTGACCGCTTATCAATTTAACGGAAAGCAATTAAACTGTACAGTGTTGTAGCAATTTCTAGTGGTAAACTTTTTGGAGCATTTTAAGAGATAGAATATAAGCTTCATTATTTCAAAGTATGTAGTTTATCACATACATGTACTGTAGCTCGACAAAGCGAAACAAATTCACAACGATTTACTGAAGAAAACTCAAGTCAAATCCATGTATTTTAGTAAAAGGAACAGTTGTCAACTCATCACTACCATGGTAACTGTTACTAAATCCTACCACTATTATTGTTATTACTATTATTTTCAGTAGTATGGCCGTTTGTATTGTGTTATGCAATCAACGCTTGTTACGTTGCATCTGTGATTTTAACTCACCCACTTCATTAAAGTTTATCTGACTTTCACATCAAATCTCCTATGGTTATTACATACATCATCTTACTTATATTGGAATCCTAGTTAATCACACTCTCATCATCTTTTCACTGTCGAATTTTTCAAATGACCTTTCATATACATTAGCATAGATACCGAATGAATCTCCCATGTTACTTCAATTCATTGTCATCCTTTGCCAATTTCATTATCACGACACGTGTTTGCCAACTATGATGGTGGTGTTGCAAATCAATACGGTTGTATTGCATCTGATGTGGATCAAGTAAATCAGAATGAATTCATATTATTCTCAGTTTTATGAGAGTTTATAGATTAAATAATCTGTATGAAATGCATTTAGCAGTTTAATACCTGACAGTTGATTATATAATTAAGATAAAACGGTATTTGTTTAAGCTTACCTGTCGTCGAGACACTTTGTAATACCTATTTCATTTGTTACCACATCAGTATCAGATTCGTGCATATTCTGTACAGGGTAATATTCCTAGTAATGTAAGTAATAAGTAGATAACACGTAATATATATTTCCAGTTACCACTTTTTATTATGTAATAAGCAAAACTGTTAGATCAAGTAAGCCAAGATAAATGACTAACTTCTAGAACTGTTGTCTGGAAAATCATTTCTTATATTTTGGTTAACACGAGACTTTATTTCTATCATGTGTATGTTCCCCTCACGCTAACATATTGTTTGACTTTAGGATGAATTGGTATCTCCTCGTTGACTTGTCATGGACTGAAGCTGGTTAGTCTCTGTTACAATGTGTGCATTATGAGCGCATTACCTCGATATAGCTATTAATTACAAGTAACGTTTTAGTTGGACTGTGACTGACAAGTGGAATCCAGGACATGAGTTATGTTCCATTTGGGACTTGTTGGCTGGTCGTAACTGTATCCCAATGTTGATATTTACGGTTAGATTCGCATCCAGTCCGTTGTGTGCCAAACGACACCGCATTCACCTCTAGATTACAGAGACTAACCAACTCTAGTCCATAGCAAATCAACGGGAAGATACAAGTACATCCTAATTACTTATGTTCCCGTTGCACAAGTGTGCCTGTTTGGACTCAGAAGGTTAGGGGTGAACCCGGTGGCATTTAGCTAGAAGTGGACTGAGTTCAAATTCCAGTTTGAACATCAACATTAGGATGCAGGTATATCAAGCCGATGATTTCCAAATAGGAAGCAACGCGAGTCCTCTTGCCGGTCAAAATCCAACTTAAATAAATGTTGAACTTTGTTCTGTAATGACGTTATTTTCTTAATTGGTTGATTATGCGGTCAGATTTCATATGTATGTAAAAGATAACTTGAAATATAACTGTCACTTCGGCTAGTTGTTTTAATTGTATTGTGTTCATCTATTCGATTTTGGAACTAGCAGACTTAATGATATAAAACAACCAATCGTTTTGTCTTGTTACCTGCATTCGGTTCACACTTGATTACTTATTATCGGTGTACTGAGTAGATAAAATGTTTGATATTCTCTTAATCATATACTCAAATATTATCATGAATTCTCTATTGAAAATAAACAGAGCATACTTAACAAGATTATTCATTCAATGAACTGCCGTTTAGGCAAAATAGGCAAATTCTTTAAGTGAAGAATGCAATGAGTTGTAAAACTGACGACACATTACTCTTAACAACTAATGATATAATTTATAATTAGGATAAGCTAGTATTTTCCCGTTGACTTGTAATGAACTGAAACTGGTCAGTCTCTGTTGCCATATGTGCATCCTGAGCAGATTTCCTCGATATAGCGTTATTACACAAGTTATATATTGAAGTTGGATTGTGACTGGCAAACGGAATCCAGGACGCGCGTTTCGTCCTATTTGGGACTTATCGGCTGGATGTACCCGCTCAGGATGCACATATGGCAACAGAGACTGACCAGTTTCAGTCCATTACAAATCAACGGGAAAATACAAGCTTATCCTAATTATATATATATGCCCGTTGCACAAGTGTGACTGTCTGGACACAGTAGCCTAGTGGTTAATGCGGTGGCGTTTGACACGAAGCGGACTGAGTTCGAATCTTAGTGGGAACATCAACATTGGGATGCAGGTACATCCAGCCGATGAGTCCCAAATAGGACGAAACGCGCGTCCTGGATTCCATTTGCCAGTCACAATCCAACTTCAATATATAATGATATAATTGTTATATGTTGATTACTAAATAGAGTACATTGATTAAGTAGTATGTAATGACTAACGTGATATTGATCTAGTCTATGTAACTCAACAATGCAAACATTGATATGAGATGTTATGCTAATCAGATCTGAGGGACATATTTCAACTTAATCGGTAAAATGTAGTCATCTATATAAAGAACGTAAGAAATATGACATTGGTCTCTACTCAATGATTAATCAATTTATGTATCTCAGTCAATCGTTGCATGAATAACTCACTGATAACAGCTACGATCTGTGAAATCAGGTGATCTCAGATAGAATCCTCTGGGAGTAATCGGTTTCGTTAAGATTGTGTGTGTATTATGCTAACTAGTATCAAAGAACATGAAACGTAAGTCGATCACGGTTACCTGTCGATTACTCCGAAACCACACCAAACCAAGTAGTGACATATGCAACATTATTAAATGAAACATTTATTTATACTTATACATACGTGCTGTTTATTCAAGAATGTTGTTTCTTTAGCATTTTTTTATCTGTAATTTCACCAGACTGATGAAATAAAACGCTTTCTGGTCATCTGGTAACAAAGAATGTTATTGAGTATTATAAATACAAGTACACAACAGTAACCAAACTTACAGCACTATCAACTAATGAATAATAACTACGAAGTTTCCAAGTTCCAGTAATTTCTACTAAGCTAGAATGTTATTGGTTTTAATAACTGATATCATTCTGGTTGTATACTGCTGAATAATACTATAAGCACTAGCAGTTAAAAGCAGAAGTATAAATTAGTGTAATTTAACATATCCAAACTGTTTATATGATACTACTACAACCAGAAAGCATAAAACAGTTGTATCATCTTAGTATGAATCTCGCCAGCAGTGAGCATCCACAGTCCAACATTTCATTTAGTGTAAGACCTTGAGGTGTCATGACAAACATCTTACCGTCACAACACTCAACTACCATTCAGCTTAACTGTGCTTACGTACCACAACCAACTGAACTTTAGAAATGTATCAAATACATAATAGTCAATGATATACTCACATGATTTTTCATAGTAACACTTTCTATTAGATTTGAATCAGATTGTAATGAATTACATTTTAACATTGATTTCAGTTCTATGCCGTTCTTTAATTGTTTGTTATCTATAGAATAGAAAAGAATAATACATTCATTCAGAATTATGTAGGAAACAACTACTTAACCAACAGATATGATACCATTTCAGTTAGTTTAAGAAAGAACTACAAACGTAGTAGAATATGATGAATCTGTTGTATCTTGCTACTTTTCTTCAACTCCAAAATTACAATTTAAATGAATTGAAGTGGTTTAGTAGAGATAGGTTGTCATTAATTTTGGTTGTTTCCACTTGTTTTATATTGATGTAGATTGGATATCACTGAATACAAGGGTACACTGGATAACTGATTCATTCTAGTATGGAACTGCGATAGGGAATCAAACTCACAACCTTGTACCACTGGGCTGACTTCTGTCCATTTGGTAGAGTTACTACTTCCATCAATTTGTGATACAATTCGGCTGTTATCTATTGTCATTAGTGACAACCGTCTCTCTCGATATGTCTAAACTCTCCCATATTTCTACTTTTGTTATTGTGAAAACTGTAGAGAAAAATCTTGTAAACGTATGAAGACAGGTCGTTTAGGTTGGAAAGTTTAGCTTGTGGAAGCTATGTAAGCGTAATTACAAGGTTAATAGATAATTAAAACAAAAACGCTGAGCAATGCTCCAAAAAGTAATTTATAAGTAACAGACAATGAAATAGAGAATATTATGTAAGTAAACTTGCAAGGTTATAGTTGCCAAAGTAATGCTAAACTGACCTCTTTATTGAGTATAAAAGTTTGGTTTCAACCTGCTCTTCGCAACAGTTTCGGTAAATTCAAAAAACTAGATAATATTTGGTTACTGTGGAGGGTTTGAAATGTCAAATTCGTGCGCGCTATCATGAAATTGAGAAGGATATTGATCATTTAGCTTTAATTGTTATGAAAGATACTCAGCAATGTTGATGCTAACCCTCCTTACTATTCTGGCAGTGTAAGTGTTTTAACACGAACAAATAAACTGATAAGCACAATCTGAGATAAAATGAGGTGGGAATTTGTTCACTTTCGTCTACTTTTATGATTATTTTGTTTCATACAGAGTGGTTAGTTTGGCATCTTTTTAATGTAACGCTTAGTTTGAAGCTATATCTGTTACCTATTTCATCACTTCTAAATTGAAATCTTAAGAAGATTCGTTTCTTTTCGACACTGGTACATTTTCTCCTTCTAGTTCCATTAATTATCGACTTCGTTTGTGCTTGTTTCAAGTTAACCATAAAGATATCAGTCCGAGTAGGATCCAACTTTATTAACTTGATGATAGTAGATTTTATTAAATTGAAACTATATGTTTTAGTTGATCGAATACGTTACAGTTTGATGTTGGTAGAATATCAGTGAAAACTAAGGAGCATTGATAGACAGCTGTTTTCTTCTAGTATAGGGCTACTCAGCAGTGAGCACTCTCCCCTAACACTGTACCACTGTGTCGATCTAAATCCAATGGTAGAATTCTTCTAATAATTTGTGATATATAGTTCGACGATCATCCATTGTCATCGGTGATAACTGCCTTATTCCTAGCATATCTGAACTCTACTAGTCACAACTACTCACTTCATATCTTTAGTACACATAAGTAAGTGATATTTGAACTTACCTTTATGGGAAAATGAGGAGTTAAGTGTGTTGACTTATAATTTCTTGTTCTACCAATCTATCCATTTTAGAATTATGCTTACATAACTTTTAACTTTATTCCTTGTTATTTAGTTTCTATGTGTTTTCAAGATATTCTTAAAGAATATTGACATTAGTCAACATTCAATATTTGTTTATTATTCTTTAGTCATTATTGCTCATCTTCTAATCCTTGACGATATAAAGTATGTACAGTGATCATTTAAATAACGATAATCATTATTGTTAGTTATGCTGCAAGTTTAGTTGTTTGTATTCACCACAAAATGATATTGTTCGAGAGTACTGTCAAACATTTGTTTAAACCGTGCATAAGACTGCATAAAAATGTGCAACTTCTCCCCCCTTCCATGATTGTGACAGGGAATCAAACTTAGGGTTTTCATTTTGGAGAAAAATCATCTGTCCAATCCCTCCTGATTTTTACTAATTACCTACTAATATCAATCTGTGACGAATGCAAATAACTAAACTTAGTACCAATCTGTATCACAAAACCATCTTAATTCATCTAAAATGTAAAGTAGGACTTGAAGGAATACCATGAAATACAATGAATTCACACTATTCCGCTACATTCGTTATTCTCTATTCAAACCAATTGTACATGTTATAATGTTGTTATTACCTTCATTATTCTGTAGAGTAATTGTTGGTTGATTACCGATATAGTTCTTTGAATTATAACGTTTCAATCGTGTATATTTTATGTAACAACATAGGACTATAACAAATACAGCCGCCAGTAGTGTAGCAAATCCACTAACTACAACAAATGCTAATGACCATTTTTCTAAATTTGTGAAATAAAACAAAAAAAATAGAAGGAAATTCAAAATATCATGGAGTTATGATGTTTAAATAAGTATAAATCAATTTAGAAACCAAAGGTAGATGGTTAGAGGTAACCCTATGAAAAGAAACCAAGAATCATTCAGATTTCAGGTCAGTTTACACTGATCATCTGGAAAATGTATCTGAAATATTAAGTAGTAAATTAGTACTCTCTGTCAGATTTGAGCTTACTGTAAGCTGATTGAGTTATTCAGACTTCAAATGACATCATATAGGATTGACAAATGATTAATCATTTATTATTGGCGATTGTTTTGTGGTCGAATTGAGTTCGAATCCCAGTGTGAACATCAACATTCGAATGTAGGCATATCCAGCCAACGAGTCCCATTTAGGATGAAACACGCTCTCTGTATTCCGATTACTAGTCACTATTCAGTTCAAATAGGTACGCCGTGAGATTTAAGCCTATGAACCTGGTTTATACGTCTTTGATTTTCATAAGGAAAATTAGTAGTGAATACATCTTGTTAACAACGTATGTTCTTCAGCACATAATCATGACATTTTTCATTAAAATTTCATATATTACGACAACGTAAAACTAAAATCATAAGTGGATGTAAAGCATATACAGTAAAGTAACCAATTCAGTAGTTTATTTCCTGATGATTAAAAACCATGAAACACTAAATAATTGTTTTCTAACTGTGATCATTTATGTTCACATTTATAAAAGAGTTGCAAACCATCAAGTTTTACTAAGAGGACTTAAACGTTAGGCATTCACCGTTGGGATTAAAATCCTTGTACCTCGTATTGTTGGGAACTCTGAAATTACTGGCATAAAATTATTAGTTACTTAGTTGATTGAATATGTCACAAATTGATGTTGGCAGGGTACCATTGAAAACCAGAGAGTACTGCTCTATAGTTGTTTTGTTCTAGTGTGGAACACCTTAGCAGTGCGCAACCCAGATTCTACACTAGGGGCTTCAGGTTGACAGAGAAAGCCTAACCATCTGCACCACTGGGTCGGCATCCAATCGTAGAATTCCCGCTTTCATTATTTTGTGATATATAGCGCGACGATTATTCAGTGGAGTTCAGACTTATCGGGTGTGAGACAGTTATCACCCATGACAATGGATGATCGTCGCGCAAAATATCACAAATTGATGGATGTGGGAATTCTACCAACGGATGCCTACCCAGTGGTGCAGATGGTTAGGCTTTCTCTGTCAACCTGAAGCCCCTAATGCGGAATCGTGGGTGCGCACTGCTGAGGAGTTCCACACTAGAACAGAACAACTATAGAGCAGTACTCTCTGGTTTTCAATGGTACCCTGCCAACATCAATTTGTGACATATTCAATCAAGTTATTGTTTATTAGTCAGAAATCTTTTACTCTACTTGTTGCAATTAATGCCCCACTGTTACATAAACATTATGATTTATTATTCATTGTGTTAAGTTTAGATATATCTACTCTTCATAGATCAATGTTGTTTGGGTACTATTGTAAACAAAGATGTAATTGAGAAGTTGTCTCATCCAAGTATGGGACTTCTCATTGACAAGTATGTCTCACGTCTCCACCAGGAAATTGTACCTAAAGCCCTTATATCTCATGATGAACAATCAAACATCAGGACCATACCACTGCTCATGACTAACATACATATAAGCTTTATATTGCTATTCATCAGTTAAGCTACTCGGTGCCCTTATAATATCATTTATATACCATCCTATATTGGATATCATACTAACTATTAGGTAAATAGTTAGTAATAACAAAATCACAGTAGTAATATTATTTCTAACTTGATAATAATGGGTGTGGTGGAGACTGTTGTATATGAAGCTTTATATCACAGATTGGCATCATATAGACAACAGATGAAAAGTAGTCAACAGTTTTCCCTTAGTACTAGATTCATTTATAAATGAATTTCCAGCTCCTAACCAGTAGGTGAATTTAATGCCTACAAGTTCTTCATATTATAATTGTTTGTAGTTTTAGTTTCAGTTGAACTGGGGTAGTCCATGGTGAGTGGCATTAAGTTTCAGTTAATTGAGTTTGTCACAGATTGATGTTGGTAGATATGTAGCACTAGACAGCTGTTTCTATCTAGAATGGAGCTCCTCACCAGCGCGCACACTACATTTCACACAAGGGGCTTCAGGTTGAGGAATGCCAAAACTGTTGCACTACTAGGCAAGCATTCAACGATAGAACTCACACTTTCGTCAGTTTGTGATATACCACGACGATCAGCCATCGTCACTGGTGAAAAGTATCTAACTCCAGACAAGTCTATACCTTGCCTGCAGCAACTTTCGATTCTAGCTTCCCGAATATTTTAAAGTGAGTCACTAGTGAATTAAAGTAGTTTTTGTGAAGATAAATATTAAATTTAGCTGATTGTTTTCGTCACATCAATCTGTGAGGAACACAATCAAGTAAACATAATGCTTATCTCCATATGGGCAAATCATTTCAACAGAAAATAACTTCGTTAATTACACTAGATATAATCATTAGCATACGAATGTCATCTCTTTCAACTACCTAACATAGTCACAGCTTCCAAATATTTCTCAGATCTTGCATAATAACCTTCATAACTGTACTATGTATTACTTATCTAAACTCAATATTTGGTACATGATGGCACTAGAAGTGTATATTCGTCAGAAAAGACTGTAACATGAAACTACAGAAGGTTCGTCACCGGCTTTTATCCTGTAACATATCTGATAAAGTCTCAAGCCACTGATTTATACCACCCTTAGGATCGCAACCAGGAGGTTGGAGTTGACCAACAGAAGTCAGTCATATACAGCTTTCTTTAGTTCCACGACGCCATTTAATAAACTAACCACCTCATCGCTTTTCCTAACATGTCCTAGCTTCGGCAAATAATCCACGATGTGAAGACCACTAGGATGACATTCATAAAACCTAACTACGTTATTGAAGCTGGAGTTGACGTCGTTGCCCCCCAAAAACATGATACCAAACCTCAAAATTGCTAACATGATATTCCCACTGGGTGTCAGTAATTCATTGAAGACGGCAATTATCGATTTATTTTCAGAATAATCAGTATGATACTCTAAAAATTTACGATGTTGAACTGTAAACCAAATTCCAGAATCGCATTAATCTGTTACTCGTAGCCTCTCAAGGAAGTGCAAAATATAGAAATATAAAAAAATTTACCTCAAAGATTACTTTAGTCATGAAGACTAAATGACATCGTTTGGTTACGAGTACCTTAAGGTTCTGGAAGCTCCAGGAATCAATCGAGAAACCAAGAATATTCTAGGTTTTGCAGTAACTATCACGAACTGATTATATTCATGGAACCATTAATAGCCAGAGATAAGTAGACTGTTTCCTTATCCTTCTTACAAGATTCTTCATTGGCAATATATATTCATTAATCAAGTAGGATAAGATTAAACCCATGACCCTCGCCTAACATTCATAACACTGTATTGATATCTAGCAATTAATGTTTATAATTTTAGCTAGTTCGTAATATCATACTACTATCATCCACTGCCATTAGAAAGTAGCTATCTCGCCTCCATGATACATGACTTCCAGTGTCCCATAATGTTACGCTATAACTTCAGGAACAATCTCCAAAATTTAGTTATTAGCGATGCTTCCCAATTCGTCAAATATGTTTCACAAATCTAAGATAAATATTAAGTCATAAGTACAACCAACCGATCATTATAACGAATAACCACTAAATATCAGGCATTAAATATGTTTCATTAATGCTTGAAGCTAATTGACAGATAGGACCATCTCTGTGTAAAACTTAGAGAAGTTACGTTAGTTGGAGTTAGTAGACAGAAGAATTGGCTCAGTTTATATGTCGTGTTTTTTGACACATATCAGTAAGAAGTATCTAGCAAATTCGATCCAGGTTGTTCAGATTCACTCAGTAGTGATCATTGCAACGTTTGTCAAGTCTTGTTTTACGTAAAGTGAATTTCAAGCAACAATGTGACAATTAATCTAAATGACTTGATATGATGTTCATTGTGTTATCGGTTCTAAGTTATTTGAAGGTATGTGATTTAAAATCATCTAGACAAGTGGCCGTAAAACTACATGTTTATCGGAATTCAATCCACACCAAGAACATCTATCTACATATATATCACACGGGTCACTATTCAATGCTTCATCTATATAAAGGAGTCGGTAACAACCAGCTGACAAATCTTACTTAACGATGATAGATGTAATTCATAACCTGTATCTCACACATGATAATATCAATGTTACTATTATACATATTAACATTTTTATATTTTAGCCAATCTTTAGGAGAGAATCCTTCAATTCTGAATAATCATAGGACTATAGTAGTCAGAATATATGAAAATAGTACAAGCGTCTGTGTGTTGCTAGATGATCGCAGTAGATCCAGTTCTGTCTTCTTTAGAGGCATCAACATACCTATACATACTTCAATTAGCATGGTTATTATTGTGGAGATTGGTTATTTAGTTGATCGAATATTTCACAGATTGATGATGGCAGAGTACCACTGAAAACCAGAGAACACTGCTAGACAGCCGTTTCGTTCTAAAGTGGAACTCCTCAGCAATGCGCACCCCAGATTACGCATGGCTGCATCTATCAATTAATGCTTTGAAAAGCCAAAGGCATACTTAATGCAAATATTTCAAGATACTTTAAATTTAAATCCACTCGACTACAGTAATTCATGTTAATTATTCAGTACTTGAGTATACCAATTGCATACTTGTACAACTTCAGTGAATATGATTTTTTGTTAATGAGTTCGAATCAGAATTAAACCTTCCATTTTTGAAGAGTATGTATGTGATATGAACATAAACCTTACTAAACTAAACATTATTTCTTAGTCAAATGGTTAGAAAATAAAAACATGATGATGTGTAAATAAGCATCTTTTGCCTCGTAATCGTTAATTTTATGTTGTCGGTTGGGTACCACTGATTACTAAGGATCACCGGAAAACTGTTTAATCCTAATATGAGACTCCTCAATAGTGTGCATTTTCGATACCATTAGGAGATTGCATATATATATATATATTGGATACTGCATATAATAGTCTGAGAACAGTCTCAACCTAACGCTATGATCTAATCGCATAATGTAGGAATCAGTGGTCATACATTCAAACTTTCATATGAATGTGATGCTTAATTTTAAGCTTAAGTTATTTATCATTCTATTGATTATAGTATTTCAGTAATTCACTAATTCATATGAATTTTTAATCAGATAAAGAGATGATGGTGATGATTTGAATAGTGATGTTGATGATAAGTTCCATGATGGATGCATACTTAATGCAAATATTTCAAGATACTTTAAATTTAAATCCACTCGACTACAGTAATTCATGTTAATTATTCAGTACTTGAGTATACCAATTGCATACTTGTACAACTTCAGTGAATATGATTTTTTGTTAATGAGTTCGAATCAGAATTAAACCTTCCATTTTTGAAGAGTATGTATGTGATATGAACATAAACCTTACTAAACTAAACATTATTTCTTAGTCAAATGGTTAGAAAATAAAAACATGATGATGTGTAAATAAGCATCTTTTGCCTCGTAATCGTTAATTTTATGTTGTCGGTTGGGTACCACTGATTACTAAGGATCACCGGAAAACTGTTTAATCCTAATATGAGACTCCTCAATAGTGTGCATTTTCGATACCATTAGGAGATTGCATATATATATATATATTGGATACTGCATATAATAGTCTGAGAACAGTCTCAACCTAACGCTATGATCTAATCGCATAATGTAGGAATCAGTGGTCATACATTCAAACTTTCATATGAATGTGATGCTTAATTTTAAGCTTAAGTTATTTATCATTCTATTGATTATAGTATTTCAGTAATTCACTAATTCATATGAATTTTTAATCAGATAAAGAGATGATGGTGATGATTTGAATAGTGATGTTGATGATAAGTTCCATGATGATGATGATGATATTTTAGAGATCTGTAATCATGATGAGGAGTTCTATTATTAACTATGTATGTATGCATATATGATAGTAAATTATACTTACTGTCTAAAGATAATGTAATCAAATGCCAATCAGTACCATATTCAGTAATTACTGTACAATTATATGTAGAGTAATCATTTGGACGTAGATTTTTGATTGTCAATACACTGGTTACTCCACGATGTGTTTTCTCTTGATAAATTCGTAATCTAATGATATTTAATATACAAAAATAAAAATGAAAAGTAGGGTTAAAAAATAGTAGTAATACTTTCAGAGAATTGCCAAAATATTACGTAATTAAATTTAAGGAACTAGTATATACACAGATTATGAACTTAATCCTTTAAATAGGTGTTGTTAGATATTGAAGTAACATAATCGTCATGCACACACACACACACATGCACAGATGCACACAAACAGTGAATTTACTTTATTTTAACCAATATGAAAATTTAGTTGATTGAATTAGTCACAGATTAATGTTGGCTGGATATCATTGGAAACCAGGACAAAAAGCTAGACAGTTACTTCGTCCAAGTATGGAACTCCACAGCAGTCTGCACCCTAGATTCTATCTCAGGGTCTTCAGGTTAGCAAACGCCTAACCATCTGTACCACTACTCTAATCAGTGCCCAATGGTAAAATTCACACTTCCATCAATTTGTGACATTTAGCGAGACAATAATCAATTGTCATTAGTGATGTGTTTAATTGTCGACAAGTCTGAACTCCACCAGTCACGACTTCTCATTAGATTTTCAGTAACTTCCTGAAGTAGGTTACTAGTCAGCTTATTATTGTAATTAAATTAGGATTGTTTATGGAGACTGGTGTAAGTTTAGTTGATTGAATTCGTCACAGATTGAAACCCATGTGGTGGAATCTATAGTGCTCACTGCTATGAAGTTCCATCTTAGAACGAAATAGCTGCAAATAATGATCCCTAGTTTTCAATAGTACCCTGCTAACAACAATCTATGACAAATTCAATCAACTAAACTTAATACCAATCTTTACAAACCATTTAAATTAAATTATATGAAAGTTTTTCATGATTTAATTGAATATGTGGACTGAAATTAGACATCCAGTAACTTGAAGAAGTTAAGAGCATAAATGACTTTGAAGTGATTTCAATGACGGTTACATCAGACTACTTAATCTGGGCTTCTTCACAATGAATTAATCAAAATTGAATTGGTTATAGTTATGTATATATATAGAAGGTAAATCAACTAATCCACATGTCCACACATCTAATGAGAAGTGTAAGTGTGAGTCCTTCAGTATCAATGTGATCAATATGGTGATAAATCATTAGATTCTACTAGGTTTATCTACTTTTCATTGTTATTGAGTACCATGATAAGCTAAAAGTTAGGCTATGACTATGAAAAGTTGAGCAATTAGACGATTCACTAGAATATTTTATATAAACTGAATATATCGACTTTTATGATGATTGACATAATAATCGCAGAGTGTGTAACATTGTGAAATAAAATGTTTGACGGTAAGTTCACAGTTACTGTTACTAGTGAAATCGGTTATATCAGTTATATCGGTTATATCGGTTATATCATCAGCATTTTTATTGGTAAACAGTTGCTATGGTATATTCAACTGTATTCTATCTATTCTAATCAAGTTATTTGAGCTTGTTTATATGTGCACTGATTCAGCTGAAGATAGTCCTTAAATCCCTCAGAACATTTCTGAAGTGCTTTTACACTGTCGAACTAGATTTTATATGCTGTTTTTAAGGGGTGAAGTGTAATTGCAGATCAATATTCAGGCTTTCTAAGTCCTCCCAAAAGTATGAAAACAGTCATCCGCTCGTATGTTTTTCCCATATAAACCTCATCACATTCACTGAACTTGATTTCACAGGTACAGCTTTGTCGAACCTCCAAAGGTATCCTCTCTTTAATTTTCACTAGAACTGATCATGTAGTCTCAATTACACAAAAAGTCTTTCTATTGTATTTATTAAGTATCCTTCTGGTTTCTTGTGGTGTTTCTATACGATATGAGATAACTATGAGTACTTGTGTACTATCTTGGAAGATTCATTGAGTCTCGTTTACTCTCACTCACTCACCTACTCATTCCATCACTGAAACAAATAACCAACGATTTCCTCACATTTCCTTTCCACTCCTTTCAAAGTGCTGTTCATTATTCTCATGTTCTAAAGCAATTCGCTCTTTAGCCTCCCTCTTTCCTTTGGACTCGAGAATTCTAAGTTCAAGTTTGCTGTGTGACGGAATTCGGTAGTTTCCACAATGTGTATCATATCCCCCTCCAGTGACTTTTCCTAGTTTCTTCCTCGGTTGGAAGGTGGTTTGTTCACTGTCACAGTAAGTTGTTGTTAACCAGAAAAAACCACTTAAACTATTTTACTGTGTATACTAACAGTAATAATAAGTTAGTCAAATATTATATTGAATGTACCTTCAATCACTGTATTCAATAATGTTACATACTCTACGATTATGATATCAATCATCGTAAATGTCGTCGTATTCAAATTACACAAAATGTTCTAATGATTCGTCGAATTGAATTAAGATCTTTGTTTCTGTGGAAATTGCTATTTCAACTAATTGAATATGTCACTGATATGTTGGTAGGGTACTACTGAAAACCATGGAGCACTGCCAGACAACTGTTTTGTTCTAGTGCGGGACACCTCAACAGTATGCACTCCAAATACAGCTCCATAGGATTCCGCTTGTAGAACACATAACCTTCTGCTCTACTGGATCGGCATTCAATGGTGGAATTCCACCTTTCATCAATCTGTGATATGTAACGCAATTATAATCATTACCTAATTGTTCTTAGCTTATCATTGTACTTCATATTAACGAAAAGTAGATAAGCAGTCACAGGCATTTTATTAACTAATCAAATTAATACACACATAAACATTTTCATATCAGTTCGGTATCATATTTTCTACGATATACAAATGAATTGGATTTTAGTTGAAGGCACCGACTCATATTTCGTTCATTACATATACGCCTAGGGATTATCCAAATTCGGTGATATTCTCTGTTACCATACAGATATACAATAGGCTATATTACATAATATAATAAAAAAGTGAATAACGACACATAAGTCAACGATGTGTATTGAACAGAATATAGAATTTACAAACGACCGAAAGACAAAATTGCCGCTGAAATCCATTTATATATTCAATCTTATATCAAACATACACATACCAACATATTGAATATAGAAATTGTTATACTCAGAGAAAATTACAACTTCTACAGGTTAACTAACTTTCTATTTATAACTTTTATTAATATGAATATGATTTAATTACTATGAAAATATACGAATAGAATTATTACATAAACTAATTACATTATAATGTTTAAAGTCTATTTCAAATAATCATTACTACTACCAATATCTTCTGTCATCTATAAGGTAAAACTAAACTACGCCGACGAACTTGAGATGGTCAATGAGAACCAAGGTATTTGTTTCAAGGTCGCGCGCTCATTCAACTTCAAAAATGCTCACATTGGATAGGCTTATTGCAATTTTCAATGAAGATGCTATTATTTCTAACCTACAAGCTCTCGCACTACTTCGTAGAGGGTTCATTTGTGATTGTGGCCTCAATATGACTCAAATACAATCCACAGACAGTCGAGATGGAGTAGCCTTTCGTTGCAATGGCTGCTGGAGAAAAAAGTCGTTAAGAACAGATAGTTTTTTCAGCAAGTCTAAACTGACACTGCGGCAAACCTGTATGTTAGTTGTATTGTGAAAAATGCAGTTGCCTGTCACTCCAGCATCGTCTCCCACAGATGTAAGCGAAGTATCAACAGTGCAATGGTATCAGCACTGTAGAGACGTATGCTCAGAAATCATGTTGCGCTTAAATCTGTCACTGGGAGGCATCAGGAGAATCGTTGAAATTGATGAAATATCTATTTGAAGGAGAAAATATAATAGAGGAAGATCTGTAAAAACTGAATGGATGAATTCCTATATCGCTCATATTTTGAATTTAAACTCAATGAACCCGTCACCAACCTCCAAAAGTTTATAAATCATGTAAAAACATTGTATCATGTGTAAATTTTTTTTTTAACTTCATCGTTTTTCATAATAAATAATGATTTTATCTACCAGTGCATTCTTATTGGCTAAAAGGTACTTCAAGTTCGTCGGCGTAGTTTATTTTCACCATCTATAGTTACAAATAGTATTACACATAAAATTAACTAGTTAATATTTTATTTGATTGAATATATCACAAATTGATGTTGGCAGGGTACCAATGAAAACTAGGGAGCACTGGACAGTTGTTTTGTTCTAGTGTGGAACTCTTCAACAGTGCGCACTTACGATTCCACACCAAGGGCGGAATTTTTATACACATAGAAATAGAACATTCATATAATTATACATTATTCAATCATACACTAATATCATCTATATAAATGATAAGATAATATAGTAGGATAAGTAAAGTTAAAATAAGTTTTAATTTTGTTTTATTAATAAAATTTACACTTAACAAAATGTAGTCAATGTCAAGTCGGTGAATATTATTATCAGTGAATTGTTGAAATATTATTGTGTTATTGTTAGATAGAAAGAAATTCTTCTAACTAATCAATAGATTCAATGTAGGCTAAGAATAGTGTAATGATAATTGTTTGATTAAGAAAATAAGTGAAAGTATTCATTACATTGTAACTTTATCATCTGTTAGATAATGTGATTGTTGAATGATTGTCTAGATGATAAATTGATGTAGAGAGTTTTGAAAGTATAAATTGAATATGTTAGTTAAATAACATGTTCTCTTTATATCTTTCAATGAATGTTATGAAGTCAGAAATGACTATTATGATTGAAGTCTATGATCAATTAATTAGTAGAACTATGTGTACACAACATTACAGTAATAAACGTTAATATGCGTCTAGCTGATCTTCATGATATCTACTAAATCCTAAGTTGGTAATAAGAACAACATAAAACAATGAATCAAACAAATGGCATTATAATTAAGGGTTTGTGGAGATAGTTAATTGTCAATTTTGATATCACGAATTGATGTGAATCAGACAACCATAGATCGCCTGAAAGCACTGGTAATTCCTAGAGTTCTAGTGTGAAGACGTGACCGGTTGAGCTTAACTGTGTCGGGTGGGGGACAGTAACCCACCGATGACATGGAGGAGGTCGCGTAATATATCACGAATTTACTGAATATGAAATATCAACCGTTAGGAGCCAACTCAGTGGTCCAATGGTAAAGCGTTCGCCGCAGAGCCAGAGGGTCCTGGGTTCAATCGCCAATAGAGTCGTGGATGCGCGCTTGTGAGCAGTCCCATACTAGGACGAAACAGTTGTCTAGTGCTTGAGGTGAACACAGGTTGGCTGATTCACATCAATTCGTGATACCAAAATTGACAAATAGCGTTGACAAGCATCTCTTTATATATGCATAAACCGGATCACTCAATCAGCTAATTAGATAATTTACATTAATACAAAACAAGGGAAATAGTGGTAGTGAATTGAGGTAATATGTATACTGTCAATTAACTATAATTCATAAGTGAGAAATGATGTGCTAATAGAAATGTGCTAGACTTGAGGATAGGACAAGAGTGGCAATGGAAATAAAATGTCTACATTACATGCAACTAAAACAATCAAAATATTGTTCTCACAGTTAGTTGTTCCTTCTTAATTGCTCAACATGACAGTGGAACAGTAGAAAGACTACCTTATTCACATGAATGTGATGTATACTACTTATAAGTAACATCTTGAATCACCATTTTGTAAATATTATGGACTGAATTTCAAATATTTCTTATAATAATCAGTTGTTACATATCACAGAGTAATTCATATAGAAAACTATTGAAAATTATGATGTGTTGGTTAATTGTCAAGTATTAATATGAAACTTCTCAGTAGTGCGTATCCATAACCCCAACGGAGATTAAACGCAATAGTAACAATTATGTGTTTACTGGTTAATGGTGTTTCTTGAGAAATTCTCAATCTCTGTCAAAAAAGTAACTCACCAACGAATGTCATCCAGCTGACCGCCAATCACACTACATGATGTAGTTAAACAAAGCTAACTGATTTAATTTGATAATATAAATCGTAAGATACCTCCCCTCAAATTTCTAATTGTTACGTTTTGGCCAGTAAGCCTGAATGTCCTAAGTTCATTGCTTAGTTAGGTTATTCCCAATAAGAAATCGTATACTCAGAAGGAATAGCCATTGATTACTATGTAGTTTTGTAACAGCAATCATTTCAAAATAAGCTTACTCAAATCAATCTATAGATAGTTTCAAGTCATTACATCCCGATTAGACTTAACACTAATAAATAACAAGCATTAAACTGCTTTGTCTATAGGTACATTGGTAAACTATAGAATCAACAGAGATTATTATAATGAGTAAGAAACTCTTCTAAGTCAAATACACTTAAGGCGTATTTGGCCAACAGTATTCCAAATAATCGATTTAAATTATCTACAAAAATCATCTGTAGTTTAGACAAACTGCTTGTCATTTTTTTAAAACCAAACTGTTACACATGAAATCACTTAGTAACAATCGGCTTTTCTCCACTTTGGTGGATCTTATGGAGAGACTATATTTGTCAAAATCTCATAAATATTTATCAACAGTTTAAGAAAATATACAAGTAGTATTGTCATTTTCTTCAGTAGACAATGATCTCTGTATCAAAAACAACGAGCATCATCAATTTTATATTAAACCTTTAAATGTCTACTAAAAATGTTGAAGACTACATTTCTTTGATACAACTAAAACTATAAGGTAAAACAATAGAAATTCATATCTGTACCTTCAGAAAAAATATGGTAACATTGATTGCGACAATTATCCTCCATTTTATTTTTCTCATTGTTCATATTCACTGTTGGTTATAGTGGTCCCAACCCTCCATCTTTGCTTTGCTGCATTTTTAAATAAACTTTTAAGGTTTGCAAATGTTACATAGCTAGTATGTATGTAAGCTGTTACTAGTGTAAAAGATAACTACGCTGATATATAATTTGTCTAACCTAGTCATTATTTATTATGATGTATAGTATTCATGGACTTATAATCATATTGTCAGATCTTTAACATTCAGATTATGGACAATTATATCCTGATGATAAGTTTCAGAAGGCACAAGTCTTGCGTTGTAATTCATATGCCAAACATAGTAAGATTTCTGGAATTTAATTTTGGAATATACTTTATTATATAACTACTCGTGAGGCGGGGGGAAGACATCATACATGCCGCCGAATTTGTACGATTCTTAAAACGACCAGATATTTTAATTCATAAACGCCAGTCAAAACACAAAGACCTCAGAATGGAGTATTTCTGTTAGAATTTTGGTCAGTTTTTAAAGTATACTAACTGAAGACTCATTACATTATCTCATCTCTCCTTACAGAAATCTTCAGTAATAAGCTAAGATTTATCTGCAGGTGTACGGACAGTACAGTGCTTTATACGTTAAACTACACATGGTTTGTAGAGTTAATTTCGTTTTAATGTGGTCTTGTTGGAAATCGGAATTAAATTTACTGTTTGTTTTCGTCACACGTTGATGTTAGTTGTGTACCATCGATAACAGTGGAACATTGAATAATTATTCTGTCGTCGATGGAACCCCTATAGTGGTACACACTTCATAGATGTCAACAGATAATTAAACTCAGAGTGTTTTTAGTTTTGTAAACGGTTAACCATCAGCATCACTTAGCCAGTTGGCATCCAGTGGTAGATTTTCTACGAATTTTTTAATGAATTTTCCATATAGGACAACGATTATCCATTATCAGTAGTGATATTCACTTCATTCTTAACTTGTGTTCACTTCATCAGTTACGACTTTCTTTTGCTGGCACCTAACCAACATCAGTCTCTGACAGATACAAACAACAAACTTTGTTTTACTATAGTCTGCTCGCAAACACCAACACTAGCTGTTATTCTCAATTATTATCCCTGTATATAGTAGGCTTTAACTTTAATGTTAACTTTAAATCTTGACCTTAAAAGTTCCGAAAATTCATCTGAAACGATATACCTATAGCTAATACTTAGTTCTAACTATACAGTTCCATGTTTTACTAACAAAAACAGAATAACAGAAACTGATGCTACCATTCAAAAGTTATCATTAATAGTAACTTCTTCAAATTAATCAATCAATCATACTCATATACGAACCGTGAATAAGAACATACTTCTCATTATAACTTTTTTAGCGGTTGATTCTTGCTATATTCACATGACAATTGTATCCTCTAATTTGGCGGATTTCTAATCAAGTTTGCAGAAATTTGAATTTCGAAGTTCAAATTTCAATTTTTTATTGCAAAACCTTCAATTCATATTGTTTAGCTAGACTCGTTATTATTTCTTACTTTAAATTTCATTCCTAACCATAAGTTCTGAACTTAACAATGATTCATTAATCATTAGCCGAAATACCTACCCATGTTATTATACTTTACAATGTTGATATTTTAATCGTGTAAAACACTCGACAAATTTGTAAATAAAATAAATTTGTATCTTCCCTTTTGATTAATTCTTGACTGAATCTGATCAAACTCTGTTGCCATAGTTACATCGTGAGTCTACAAAGTCTACAAATTCAATATTGGTACAAATTAATTTGACTATATTTATCATACATATTAAGGTAAGGAAAAGTATAAATACTCTACTATTCCGTATTAAGCATATATTCTGTGATGAAAAAGTTGTAAACGTTGATTTAATTAAAAATCTCTGAGCTTAAATTACAGATTATTACGTAATGCAAAGGACTTCTCAATCTTATGTAACCGTAATCTACTTATTACGCATCAATATATGCTATCTTTTGTCGACATCCTATACATAAGCGGATCATGTTCAATTATGTACTCGGAAAATGGAGTAACTAGTTGAGACACTAATATGCTGAAAATTCATATAATACTAAACATACTATTGAATAAAACTATTATTAGTACCAATTGATGGTCAGTACATGAAATAATCAATTGTCTACCTTTTATCCGGTTTAATAACAATACCATTTTTCAACCAAGTTATTTGATGTACAGTAGGTCTTGGAATACTATAAACTGTACAAAATAATTTAGCAAATGTTCCATCAAATCCAATCAATTGATCAACTTTTACAATTTTTGGTGATTCTTTAGAATAAGAACAAAGAAAAAAAAGAACAAGAAAAGTATCGGAAATTCTCATTATGTAGATTAAAACAAAATAAGTTAGTGTTGTTTAAGTTGGATTGTGACTAGCAGAAAGAATCCATGAAGCACATTTCGTCATATTTCGGATTCATTAACTAGATATACCTGCATCCAAATGTTCATATTCACATCGGGAATCGGACTCAGTCTGTTTTGTGACAAAGCCACCGCTATCGCAATTAGACTACCGAGTTCAGACAGTCAAAATTCGAATGCAGGTACATCCTTCCGACGAGTCTGAAATAGAAAAAAATTCGTGTACTGGATTTCGCTTGCCATTTACAGTCCATCTTAAATAATACTTGTGATTTATCGCTATATCGAGACAATCCGCTCAGTATGCACATATAACAAGAGAGACTGACTAGTTCCAGTCCATAACAAATCAAAGCAAAGATTTATACACATTCTATTTAGTTAGTGTTTTTTTTATCCTTTTAGAGTTTGATGATTTCAAGGGTTTCACCACTGTTTTAAATGGGAAAACATTATAGTCGTCATCTTCATTTATCGTATTGTTTTTTTCGTCATCTTAAATTATATGGTCAATTAATTTGAACCATATAAATTGATAAGTAGTATTGTGTCTACTGATTACTGAATAACATTAATATTAAGTTTCTACAAAGTACTTGAAATTTGTTGAATCCATTCAGTATGAAGTACTAATATGTGGTTTCTACTTACATTCACATCCACAGTTGTCCAGTTAAATATACATCTTACATAGAATACAGCATCGTTTTATTGGTATCGTATATTCATGTATGTGGACCATTTTGTCAAATCAATATAAGTCAAACCGAATTAATTTGGTTTATGAAGATTTATATTAAGCTGAATGAACTCATCACCGATTGATGTTGGTGGGGTATCACTAAAATCCAGAGACCACTGAACAGTTATTTCGTCCCATTTTGGGGTTTCTCAGAATTACGTACACTAGGTTACTCCCTGGAAGCTTTATATTGCAGAACGCCTAACCCTCCGTTTCACTGAACCTGAAGGTAAAGTGAAAAGTCATGACAACCAAAGTTCGCACTTGTTGGTAGGTGAGACAATTACCACGAATTACAAGAGATGGTCGTTGCGCCAAACTAAAAATTGATGAAAGTGAGAATTCCATCACGTCGGCCTACCTAGTGGTGGAGATGGTTGAACATTCAATAGCCTAAACACATTGGAGTACAATCTAGGGTGAGAGCTCTTGAAGATTTCATTACTAAGATGAAAAGGTATATAGTACTTCCTGATTATCGATGGTCTTCTACAAACATCGATCTGTGACAAACTACATCAAATATAAGTCATATCCATCAACTCATATGCAACAGATTTAATCAATAAAGTGATTATACCGCAAGAGAAAAACAAGAATTAACGATAATAATAAAGATCCCACCGATAACTTATACGAATAAGGCCTCTTACACAAATCGATTAAGAACCAATAAAACAACTAAATACCTGACGACTTCAAAGTGGAACGACTTCATGAAAATACCGCTTTTTGGATAATTATCATAGATATCTTATGGCATTATATGTAATAATCAGTTTGTTTGGGTATCACTAAAATCCAGAGACCACTGAACAGTTATTTCGTCCCATTTTGGGGTTTCTCAGAATTACGTACACTAGGTTACTCCCTGGAAGCTTTATATTGCAGAACGCCTAACCCTCCGTTTCACTGAACCTGAAGGTAAAGTGAAAAGTCATGACAACCAAAGTTCGCACTTGTTGGTAGGTGAGACAATTACCACGAATTACAAGAGATGGTCGTTGCGCCAAACTAAAAATTGATGAAAGTGAGAATTCCATCACGTCGGCCTACCTAGTGGTGGAGATGGTTGAACATTCAATAGCCTAAACACATTGGAGTACAATCTAGGGTGAGAGCTCTTGAAGATTTCATTACTAAGATGAAAAGGTATATAGTACTTCCTGATTATCGATGGTCTTCTACAAACATCGATCTGTGACAAACTACATCAAATATAAGTCATATCCATCAACTCATATGCAACAGATTTAATCAATAAAGTGATTATACCGCAAGAGAAACATCGATTGTCAGTGGTGATAACTGTTTCACTCCCGACAAATCTGAACTCCACCAGTCACTTCTCACTGGAGTTTTAGGATCATCCTTAAGTTGCTTACTAGTTCTGACATTATTAGAATTTAATTACGATAATTATTTTTGTGGATATTAGTAATTTATTTGAATGAATATATCACAGATTATTATTGGCTGATGCGGAATCTTGGGTATGCACTGCTGAGGAGTTCCACACTAGAACGAAACAGCTGTCTGCCATTGCTTCCTGGTCTACACTGATACCATGCTAACATCAATCTGTGATATATTCAATCAAATGAATTGTTATTTATTGTTATGTTAACATCTATCCATGAACTGTAACTAATTTACAGTGTACATGTTCCTATTATTACTGTTTTGTATGTTAATGTTGTTGTTTTTTTTTTCTCTTTAAGTTGAACTATTGCATAATCTTAATTTTCTATGCATAACTGCAATACATACATAATTTGACTGATTGGTTTATTCATCATATATTACATCATCTTATTACATTCTTCAATTAGTGAACATCAAGTCGAATGTATGAGTGTTGATTAGACAGTTCTATTAACACTACTCATTATATTTATTCATACAATGTTATTTCAGTAGTAAGTTAAGCATTGATTTAAAACTACAAATAAAATCTCATGTTTCAACCTATTTCACTTAATTTAATGAATAATAACAATTTATAAGAACAATTAAAACAATATAGAAGAATATTTCAATAATAAGTAGTAGGTCATTCACTTTAGAAAATAATAATAATCAATGAAACTATTTACTCCGAAGTGTAATAACTAGGATAAAGATTTAAAAAAAAGAGTAAGAGAATCAATTTTGAAAGAAGACAAAGAAGACAATCAAAGAAGACAATCAGTGTTAAAAACTAATTATATTTTATAAAAGCAATCAAAGGTTAACATAATTGTTCCATTATCATTGAATACAATGACTAAGCTATCTATTATGAATCCTTCATTGTAACTTCTTCGTAAAAAGTTAGTTAGAAACATTGTTGATTACTTTGAATGTTACTTAGTCTATATTGTTATATAACCGATATGGATTACATGTGATAAGAAGTTAAATATCATTGATGACTAACTAATATGTATTGTTGTAATTTTGACTTTATACTACTTATATAGTTGAATAAAGAGTTGAATTTGTTTTTACTTCAGTGAATCGAATGAAAACAAGGCATTTTATCAATATGCCTGCTGCACAAGTGTGACCGTCTGGACTCAGTTGTATAGTTGTGAACGTGGTGGCGAGTGAAATGAAACGAAGTGAGTTCTAGTTTATCACTGTGAACATCAACATTGGGATTCTGGTACATCCAGCTGATCAGTCCAAAATGGGACGAAACGCGTGTCCTGGATTTCACTTGCCAGTCACAATTTAACTTAAGTAAGGCATTTTATATATAGGTATGTGTATACAGCATAAAATTTAGTATCAGTCCAAGTTGCTAGATGTCAGTGGTACAGCAAGATTAATGCTTTCAGTAATAATAAAAAGACAAGGGACATATAGAATATGATCCAGGAAAAAATAATTATTTCGAGGAAAGGTAGGTATAAAGTAATTTCAAGGTAACGTTCTAAGAGAGGCGAAAGAGTAAATGAACATGTGCCACTATGATCGGTACTAAGCCATGTCGCAAAGTGTTTCTAACCATTGGTTACAACATTTGTGAAAATCTCAATAATTTAGTCTACATCTGCTAACATGGCTTACACTAACAGTGAGAGTACGTGGACTGATATCATATTTTGATTGTTCAGCTTTTAGCTTTCATCTACTCTACACCTATATCAGTTAACAAACACTTGTACAGGTTGACGGTGATTCGGCACACGTAACATATACCCTGACCAACTCAGTTGATGAAAATTCAAGAATTCTTCAATTAATTTATTATCATCCCGTAATTATATCCTTAAATAAGTGTGATCAACATTTCATTGTGTTCAATGATTGCCTAGTTACAGTCCATTGATGTTTCTAATAAATTTCAATTAACGTTATATAAAATATGCCGTAATGTCATGTTCTACAGTTTAATGTATGTTTATTGTAGACTTCGTGTCAACAAACTGAATTCTGTATATAACCATCGTATAGCCACATGATTTCAACGAAGTTCAGAAGTGTTATGTCGGTCAACTAACAAAGAGTGAAAAACTGCCAGTACTGTGTTTTAGAGAACTAATTCATTTATTCTGGTCGTCAGTAATGTAAGCATTACATTTCTATTATTATTACGTTCCTCTTACCCTATCCTCCCGTTTAGTATATTTGCTGTTATTAGCTTGTCTTTTATTATGAACTACGGTTAATTAGTTGTGTACAAGTTACCCCTCCCAATTCACTGCCACAATCTCTTCTGTTTCGCATTAGTGTAAAATTCCTAATTGGTTTACTGTATGGCCCGAATTTGTGTATCTATAAAGGCATGGTTGAATTACAATACGGCTGAATTGGATTGTATCTATTTGGCTTATAAATCGTTGTTTTCTCTATTCCGGCTTGGGGGGAACTGGTAGTCGTGGTGCAGACGTGTCCGTATACTGATTAGCAATTACCAAGGGCATTGTGTATTTCTACAATACATAACAAGTAGTCGATTGTGTAATCATCTGTTTAGTCTGTATATTGCTAAAATGAATTAGGATACACAAGTTTGTTGAACTCTATGTTGTATTTCATAACAAGTTATCTTCTGATATATATTACACTTGGATGTTTAACAATAACTTACCAAGCAAATTTTACAGAAAGCGAGTAATATAGAAAAAATTAAATGGTACGGACTATAAACATAGTTCATGATGCTAAACAATCATCTAATCAGGGTATAATACGTCGAGAAAATTGGTAATTTTTTTATTAGAACTTCATGTGATCCCTGGAGAACGTTTTCGATTGCTTTATCTTCTAAAAATTATTCCAGGAATTCATGGGGCGTCAAGGTAATGTCAGTCGGTGAACTAAACTTCGAGAGAAGTATAATAATAATAATAGAATATTAAAAAGAATATTAAGCACAAGTGTTGAAGCAACATCTCATTTCAACAGATTTATGAGCATATATTTCTAAGTATCTTACAAGTAGGCATAATATTCATTGCTCTGAATGCTTTCACCCTTTTATTAACACTTGAAGAGCTAATGTTCTATTTTCTTCAACATTTCTGGTTACATATACGATAGAAACAGTTTGTATTGTAGACCCATTTTCACGACACTAAAGACAATAAGTTCGATCCCTTGTGAGAATCCATGGTACTCACATCCGTGGAGTCCTATATTAAGACAAAGTAACTGTTCAGTACTTCATGAATTTTTTGATGATATCCAATCAAGAAAAATGTAGATTTTTTAAATGATGTAATATATACTTTTCTGGAATGTGTAATTACTTCTATTAACAAACCACTGTAATGTAGTTTATTGGGAAATGAAAACTTACCAGCTTGTCCAACGTAGACAATACGATGTATAGGCGGATAACCAGTTGTTTGTGCTGTACATGCATAATACCCAAATTGTTCATTATTTGTTAAATGTAATTTATATAAAACTTGTTTGAACTCTGAAGCTAACAACTAAATGCAAAAAAGAAAATAAACTTTAAAATAGCCAACAATCTTAAGATGGAACCATGTTTTTCTATTATTTCATTTCATATTAAAGACAATTTAAATTGAATTGTTACTATGTGGTTTATGAACTACACTGTATTGAGATTGATCGGTTTCTGTTTATCTAAATACCAAAAGAAAATTGTTTAAGTTGAATTATGACTAGTAAGTGAAATCTAATAAACAGGTTTCGTCCTACTCGGGACACATCAGCTAAGTATGCCTACTCAAGACTTACATATAGCAATGAAGACTGATCAATTTCAGTTCATGATAAATCAACAAGAAGATTCAAATACATTCTAATCAAAAAAAATTTGTGTATGTTCAAACTCAATAGCTTAGTAGTTAATATAATGGAATCTTAGTGTAAATACATTAACACTGAGATATAGGTTCACTAAGATAATAAGAAATTTCATATAGAACAAAATAAACGTCAAATGTTCCAATTGCCTTCCATAATTTAGCCTTACTTATATATTTATAAATTACTAGTGTATCAGGGCAGTCTTTGTAGAATATACTTATAGAATTAGAGACTGATTAGTTTCAGTCTAGAAAAGAATCAAATGACGAAAACGATTTATTTCATATGAGGTTATCAGTAAAATCGCTTGTTTTATTATCTAACCTATTTATTTTGAAGTAAGTGAACTTTATGAAGCTCTATAGTTAAGTGAACTCCGCCTGCAGCCCTCCTAGGGTTACTGCCGGTCCCAAGCCCGGGTAAAGGAGGAGGGTTGGGCATGGGACTAGCACCCCCATCCCGTAAAAACCCAAACTTGCTAAAAAAAAACGCAAACCAGATTAAACAAGATAAACCATTTAAACCATTTAAACTCTGCCCTGGGAGTGGAAGGATATATGACGCCTCATGATGAAAGCCGAAATTCTTCGGAAGTCATGAGGCCGATGCCCCCCCCACTTCTAACAACCAGAGCAAATATTTTTATAGGTACATGGAATGTTCGAACAATGTGGGAGAGCGGGAAGACAAATCAAATAGCTGCAGAAATGAAGAGATACAACTTGACAATACTCGGAATCAGCGAAACTCATTGGACTCAAGCTGGACAGAAAACATTAGCTTCGGGAGAGACGCTACTATACTCCGGCCACGAAGAGGAAAATGCTCCCCACACTCAAGGAGTTGCTCTGATGCTGTCCAAGGAGGCACGTAATGCACTGGTGGGATGGGAACCAAATGAACCCAGGATCATCAAAGCATCTTTCAAAACAATGAAGAAAGGGATTACAATGAATATTATCCAATGCTATGCACCAACCAACGACGGCAACGACGAAGACAAAGATCAGTTTTACGATAGACTGCAATCAATTATAGCAAAGTGTCGAGGAAAGGATCTGACAATACTGATGGGAGACCTCAACGCCAAAGTCGGAATGGACAACACTGGATATGAAGAAATCATGGGACGACAAGGACTGGGAGACAGAAACGACAATGGTGAAAGACTTGCAAACCTATGTGCCTTCAACAAATTGGTTATAGGTGGTACAATATTCACCCACAAACGCATACACAAGGCTACATGGGTCTCACCGGATCATACTACTGAGAATCAAATCGATCATATATGTATCAATAAAAAATTTAGAAGATCAATGGAAGATGTGCGAACCAGGAGAGGAGCTGACATAGCTTCAGACCACCACTTGGTGGTTTCTAAAATAAAACTGAAGCTAAAGAAGCAGTGGACAACTGGAGTGTCAGCAGTACAACGGTTCAATACAGGCTTTCTCCGAGACACTGACAAACTCAATGAATTCAAAATATCTCTCAACAACAGGTTCCAAGCCTTACAAGATCTGCCGAAAGAAGAAGAAACCACTATGGTGGATAACTGGAAAGAAATCAAAGAAGCACTAACGTCAACGTGTCAGGAAGTTCTAGGCCGCAAGAAGCACCATTATAAGGAATGGATCTCCACTGAGACATTGAGCAAAATTCAACAAACGAGGAACAAGAAGATAGAAATCAACAACAGCCGAACAAGAGCAGAGAAAATCAAGGCTCAAGCTGAATACTCAGAAGCAAATAAGCAAGTAAAGAAAAGGATTAGAGCTGACAAACGGAAATACATCGAAAGCCTTGCAACGACAGCGGAGAAGGCTGCAAGAGAAGGAAACATGAAACAGCTATACGACACAACGAAGAAACTGGCAGATAAACATGGTAAACCAGAGCGACCGGTCAAAAACAAAGAAGGCAAGACACTCACTGAGATTGAAGAACAAAAGAATAGGTGGGTAGAACACTTTGAGGAACTTCTAAATAGGCCAGCTCCACTGAACCCACCGGACATCGAAGCAGCACCTACAGATCTCCTGATAGATGTCACCCCACCAACGATGGAAGAAATCAAGATGGCCATCAGACAAATCAAAAGTGGGAAAGCAGCAGGACCTGACAATATACCAGCTGAAGCACTCAAGTCAGATATCGACCTAACAGCAAGGATACTCCACGTTTTATTCAAAAAGATCTGGGAGGAAGAACAAGTTCCAGCAGACTGGAAAGAAGGTTATCTTGTCAAGATACCAAAGAAAGGAGATTTGAGCAAATGTGACAACTACAGAGGGATCACGCTACTGTCGATACCAGGGAAAGTCTTTAACAGAGTATTGCTGAACAGAATGAAAGATTCAGTGGAGGCTCAACTTCGAGATCAACAGGCTGGTTTTCGTAAGGATCGGTCGTGCACTGACCAAATCGCAACACTACGGATCATCGTTGAACAATCAATTGAATGGAACTCGCCACTGTACATCAACTTCATTGATTATGAGAAGGCGTTTGATAGTGTAGATAGGAGAATACTATGGAAACTTCTTCGACACTACGGCATACCAGAGAAACTCGTCAACATCATCCGAAACTCTTACGACGGGACACAGTGCAAAATCGTGCATGGAGGACAACTGACAAATGCATTCCCAGTGAGGACCGGAGTCAGACAAGGTTGCTTACTCTCACCGTTTCTCTTCCTCCTAGTGGTCGACTGGATCATGAAGACCTCCACATTTGAGGGAATGTACGGGATTCAATGGACAAGTAGGATGCAACTCGATGATTTGGACTTCGCAGATGATCTAGCTCTTTTAGCACATACACACCAACAAATGCAAGCGAAGACAATCAGTGTAGCAGCAACTTCAGCATCAGTAGGCTTGAACATACATAAGGGTAAGAGCAAGATTCTCAAATACAACACAGGGAGCACCAACCCAATTCAACTTGATGGAAAAACTCTGGAAGAAGTGAATACTTTCACATATCTGGGGAGCATCATTGATGAAGAACGAGGGTCCGATACAGATGTAAAGGCAAGGATTGGCAAGGCAAGTGCAGCATTCCCACAGTTGAAAAACATCTGGAACTCAAAACAACTGTCAATTAACCTCAAAGTCAGACTCTTCAATTCGAACGTGAAGACAGTCCTGCTGTATGGAGCTGAAACTTGGAGAATTACTGCAAACATCCTCAGACGGATACAAGTATTTATAAACAACTGCCTAAGCAAGATACTGAATGTCCGTTGGCCGGAAACCATCAGCAACAGCTTACTATGGGAGAGGACAAACCAACTTCCAGCCGAAGAGGAAATTAGGAAAAGACGTTGGAAATGGATAAGGCATACATTGCGGAAAGCATCAGACTGCATCACGAGACAAGCATTAACATGGAATCCTGCTGGGAAACGGAAAAGAGGAAGGCCAAAGAACACGCTGCGTCGAGAATTGGAAGCAGACATTAAAAGGATGAGCAGCAACTGGAGACAATTGGAAAGGACTGCTCAGGACAGAGTTAAATGGAGAACACTGGTGAGCGGCCTATGCTCCTCAGCGAGGAGTAACGGGCATAAGTAAGTAATAGTTAAGTGAGTATATAAGTAACCAATCGATATTGGTATAAACATAATGATTATCATTGTAGTTTTTCACAAAAATAAATCGATATTCTAAGTATGCTTGGATTTACATTGTTCTGTTATTAAGTGAAACTGATAAGTTTGCATAATGAATCCAAAAGTAGATTATCATGATCATATAATTCAGTTAGTGGATTTTATTGTTTACTTTGAAGAATTCTTAAAGCATTTAGTAGCATATATTAAGCGATGCTATGGTATTTTGAAACTATGACCCATCACTAGCATGAATGCATACCATTCATTGATAAATCGTTTTATCCAAAGGTGAAGAGTTAAATGACAAGCATCATGTACTCATTACAAAGTAGCTTCCTATTGCTACAAAAATCTACCTAGTACTTTTTAGTCACGAACTATTATTTACCCTAAGGTTAGTTTATGATATATACGAATACAAGATTAGAAGGGTTTTCTATTGAAGAATTTGCATATAACATGTCCGGAGATTACAACTAAAGAAACTTGAGGCAGTGTATACTTTATATATGAGGCAGCGGTCATTTAAAATCATTAGCCCCACTTATAAGTATAGATAATGTGATGAAAAAATGAGCTTCATCGATAATCTATGCAATGCATACTTTTGAGATACATTTGAACAATGTCATCCCAAATAGGCAAAATGATGCATCACTCAGGATAAATAATCAATACTACCGGAGTTGATCCAATGTAAGTACAAATTATTTTTGTCGCAAGTGAGGAGGGGAAAGGGGGATAAACTTATATAGAGCTGAAGCTTCAAGGAACTTCAGAATACCCTTTAATGAACTCTTATACTACATTACAATAGTTAATTTGATACCATTCATACTCACTGTCATTTGTTGACTTCTAACACTTTTAATAATCTATGCGTGATCATCTACACCTACACGAAGATCTTACTTGCTTTATTATGTGCACAAATACGGAAACTAACGGATATTATAGTGAGACTTATTATTCTTTTGGACTGTAAAACAAATTGCCATTCCGAGCTGATTCCCAAAACCTTGTATTATCAACTGACTACCCTATTCAAGTATTTGTAATTGATTGTTGTCCGTCTCTTTGATATCACGAATTAGTCTGAATTTGGCAGCCATTGAACACGAGGAAGCAGTGGATGGAATTCTTTAATTGTGCGCATTCAGGACCCTGTCAGAGGTCGAACACAGGACCATTTGGCACCGCGGTGAACGCTTTGGCATTAGACCACCGAGTCGGCTTTCAGCAGTTGATATTTCTAATAGAGTCAGTTAGTGGTTGGTTTGTGCTACCTCATCCATTGTCATCGGTGAGCAACTACCACACGCTTGACATGGTTGAACTCTACTGTTCACAACTTCTCACTAGAAAGTAATCTTTACTAAAAAGTCAAGGTCTGTGATTTACAAAAGAATCCCAAACGATATATGTACAAATGTATTCATCAATTTATATGCTCTGTATTATCACGAAATATAGTGAGGAGCAAACATGATCTAAATGTAAAGGTTGTTAAACACATAACCAACATCACTGTAAAAACGAATGATCTATGATGACATAACAGGAGGGCTTGACAATCAACTACTGTCCTCGATTGGTAACCGTTCAGTTGTGATAGGCTATAAGATACTAAAAACAAATCAACATTTTTGATTTTATATAAGAACATCTTAAAGCGCATAATCAGATTCCTTCATATTCCTCCCCCCCCACCCACCCACTAACCCACCACCAACAACTTGTGTTGTAAATTAAATTGTACTTACATTAAACTTACTCTGGTGACGTCGATTTAATATTTTGAGTGATGTATGATTTTATCTAGTTTAAAATAAAATTCGTCAATATGTATTTCATAGTTGTGTACTGCACAGATGCCTGATGAACCTTGTCTTTCAATTGCATTATCTAGATAAAGTTACATCTGAGGAGTTCCACACTAGAATGAAACAGCTGTCCAGTGCTCCCTTGTTGTCAGTGGTACCCTGCCAACATCAATCTGTGATACATTCAATCAAAGGTACATCTGTTAACAATTGTCATTGTACTGTGATGTATGTTTTTTTCTTAAAAATATTAATATACTACTGAATTCATATTTAATACACAGTGAATTAATCAACATTATCATTATTACCTTTTTACCAGTTGATTGAATTGCTGTTTCCATAACACTCATATTGAATTCAGCTAGTTCTGTTTCACTATTCCAAAAAATATATTTCGGTTGATTAGAAGTAGTTGATTGAAGTTGATTTTGTGTTAGTTCTAATTTTGTTAATTCATCTAAAAGAGTTTGACCTTCTGAACCAATATAATATAAAGAGATATCTGATTCAGGATTTGAATTTGTTGAACATTCTAAATAGATCGTTTGACCTAATTCACCGGAATATACATCATTTGACGGAGATAAGAATTCAGGACCATCTATCATAAATGTGATTAATACAGAGATTTTAATAAATCAGAATTAGTTTTAGAATGTTATCATATCTAATGTTGTATAATTATCATTTAAGTTGGATTGTGACTGTCAAGTGGAATACAGAATGTGAGTTTCGTCCTATTTTGGATACTTTGGATGGATGTACCTAAATCCTAATGTTGATGTTCACAGAAGAATTTGAACTCAATCCGTTTCGTGTCAAACACCACCGCGTTCACAACTAGACTACTGAGTCCAGTCACATTTGTGCAACAGGCATATTGGTATTAGGATGAACTTGTTGCACAAGTGTGACTGTCTGGGCTAAGTAGTCTAGTGGTGAACGCGTTGGCGTTCGACACGAAACTGAGATCGAATCCCAGTATGAACATTACCGTTAGGATGCAGTTACATCCACCCGATGCATGTACAAGTACATTAATGTGTAACTGGATTTATTCGAAGATAAATCCTCAATCTGAACTATTAACAAAACAATTAATTTTAGATGTTTGTGTTCGTCACAGATTGATGTTGTTTGGGTGTCATTAAAAAACCAAGGAACATTGGATAGTTGTTTCAACTTAGTACGGGACTATTAGTGCACACACACCTTTGCTTATCTAGGGAAACAAATCCAGGATCTTCAGAGTGTTGAAAACCTAACCATCTTCACCACTAGGCCAGCCGATGTCCAACGGTAAAATTTTCACTTCCATCACATTTTGATATAGCAGGATAATTAGTTAATCCTGTTAGTAATAACTAGTATATGATCTCCACTAGTCGCGGCTTCATATTAGCACTTTAGGAACATCCATAAGTTAGTCCTTAAAGTCTACGGTGAAAAATCTTTCATTGCTTGGCCATATATGCTCTTCCACTTAGTTATAGATTACAACTATGTGATAATGAAAGTAAAAAATTACCACTATACTGTTCTGTAATAGATGTCATTGTCTAAAAGAATATTTTCATTATTGAATACTCTATGTAAATTAATTATCACGTTGTTGATATACATTATAGTCCTTGGAACCGTCAAGGAATCTCACTGTATAACAAAACAGTTGTCTAGCAGTGCTCTCTGGTTTTCAATAGTTTCCTGCCGACATCAATCTGTGAAGTATTCAATCGAATAAAAATAACGGCTTTGTTTTACCATAGAATGATATCTATACACACCTTCAATTTTACTAGGAATTCAACTTCTAGTGAATGTTTAACCATCAGCGCCAATATAACACTCATTTCAACTAATTTATTATTGTCAATTTTGATATCACGAATTGATGTAAATCAGACAACCATTGATCACCTGAAAGCACTAGACAGCTGTTTCGTCCTATCTCTACACCCCTCCTAATTGTAACTAATATCAGTTCACTAGTGACTAGCTCCTTGAGGCAATTCCTGGAGTTCTAGTATGAAGACGTGACCCGTGGAATTAAACTGTGTCAGATGTGGGACAGTAACCTACCGATAGCATGGAGAAGGTCGCTCAACGTATCATGAATTGACTGAATTGGAAATATCAGCCGTTAGGAGGCGACTCAGTGATTCAACAGTAAAGCGTTTACCTCGGAGCCAGAGGGTCCTGGGTTCGATCCCAGATAGAGTCGTGAATGCACACTGCTGAGGAGTCCCATATTAGGGCGAAACAGCTGTCCAATGCTTCCAGGTGTCTAATGGTTGCCTGATTCACATCAATTCGTAATATCGAAATCGACAATTAACTGTCTCCATAAACAACCCCCCCTAATTGTAGTTCATTATTATTATTATTATTATTATTATTATTATTAGATTGTTCATTCAGTATTATATTTATATATATTAACTCTATAATGTCTATTTATTTTATTATTTTCATTTAACTATGCGTGTGACTACTGACTAAACTACTAACAAATATCATAGAACTAACTAAAGAAAATAATAAATAAATAAGTTAAAATAGATGAAATCATTATTATGGTCTTCTATTGTAATTCAGTACAATATGCAAAGTATCTTTCTCGTGTCTGCCTCCGTTTATTGTATTCTCTTTTTATTCTTTCTCGTTTTTTTTTTTTGTCGTCAACATACATTTGGACAGGTGATACGTTTGGGTAACTGTAACCTGATTAAAATAATAAATTCTAATGTAATTTACATTGAATTAGAAATGTTTATTGTATTATGCTTTATATTCTGTTGTTTTAATTACTTTTAACTAGTGATTAACTGTATGATTTATAAGTAATTGAAAGAAGACGATATTGTAACTAATACAGTATAACATTAGTAACTAGGTTGATATGCTAAACTTCTCCCTACACCACCACTCTTTCATCTCACCAGGTCTAAAACAGTTGATAGTTAAGCTTTTTACTGAAACATCTGATAATTCTGGCTTCAACACCCTGGTGATATTAACTGTAGTACTTGGCCGTTATTTTATGTGCTGTTTTCATTATATTGTATATTAATTATTTAACATTTGACTTAGTGTAACTTAATTCTATAAAGTGACTTATCAAATTTTCGAGAACAGCAACAGTAAATAGTTTGTGAGACGAAAGTGTGTGGATCTACGACATAGATCCGTGACTTTAAGCATTTTACGTTGTAGTTGTTCATGAACTTCTTAATGGTTAGTAACTCGAAACCAGGTATGTTCATACTGTGTCCTTTGGTTTCTGTCGCAGGTCTCACTTTAAGGAGACCAGGTCTTTCAAGTTGACGAAAGGAAAAGAGTCTACGTCCTTTTTGAGCTAAAGAGTCGATGTTGATTGCTTATTTATACCGCTCATCACTTGTGCCACTTGGCTCGATTCAGTTCTGTTCGTAGCAGTAGTTATAATACTTCTTATTGACAGCTCCGAGTATCTTTGTATGAGACTGCTCAATACTATACATTCATCGCTCTAACAGTGACTATACCCAAGAGAGTTATGTGTTCGCTAACTTGAAGCATCTGGGGGGGGAGATGATCTGGAGTGTCCACCGCTGAAGAGTTCCATACTAGAATAAAACAAGCGTCTAGCAGTGCACCCCCGATTTTCACTTATACCCTGCCAACATCAGTCTGTGACATATTTAATCAAATAAAAATAACAATCCCACAAAATCTATCTCAATTCAATTTAAAGTTTCTATTTCTTTACTATTTAGGCTACTTTATAAAACATTGTTGCTGTTGTTGTTATTGTCGTTGTTATGTTGCATATTCTTTCAGTGTTAAAACGAAATGAATCAAATTTCACTGTATCATATAAATTAGATCAGTTTACATTGAACTGTAACATTATCATTCAATGCATACTATCTACTTGTATTAACGGTTACGTTATTTTTTTTCTACTTCTACTTCTTATTGCTAATTAATTATATCACATAAAGATGTAGGTAGGTAGTAACAATTTTAGCTTATATTCATTCATGAAGGTAGTCAATAGAAGAAGAAGAAGAAGGTAAATAAGAAGTATTAGTAGACATAGTAAATAAATGTATTTGTTAATTTGATCAAATCTTTTAATACAATAATGTTCAACAATTCTTTCATGTGTAACAGTAAGGTAAACATAGTTAACAAAGAAACATGGTTAAGTCAGTGATACTGGAGATTTGTTGATTAGATTGATGTTTTTCTTGTTACTATTTGAGTGTTATAAAGATTGATGCATGCAATATCATCAGTTAGATTGTCATTGAATACTAGGAAACAATAGACAGCCGTTTTATCGGAATATGAGACTCCACAATAATCATGAACACTTAACTATTTAATCACTGAGCCGGCTTCAATCCAGTGATTAGCTATTTGATATACCGAAAATTAACTAATATCACAATTATCAACCATTAAATGCCAGCTCAGCTACCTAAAAGATTGACATTCGGTGTGAAAACCTAATGGTCTTAACGTCAGCCTTCAAATGGGGTTGTTTATACGTAAAGTTGGGGAATCCTCCACTAGGACGAAACAGCTGTCTAGGCATTTCTGATTTTCAGTAGTGTTCTAAACAACTTTATCAAGTTTTTATAAGCTTATTCATAAGTGTCATATTGATATTTTTTAAGTATTCTTGTTTGTCACTGATCGTTCTTTTATCTCATATGACTTTCTATTTCAAACTATATCTGACCATTTTGTTGATAAAACGGATCAATGCTGATTGGCTAATAATGTAGTCACTATGCCTACAAATATATTCTAGTGCTCAAGATGTTCCAAATCCATAACCACGTAGCTTCATCAGTCTACATTTAGTAGATGTTTCTTATAACAAGATTTCATTCACCCATTCACCTGTTACTTGTTGAAGAGTATAGCCTGCCGACCAGTATATTCCAAATAGCTATGTCTTCACATCTTTTTTCCACTTCTTTACTAATACTAATCATTCTTCTAAGGCCTAACTCAAATTCTGCGAACAGTTTGTTCTTCGTTCTTCTTTTTCTGGCTTGACTTTGAGTAATCTAACTCAGCGTTTTCTTTGTGACACGATTTGGTGATTTCCTCACTGTATGTTCTATCCACCTTCAGCATCCTTATTTATTCCTCCGCTGGAAATCGGTATGTTCTCTGTTACAGTAGGTTGTTACTGATGATGTATGGCTAACAGATCAACAGTATTTTGTATAAACAACTATTTATAAATATATGTATTTTCTAAATGATACTTTTTTGTAGTTCCCCTATAAAAATCCATACTATAGGTCCATACGATAAAAGTGTCTTGACGTAGATATGGAAAATTCAGACTTTAATGTTGACTAAGAGTTGCATTGAATTTCAGATATTCTACAACTGTAGAAATCCTGCTCTTGTCTTGTTAATGCACACCTTCATATCAGGATCAGATTAGATCTATCTAGAAGAGGTAGGTCATTCGGAAAGTCCAAGTTGCATAAAGTGACTCCTTTGAGATATTGAGGTTTTTGTGACCCAAACAACCATAAGTAGAAAGAAAAAGAGTGAGAGCAGGTAGCCAAGTCTGCCACCGGTTTCCGTTCTGGATGGATTTGTGACTTACCCCCCACCACACACCCAAGAACAGCTTTGCAGTGTAGTCGATTGTAAAAATCCGTTATGATATTGACTATCTTTTCAAGTACGCCTCATCGCTTAAAATGGCTTTATAGTGTTGTTCTGTCCACACTGTCAAATACTTCTTTATCGTCAAGGAAACTGATGTAAAGGATGAATTCTATTCAATTGCTTGTTCAACAATGACCCATAGTGTCGCGACTTGGTTAGTACGTGATTGATCCTTACGGAATATGGCCAGTTCATCGTAAACTTCAGCGTCTATTGAATGTATCGTTTGGTTTAGCAGAATTCTGTCAAAATTTTTCTTGATACTGACTACAGAATGATGCCTCGACTTCTCACACTTGCTATGATTTTTTCCTTTGGTAATTTGATGAAGTATCCTCTTTCTCAATCTGCCGGTACATGTTCTACCTCCCAAACCCTTATGAAGAAAATGTGGAACATCCTTGGAGTTACTTCTATATATAACCTCAGTGCCTCAGCCGGTATGTTGTCTGGCCCCGCTGTTTTGCCACAACTGATTTGTTGAAAGACCATGCTGATTTCTTTGACTGTTAATGGGTCAGCACTTATAGGATGGTGTATAAACGCTGTTTCGATAGTCAATAGGTTCAGTAGGGCTGATCTATTCAAGAGTTCTTCAAAGTGCTATACCCACCTGTTGCGCTGTTCTTAGGTCTCAGTGATTGGTTTGTCAACCATGTTCTTGAATGAATGCATTTTTAGCTAGTTATTTTGTTGTATCATATAGATATTTCATATTTCTTTCGTTTGACATCTTCTGTTTTCATTGCTAGGTCTTTTACATAGTGACATTCCGCTATAACTTTCCTCTCCACTTATTTACATGCTTCTGTGTATTCGACAGGTGCCTTGGCTCTCTCTACCTTTCTTCTGCTGTTTTGTTTACTATTTTCGTGTCCTGTGTCATATCCAGAGTATCAACAGAGATCCATTTCTTATGGTGGTGATTCTTATAGCCGAAAATATCCTCATATATTGAATTTATTACTTCAGTAATCCTTTTCCAGATATCCTTCACAATGGCTTCCTCTTCTAGTAGATCGTGTATGGCTTGGAACTTACTTTTGAGAGCTATCTTGAATTCTTTGAATTTATCAGTATTCTGAAGAGAGATTCTATTAAGCATTCGTGATTCAGGATGTTTACTTATCTTTGCCTTAACTTGTATCACCTGCTATGCAGGTAAATCACCCAAATACCAGTAACAGTAAGAGTTCACTGAACAATATTGGTTATCTCTATGAGTATAAAATATAATCTTTCAAGCTAGATAATATCTATAGCTTTACTTGCATTTCATTGTAGATATCTTCAAAGACTTATTCATGTTTTTCGAGACTATCTAGTAAATACTGCTAAAGTTAAAAATATTCAGAACATAGTGGACTGATGGTTAACTATTGCCTACTACGATATATAATATTAACATGTGTGCATGTAGGTTGAATAAAATCTGGGGGTCGAACAATCAAAGACGTGGTATCAGTTTTCAAATTCAGTAACGATTGACCTCATCCATACTGGTAATTGCAGAGATTCTAATATGGCTTCGCTTAACTGACATAACCAATAGCAACATGCTTCACAATGCAGTTAAAAATAGAAGAATCCTACAATCAAAATCTAAATAACACGACTACAATGTAAATCCTGTGTCATTTAAATTATGACTTATAAATGTAATCAAGGACGCATATTTCGTACTATTTAGGACTCATCAGTTGGATGTACCTGAATTCTGATGTTAAGATCTACAGTGACTGATTAATTTGAATCTATGACGAATCCACGTAAAGACTTAAATACCTTCTAATTATACAATACAAATCATTACTCTAGTTTACATCAGAAGAAATAATAAAAACATCTCATTACATAATAATAGTAGCAAAAATAACTAATATCAACTGTCTCTTTTTTCTACTAACAAGTAGTTGAAAAATGTATCTTCGTTTTTTTTTTACGGTAAACAGAAAAACACAACATCACAATAACATAATCTACTACTGAATGTTGTCTACTTAATAGTTATTGACTATTTATTATTATTATTATGTAATAGGCTTATAATTACTAACAATCCACATTTATATATATTGAATAATCTACATAGGTACATACAATAGGACTATAATTTATGAGCATAGATTACATTGAATACCATGTAAACACGTGATTCAAGCATAAATTACTAATGTTTTTTTTACTGTGAATAAGAAAATTTCTTATCATTTCCCATTAGTACAATACCTTTAATGTGTAGATTTCATCCTTCATCTAAATTAAATATGTACAATTCATTGAATAGATATTCTACCTGAAATGTCATTGAATGTCATAGAATGTCATAGAATTTAGATACAATAAATTTTGATGTTATATTTATGTATATGTAGGTGTATTTATGGAACATTTAATGGTGAACTATTTGTATTTGTTGTTATATCAATTTAATATAACCAATAAATATTAGATATAGTTAATGTTACATAACAAACTAACATTCATTCATTATGAAAGTCAAAAATTTCAATGCAAATGTGTAAACAGTCAGTTCTGTTGTATGGAGCTGAAACATGGAGAACTACGAAAAGTATCCTTCAGAAGATACAAGTATTTATAAACAACTGTCTGCATAACATACTTCGGATTCGTTGGCCTGATACCACCAACGACAACCTTCTGTGGTAGAGAATTAATCAATTTTCAGCCGAGAGGGAAATTAGCAAAAGACTGCGGAGATGGATTGGATACATATTGAAAGAACCATCCAACTGTGTCACAAGACAAGCACTGACTTGGAATCCTAAAGGCCAAGGAAACAGAGAAGGACCCAAGAACACACTGCGTCAAGAATTGGAAACAGACATGAAGCGAATGAAGAGTACTTGGGAAGAGCTGTAAAGGAAATCTAAGGACAGATTTGGTCGGAGAATTCTGTTTAGCGGCCTATGCTCCACATGGGTAACAGGCATTGATTGATTGATTGAATGTTACATAAGAAGGCAAAGAATCAGGAATTATAACCTGTAGTGTCTATTTTATGCGCTGTTGGGAACCTATAACTGCCAACTTGAATCTGTTACACATTTAGTAACTATGATATATTTATTGGTAAAATTGAAAACTCTTCATAGACTCATTACAGATTTGAATAATGCAAAAACGATAACATTTGCAGAATACTTTGAATTCAATTGGTATTTCATTGCATTCAATCTCATCAGCTACATACATGCTATTGATCTTAGTTAACTTAAATTTTTACTATTAATACACATATTGATTTTGTCAATTGAATTGTTTATCTAATAACATCGATCTACTGTTACCAGGGAAATTGAAGATTAACTACTGATTCCTTTTGAACTTTATTCTTAGTCAATAGATGACTTTACATTGTCTCCTATTTGCTGGTGTTATTCTCTTTCTCTACCTTTGGGAAAGATTTGATTACTCTGGTATTGAGCCAAGCAATAAGCTTCTACGTAGTCAGCTGGCAATTATATTACGGATTCGATTGGCTCACTTAAACGAAATATCAGTATTCACCTATCAGTCATACCACGTTTTATTTCTACTCTAGTTAGATAATAATTTAATAACAGTAGATGCTCAACATTTATTTCATCAGGGTGTCGAACACAAAAGTCTTCAGATCACTCAACTATTATGTTGAGTTGTAAATCAACCACACTATGTATATTAAAACCTTTTAATAAGTTTGACAAACATCATCCATTTTCATGAGTATGACTACTCAAATCGGAAATCCGGTAGTTATTAGTTTCACTAGAGAACTTTGTCAGATTGTCCATTTCGTAATTTCCACGACAGATTATTGTTGAAAACTACAAAGTACAGGAAAACTCAACAGTTTGTGGTCTCTCCTAGGAGTTTCTTTGATGTACATTGAAACTTTTATTAGATATGTTATAAACTTAAAGTGTTTCCAAACAAATACACATTGTTGAACTAAAGTGGTATTGTGAAAATAAGTATACAGTTTAGTAGTTCGTATCCGTAACAGAGTGATGTTGTTTGAGTAACAGTGAAAACTTGTGTTCACTAAACTGTTGTTACATCCTAGTATAGGACTCCTTACTAGTATCTACCCTGTGACTCATTTAAAAAGCCGATTCTAGGACGTTCAAGTTATCTAACGTTTAACCCTCTCTGCGCCTTTGCAGTATCGAGGGTAGTTACAGATAAGAAATCTCATACTAGGATAATACAGTTGTCCGGTGCTCCTTGGTTTTCAATGGTACCTAGCCAATATCAATCATTAATGATTAATATCAGCTAGGTATGCATAACAGAAAGATACTAGAATGCTAGTGCAAGACGGCTTTTAAAGGGGCTAAATAGTGTATTCGACATCTTAACGGATATTTGACAAGAGTGACGTATAAAATTTTACAAGCTGAACGCTTCTGAACACTGCTTAACATAATTGTCCAAAAGGTACTTTGGAACCCATTATAAGAACAAGCGATTCGGCCCAAAAAGAAATGCAGATCACTACCATTAAAAGCAGATTTTCGTCAACTAGTAAAATGAGAGAGTTTACTCCCATTTATAACATTTTAGTTGAATTTACCTTCATCTTAATGTCGATACTAACAACGGAACTGCAACTCAGGTCGTTCGTGTCAAACACTATTTCGTCCACTATAATAAGCTACTTATTTGCAACTCACACTTGGGAACTAGGACTGTATCTAGGTAAAGTTCTTAGGATACATATATGTCAACAGAGGCTAAGCAATTTTACTTCGGATCCGTTAACCTGACACCATTAGCGACAACCTCCTGTAACACAGGACAAACCAACTTCTAGCTAAGGAAGATATGAAACAGCGCTGGATAGGGAAAGGACAAATTGACGAAATCACTAAACTGAATTAATATGCAAGGCCTGAGTTGAAATGTTCAACACTAAGGGAAAACAAGAGAATTGAAGAACATATTATTGCTGGAATATCAGTCAAACATTAAAATAATGACTAGTATTTGGAAAGGAGTAGAAAGAAGATGTCAGGATAGTTAGTTGGAGAATGCTGGTCGGTGGCCTGTGCTTTAAGATGGATAATAGGCACTAATCAATTGATGATTACTTGTTCATAACTACTCATTACTATTCATTGTTATACATGAAATTCCTTGAAATGTGACAGGAAAAGCGGGGGTGGAGGGTGAGCGACAACTGTTGCTAATTAAAAGAAAGATACATCTTTAAACTAAGTACACATGAATTACAACAATAAACTTACATGTAATATCTAAACGATAGTCAGCTTTTGCCCAAATTATATCATTCAATTGTTTTCTTAATGAATTTCTTAATTCTCTACAATCTAATTCACATGTTGAATCTTTATCAAATAAAACTCCATGTATTGATGCATTTGTAATTTTCTCTAATAATTCCGGTGTTTCAACACCAATCCAACAACGAATACGTTTATGATGCATACCTCTATTCATAGTTAATTGTAAGATATTTGCATTACTTTGTATACTAATAAGATTATGTTCATGTTTATCATTTAGATTATCATTTAACTTGGATTGATTATCTATTAAAAGATTGAATGTTTCATAATCACTAGAAGAATGTAAGTTACCAATTGTCCAACTATATAAGTTAAAACCGAGAATGAAATAAACACAAAGTAAATCAATCATCAGAATGCAAAGTATACTGTAACATAGAAAAGTTTAGACAAAACTACACTATTCTAACATTCTAATAAACCATTACTTTTGTAAATTAATGTAACTTATTGTGTTTGACAGTCAACAATTGTCATAAGTTAGTTTGACATTTGTAATCAAATCATAGTAACTTAGAATTAAAGCATAAGTAATCAGTAAAATTAGGATGAGTTCTTTATTTTCCCGTTTGATTTGTAATGAACTGAAATTGGTCAACCTCTGTTGCTATATGTGCATCGTGAGAGAATTGTCTCGATATAGCTATAAGTCACTAGTAATGTTTAAGTTGGATTGTGACTGGCATCCCGATGTTGATGTTCACACTGGAATTCAAACTCAGTTCACTTCATACCAAACGCCCAAATAGGATGAAACGCGCGTCCAGGATTCCCTATGCTAATCACAATCCAACGTAAACGTTACTTGTGATTTATAGCTATATCAAGGCAATCCGCTCACGATGCATATATAGCAACAGAGGCCGACCAATCGATGAGAAGATATAAACTCACTGTAATTAAAAATATACACGTTTCGCAAATGTGGTTGTCCGGACTCAGTAGTCTAGTTGTGACCGCTGTGGAGTTTGGCACGAAGAGGATTGGGCTCAAATTCCAATGTGAACATCAACATTGGGATGCAAGGACATTCTACTAATGAGTTCAAAATAGGATGAACTGCGCTACCTGGATTCTATTTGCTAGTCACATTGAAACCAATAGATCACCATGTCAAGTCTTCTAACATTTATTAAATTAACTGGCTGGTTTTTACACCCGTATTCATTTCAAGTTAAACGTTTTGTATTATAAATGTATAAGCTCATCAACAATGCAAAACAATGACACTATGAACACAACATTCTAGTTTTAAGTAATCAAAATAAGATCAAAATCCCTGTTTAACTACTTTATTTCATTCAGTAAGGTAGTCTAACAGACCTTCATACAACTTTGCACTTAACATACAAATGTGACTAATATTAGGCGGTGTGGAGGCTTTCGAATCGGAAGCGACATTAGTTAGGCAACCAATAAAACCTAGGTTGCACTAGGCAGATGTTATACTTTAGTTTGTGGTTACTTAGCTCTATAAATACTGAGTTTCACTCGGAATGAAATAAATGACCTACAAGCCTTGTGTTGATTACTTAATGCTTAGACTGTTAAGTTGGTATCAATGATTCTACATTATTATATTCAGTCTATTAACATTATTGTAGTACTTCCTTAAACGTCACCAGTGGGTAACCGACTTAACTCTAGTATGCCTAAATTCTGTTGGTCAAGTTTCCTTCTTAAAGTTTTTAAAATACCTCTAGAAATCAGTAACTAGTAAAGACATAACTACTGTTATTATTAAGAGTTCTTGAGAGAGATAACTTCGCAGCTTCACTTAAGTAACTGGCCTAAGTTAGAAAAGCATTGTCGAGTCCCGTTGTGCAACGAAATAGCTTTCCAGTGTTTGCTAATTCTAAATTATTGTCTGGCTTTACTCGTATATAAACCTTGATATTCAACGCGAGTATTGATTACTTTATTGAGTTTTAAAATAGAACCAATTAAATTTGAATGCGTTAGAAAATTATCAGAAACCAAGTAACTGTTAGCAGTTGTTTTATTCTACTATGGAACTCCTCATCAGTGAGAGCTAAAGACCTATCTTGAAGATCGATCCCAGGACTCACTGGTTTTACAGCGAATACTTTGCCGCTAGATCAATTAATCATCCAGCTAACACTCAATGGTTGATAATCCTAATTTTAGTTAGTTAGTTATGTATTTCGGGACCTCATTCATTGGCTATCGAGGAATTTCGAAATTGATAATAAAGGGGTTTCACACAGTAGACTGACCTTAGAGAAACAATTATCCTGACCAGTAAGTATGTCATAACTGATCTCTTGGAGTGTGTAGTCTCTAAGAATTATTTATCCATGGTTCTAAAAGGGATAGAAGCTATGAACATCTGGCTTAACGTGCAGACCTCTGAGTTAATATTATTTTCTTTACTCTCACTATTTCAGTTAATTTGTAGTACTGACTTAATTCGTTTAGTGTCATTAGTGGATACTTGCCCCATGCCTGAAATGAATAAAATTCCTCTGTCATTGCACTACATGTCAGAAATATAAATGAATTGTCTAAAGATCAGGAATTTCCAGCGTTACTTGGAAGTTATATGTAGCATCCCCTATGAAATCGCGGATAAATGCATCTGAGTATTCCAAGACTAAGATTAACTAGTCCACAAGTGTTTTCCAGTGTACTTCGGTTTTTTTATCCAATGACAGTTCATGATGTAAAATAGTCAGCAGTTTATTAGAAATAAGACGTCTTACTGAGTCAAGCCTGTTTAATACTGGGTATCATTCATTCTGCGTCGTGAGATCGTCTGATATAAAACTAGTGAATTCCAAGTCTTTGCTGAACATCATAACTTTTAGATATTGTAATATTGGTTGATCGCTGTAAAATGACTTTTTTGATGTTTTTCAAGTTCTTTATAGTCTTGTTGTAATGTGAACATTAGTTTAAATAGCTCGACATCACTGGAGTTATATACAGTCATAATGTTGTTATAAGAACAACTAGTAGGATATACTGTAATTGGGGTTTGTACTACATGTGATTCATTAAGAAGTTACACCCTCAGTCTTTAAAAGAATCATGCCATCCTCCAGGCTGATTTGATCCAGGATATCTTAGTCATGATGATCTCAGGATCGAGTCAGCAGGGAAGCATGAATTCCTTAAAAGACATAATGAAGCCATATCGAATGTAGAATAGCACAAAACCCAGGTCCAAGATTCTCTGCAAACTACTGCCAAAACAAATTCTCTTTCTAAATCCTTACTAATCTACAAACGTTGACTGAATTCTAATTTGAATGGAACAATTTAACGGTGAATAAATTACGTCAAACAATCCATTCTTGTCACATTATATAATGACATTAATCATATAGCCATTAGAACCTTACAGTTGCCAAGTTCTATTGCATCAATGTGTTCTAAGCCAAAACAAAAAGACGACAATGAAATGATGAAATCACATTTACCTGTAAATTGGTGTTGTAGGATTTGTCCTGGCTGTACATTCAAAATGAACTAATTGACCTTCACGAAAATTTTTTTGTTCTGTTTTATTAATAATTTGTATTTTTATATTATCAATATCTATTGAATAGTAAAACAAAATAATAAATGTAAATATAATCAATTCAACTAATAATTATATTCTGTATTGCGGAATAATACACAGTGACCTTGATAATTGCCAATCAGAATATGGACACGTCTACCCTACGACTACCAGTCCCCAATGCCAGATTAGAGAAAACAAGGACTCACGAATCAACCAGACACAGCCCAATCCAATTCAGTTCAATCGTATTGTATTTTAATCATGTCTTTAGATTTACAGAAAATCAGATCATACAGCGAACCAGTTAGGGATTTTACACTAATAAGAAACAGAAGAAATTGTGGCAGTGAATGAGGTGGGGGTAACTTGTGCATATATCTAATTAACTGTAGTTCATAATGAGAGACAATATACTAATAATAAATATACTAAACGTCGGGATTGTGATATGCCGTGTACCTAAAGAAGATTGACTATCTTCGGGAACTGTTCTTAAGAACACTATTTCAATTATTATAACTGTGGACAGTGTAAAGATTTCATTTCTAAAACTGTTACGTTCCCCTTACCCAGTTCTCTCGTTTAGTATATTTACTCTTAGTATATTGTTCATTACTATGAACTACGTTTACTTAATTGTGTACAAGTTGTACCCATTGACTGCCACTATTTCTTTTGTTCTTTATTAGTGTTAGATTCTTGATTGGTTTGCCGTGTGGTCTGATTTTATGTATATAAAAAGGCATAATTAAAATACAATACGCTTTCAGTTCTCAGTTCTCCGTTTTCCGGTTCCCAATTCTGATTCTTCTATTGTTGGACTGAAGGTGAGTGGGCTTAGGTCAGTCCCGAATTATGAGCTAGGCACACTTCATTGGCGTTAGTGTCTACCAACCAAACCGTTTCTTTCTTCACGCCATAACAGATAGAGTAAGAGGAACGTAACAATAATAGAATTTAATGTTTACATTACTGACGACCAGAATAAATCAATTAGTCTTTTAAAACACAGTTCTGGAAGTTATCCACTCTTCTTTTGTGGTCCGACATAATAAATTATAACACACAAAAGTGTAAATCTACACGTTGTTGTTGTAGCAGTTGATAAGTTCACTTCTATGTATTGCCTCTAAAATAACGTAGAACTAACAGTTATTCGATTTAAATGTACATATTTCGATTGCTTTGACCAATCTGACTAGCTGAAATGAAAAATACCTTTATTCTGATAGTTTATGAGAAGTCAACTATAAGTGTAATATTGTCAAATCACTTAACTCAATTGAGATGGTTATTTTTGTGGATATTGGTAAGTTAGTTGATTTCATATATTACAGATTGATGTTGACAGGGTACTATTGAAAACGAGCTGGCAGTGGACAATTGTTCTATTCCTCAGCACTGCGCACCGCAGATTACGTACCAAGGGCTTCAGGTTGATGGCAAACGCCTAACTCTCTATAGCACTGGGCTGACCTGCATCCAGCGGTAGGATTCTTACTTCTATCAGTTTGTGAAATATCGCGACGATCATGCATGGTCATTACTGATAAATGACCCACTCTTGAAAAGTTTGGACTCTATCACTTCTGAACTTCATCAGTCACGACTTCTCATTAGTGGAGTTCAGATTTGTCGGGATTGAGACAGTTATCACTAATGACAATGGATGAATGTTGTGCTATATATCACATATTGATCAAAGTGGGAATTCTACAACTGGATGTCAGCTGACCCAGTGGTTTATAGTGTTTGGTACTCACCGTCAACATGGAGCGCCTGGTGCAGAACCTAGGTTTCGTGCTACTGAAAAATTCCACACTAGAATGAAACAGCTGTCTACCAATCATCTCTGCTTTTCAATGGTACCCTGACAACATCAATCTATGATATATTCAATCAACTAAAATCATTTAACTGTAGATATAGAATTTATCGATCTATTGATAGACTGAAAAAACTATTTACACCAATATGAAATTTCACCAAGAAACATTTATGGTGAAATATATTTTTGAAGTTGATTTTACGCTTTAAGTGACAACTATCTGTCAAAGTTGGATTAATGCCTATTCAAGACACCAATTAAGATAAATATTATGAGATACTAAATTAATCCAAGTATATAAGATCTAATACTTAATGAATCAATAATATAATCTGACAAATATGTACATCATTTCCCCATTTACCTGTATTCATCAGTTTATAGATACTTGTAAAAAGTAATCAAACTGATGAGATAAAATGTCAAATGTGGTATCCTAATGGAAAATCGTCTAAAAACTTGAAATTTTAATTTTAAGCCACCTACGACATACCATACACCAGGTAGATACAATCGACGTAATGGGAATAATCAAATAAACTATACTATTTAATGTTTTTTTTCTTCTAATATTCATTAAAGCTACTATGATTAAATGATTAAAGTTCAACTTGTATCTATTTCATAGAAGTAAGCGATTAATTATTAGTTGCTGTGGTAACAGAAATGAAATTGTGATTTGATCTTTGTTTGATTGTTATTCATGATATGTCTATGTTGTTGTTTTTTTAATCTTCATATATTTACAATAAATGTATACTGTAATTACATAATCAAATCATTCCTACTATACTCTAGAAGTGTTACTTTTACATAACATTTTGATGAATTAATCCTTGTCTGATCAGGTGATAGTGTTGGTTACATCAACTACGACAACTGCCATTTAATGTATTTACACATTATTATTAGATGTTGTAAAGCTAGTTGAATGTCATTTTGGTATTACAAATTGATCTGAATTAGACAACCATTAATTATCAGGAATAACTAGTTAGCTGTTCTGTCGCAGAATAGGACTCTTCAGCAGTGCGTGTCGACCACCCCGTCAAGAATTCAACATAGAGTTTACTGGCTTCTTGGTGAACGCTTAACTGTTAGACCACTGAGCCGATCAATTCATGATATATTTGCATGACCTAATCGACTGCCATCGGTGAATTACTGCCTCACATCTGATATTTTTGAACTATACTGGTTACCTTTTCTTAATAAAGCTCTAGGAATTACCTCGAAAGTTAGTCACTAGTGAGCTCTGAAATTCCACCTTTGCACAACTTCACTTTCTAAACAATTTAATATTATCTGATAAGAACAAATTGTTTCAACGCATTAAGATGAATAATCTTTATTGTGTAGCTGATGAGAATGAGACGAAATTCACTGAATTCAACATATTCAACAAATGTTATCATTCTTGAATAATAAATGTATACTAATTGACACTATAGCATTGTAGCACCAACAAAATAGTTCATTCAGACTTTTTTGTTACTTTAACTTGATAGTCTAACAGGCAAAACACATCGTTTAAAACAAAAGTTACAGATACTCAGTTACAGTGTGTATTTCAACTCTGTGGATGTAAAGATATTCAGGTGACGATTCCTGAGAAGAAAGAAAATCTCATTCTGTTTTCCACCGTTAGACTTGTAAATTGATATACACTTTAACAAAAGTATTAGCAACTTTGTTTAAATTTACTAGGAATGATCAACGTAACTTGTATTAATTGTCAAATATTGACTTAATGTTGCATAATTTTTCAAAAAAGAAACGATTCATAATTTTAGTTTGGTATAACTACTGAAAATGTATGAACTAAGCAGAAAGGAAGTCAGTTTCATAATTCAGTCAATCAATCAATGAGTGTATGTTAACCCACGTGGTGTACAGGCAACCGACCACCATTCTACAACAAGCTGTCATGGGCTCTTCTTTCCACTTCTTCGTATCTATCTCCAATTCCCAAAGCAATATGTTCGCCTGTTTTCCTTTTTTTCTTTTGCTTTCAGAATTCCATGTTAGTACTTGTCTTGTCACATAGTTTAATGATTTCCTCAATATGTGTCATATCCACCTGCAGCCAATATCCTGATTTTTTCCTCTGTTGGATCTTGGGTACTTTGTTTTCTGCCATAGAAGGTTATTGTTAATTATATTTGGCCAACGGATCAATTGTATGATGCACAAGCAGTTGTTTATAAATACTTGCATCTGCTGGACAATGCAATTTGTAGTTTACCATACAGGTTTCAGCTCCATTCAATAGAACTATTTTGACATTAGTTTTGGAAATTATGACTTTGATGTTGACTGACAGTTGGTTTGACTTCCCGATGTTTTTCAATTGTAAAAATGTTGCCCTTGCTTTGTCAATCCGTACCTTTACTTCTGTATCAGACTCTCCTTGTTTATCGATGATGCTACCCAGGTATGTAAAGGTTTCTATATCTTGCAGAGTTTCTCCGTCAAGTGTAGTTGGGTTGGTGCTTATTGTTTTGTATCGGAAAATTTAGCTCTTCCTCTCGCGCATGTTGGGGTTTACTGCAGTAGATGCTGCTGCTACGCTGTCCGTCTTTACCTGCACTTGTTTTTTAACGTGTGGGATAGAAGACCTTGGTTATCTGTAAAGGCCTGGAACTTATGGTTGAGTTTGTTGGTATCTCAAAGTACGGTTGTACTAAACTTTTGTAATACTGCTGCTCCAGGTGTTTAGTGCTTCTTCAACTTCTGTTTCATTTTAGGCATCAACAGGTGGTGGTCTGAAGCTATATCAGCTCCCCTTTTGCTCGCACGTCTTCCATGGTCCTTCTAAATTTCTTACTGTTGCAGATGTGATCGATTTGGTTCCGCGTAATATGATCTGGTGAAACACATGTGGCTTTATACTTGCGTTTGTGGAGGAATATGGTGCCACCTACAATCATTTCGTCGAAAGAGCATAAATTTGCAAACCTCTCACCGTTTTCATTCCTTTATTCTAGTCATTGTCGTACTATAATGTCTTCTTATCCCGTGTAGTCCATGAATGTATAATTTTTAATGTTATTCTGCCTTCTGATACTCATTGATTGGTTAATTACTACGTAGTGGCCAGTTTGATGTTTATTAACTTCAGCATAGGATTGAGAAGATGCTATCGATTTAAAAGTAATGGTGGATACTAATGTAAGTTACTGTGCATCACTCATACGATGTGAAGAATAAGAGTTTTCACAGATACAGTCGACAAGAAACCTTGAACTTAAGATTCGTGCTATTTAGGATCTATCATGTAATGTACATGTAATCTTATGAGCCAAACGTATGCTCTCCGAGATATTCAATCACTGATCACCCAGTTCCACAGTCTGCCACCGTTACCACTAAACTATGTGAGTTGCACATGATCATATTCACAATTCAGATCTATGAACATTTAAAATATCACACAGTTAATTGCTAACCTATTACATTTCAAACTTCCTACTACTAACAAACAATCAACAAAATTACCATATTAACAACATAGATAGAGTGGCTTACACATTGGTTCAATTATAACTGTAACAGTTGGTAATTTTGCTGGAATAAAATCTTCTGAATTGTTAATGCTACAATCTATCTGCCAATGTTGAAATTTTCTTTCAACTGATAATGTCAATTGACTTTGTGTTATTTGCCTATAGTTCATGAAGATAAAGAAGATTGTGGAATATATCATAAATTATCTTGAACAAATAAAACGGAATATTAACTTAATAGAGGGGTTGAAGTTTTATATTAAATAAGATTAGGCTAGACAGTGAGCGCCCTATGATGACTAAATAAATGTTGTAATGAAGAGAAGTTTGGTGCAATTCTATCTATTTATTATGTGGAAGGCAGCAACTAGATTTTATATAATGATTCTTATCCATGATATGTTTGAATTACAAATATCAACCGTTGGATGACAGGAGATTTAATAGTCTAATGGTGAAGCGTTCTCAGGTGAGCTAAAAGGTCTTGGGTTCGATCCATGGTGTGATCGTGGACGTATTAAGATAAATCGGCTGTTCAATGCTGACTGGCGATCATTGGTTGTCCAATTCAAACCAGTTTATGACATCAAAATGACAGGTTTTTCTGTTGGTGTAGTTTGGCAATTTAATGTGACTTATCTCAAGAGTCGTATCGATATTGACAAATCATCGGTTGATTAAACATTAACATATATAGAAAATCCGTCACAGTTTGATATTAGCATGGTACCATTGAAAACTAGGGAGCACTGGACAGCTGTTTCGTCTAGGCATGGGGCTCTTTAGCAAGGAGTCTAGAATGCACACGTCTGAAGAGTCCTATACTAGAACAAAGCAGATGTCCAGTACCATTAGTTCTTAATGATACCCTATCACCATTAATTGCTGACAGATTTAGTCAATTAGATTCACTACCTTTCCCAATAAACTATTTTGATTCAGATTTTAACAAAGTTAATCTATTGACTTCAGTTGTATTTCTATGATAAATAAGGTCTTTAAAAAGTAATGCGACATATGACAGTAAACTATTTGGAAATTGAAGATAGAAGAAACACATACAGATAACATAATACTATCTGATCTATATTCCTTTACTCAACGTTCAATATTAGTGTAAATTTCTTCATTTTGATCAGTCCTTATTGGTACTTGCTCATTGTGAGGTGATTCTATAGATACTAACGTGTATTGACAATCTTTTGATGAAGTTAGATTATATCTAACAATGAAACCCAGAAGACGTTATTTTTCGAATTTAATACTTGTCAATTATAATTGGATTGAGATGGCGTAGTGGAGATAGATATTAAGCCTAGTTGACTATACTCGTCATAGACTGATAACGGTCGAGTAGTAGTAAAACCAGTTTATTATCGAATAACCTTAGGATGTTCCTGAAATCGTAATGGAAAGTTGTGACTGATGAAGGTAAGAGATATTTGGACTGTGACAGTTATCATTAATGACTTTATATCATATAATACATTATGAAATGATGAAAGTGGGAATTGTACCACTGTAGATGGTTAATCGTTCTCCACTAGAGCTGAAAACCCTGGGTTTGATTCTGTATCGGAATCAAGTGTACGCACTCCTGAAGTATTCTATACAAGAACTAAACAGTTCTCCAATACTACACTGGTATTTAATAAATACTCTTCTGTGACAATTACAAGCAACTAAAATTGTCCGTTGTGTCTAACTTTCAAATTTGTTACCTCTCACTTCAATTGCGAATGCATTAACCACTACTGACTCCAAGCAGTTACTATCTTATTGATATGGATATGAATCTATACATACATATAACTTAAAGGTTTATTGTTATTGATAATTGTCAATAATGAATTACGGAATAGACTAACAAATATTAATCTTAGATATTCTATCTCGACTTAATTATAAAATTATAATGATAACTTACATTTGTACTTCATTAGTATCATTTATCTCAGATCTATTATGTAACAATATAGATTCATATATATTTCTATCTAGAATTGATTGCATTGATTTGTCTGAAATATTGATTATTTGTTCTTTAATAGCATAATGAATAATTGAATTGTATTGATTAAAAAATGTATATGATATATTAGAATTATTAATTAATAATGTACCAGCTAAATACCATTGTATTGTAGTAGCAGGTTTTGATGGTGATGTATGACAGAATAAAATTAAATTTGTATTCTCTTGTATCCATATCTTAGAAGTTGTATTATGCCTAAGAGATGAATAATTTTGAGAGATTTGATTAAATCTTATTGATTTCAATGAATTGTTGTGTAATGTATCATGTGTATTGGATAGTGGATTAGATAGATCTATATAATTTCGATTGTAATTTAAAAATGGTTCACTTTTTGGATCATCAGCTACAATATGACTATGATATCTATCTATGGTATAAGTTACATCATCAGTTGCATAGATATGTTGAATTTCACTAAAATGATTTGAATAGCTAGGTAAAAGAGTGTTTGGAGGTATGTACATAGAGTTGACTGTAACTGGTAGTGGATGATTCTTTTGTAAATGAACTAAAGTTATACCTGATGGAGGAACTAGAAATTAAGAGTAAAATAGTAAAGATAAATACTGGGCATACATTATTCTTAATAGCTTACAGTAATAAAATGCGTAATTTTACACTTTGATTCGTCATATTCTTACAATAGTAGTTCGTTGTCTAACATTGTAAACCTCGTGTCATGTTCCGCTTGTTATGTTACTCAAACTGTTCAAACTGTGGTGACCTGGAATTGATTTTGTTTGGCTAAAAAAACATTCAATAAAGAGTCTTCAAACTGAATTGTGTGCCTGATGGTATGCAACCAAACATCAACAAGATCAGTAAATTGCTTAAGATTATGTACAGGTATACGTGGATAGTGCGAACTAGCATGAGACCTAACTTTAAACTATTCGACTGATTACTATCAGTCATCTAGATTACTTTCACTATGGTATGTTTATGAAATACTAAAATTTACACTATTAATATTAAATATTCATAACTAGTATTTTTTAAGTTTGAATGTGTCTGGCAAGTGGAATCCAGGATGCGCGTTTCTTCCTATTTGGGACTCATCAGCTGGATGTACCTGCATCCCAATGTTGATGTTCACAGTGGGATCCAGACTGAGTCCGTTTCGTGTCGAACGCCACCGAGTTCACCGCTAAATTACTAAGTCCAGACAGTTACATATGAGCTACGGGCTCATTGGTATCAGCATAAACGTGTATATTCCAGCCGATGAGTCCCAAATAGGACGAAACCCGTGTCCTGGATTTCACTTGCCAGTTACAATCAAACTTACATAATACTTGTGGCACGCCTGATACTCTGCATTCCAGGGTCAGTTGCCCTCCGACTGTAGGATTTCCACTTTAGTCATTTTATAACATATCGCGGCAGTCATCCATTGTCAGTGGCAGCGATAATTATCTTACTGTTATACCGGGCGACTCAAGAAAAGTAACTACCTTTCTGAACTGCTTTTCAAAAGACTATTTTATTTATATTGAGTATACGTAAGCCGGATATTTCATGTCTATTATTATCATGTTTCTAACACTTTAACCTCCCATAAGACTCATAAGCTGTTGCCAAATCATTTTTCATTCAAAAACTATGATCTATTAATCAAGTACTTGTACTCTCATTCATTACTTATTATTGTTTTTCGTTTTATAGAAATGTTATTCTCCCTGTTAGTGTGCTGTTTGTTTGGGTTTTGTATTTGAATAAATGGATGAGTGAAATATATTCGGATTGGCTGCCTAGTTGTCTTATGTTCTTCATCTCAACTTGGTGACTGGTAGTCACGGGATAGATGTGTTCGGGCACTAATTGGTAATTAACGAGGTCACACACTATTTTTTATACATTGTGATAATCCGATTATTCAAGATATAACACACTTATTTCCGACATGCATAAGATATAAACATTACACCTTGAATCGTTTCTCAATCGGATGTAATTGTACCTATTTCTCTTTTTACAACAATACGACAAATGTTATGTCTGATTCAATCACATAATCGGAAGTTGAAAATTATTGAATGATTTTCAGAACACTACTGTTTCCCCCCCCTTCTCCAACCCAACCCTACCCTCTCATATCATTACGACGACGACAACCACCACCACCACCATCGTTATACACAGAAACAAATTAGATTTTTTCAATCAAAGTATTTAGTTGTTATGACTTAATTGATACTTGTTGATTAAAAAAACAAGTGTACAATGACAGATTCAACTCACATAATCATAATTTGATGGGGGGGGGGGGGAAGGGAGAGGGAAGGAAATCATCTACAAACTGATTATTAACTTTATAATTAATTTTTGTATAACATTTATTAATTTTACTGTTAATTATTTCCTTCGAATGTTGTAGACTTATGTAACTAACATCTTTTAGAGTGATTGTTGTTACAATTTTATTTCACGAATAAGTTTGAGTTAGATAACTAATGAAAACCTGTGGACACTGTTGGATAGTTGATTTTTTTTTCAAGTATGAAACTCTCCAGCAGTCTTCATCCACCAACCCATCAAGGAATCGCACCTAACACCTTCAGGATATGTGATGAAGGCTTAACCACAGGGTCGGCTGTCATTCAACGATTGATATTTTTAACTTCGGTTAATTCGCGATTTATTTAAGCGATCTTATCTATTGCCATCAATGGGTAACTGCCTGGACATTCAACATAGTTGAACTTCATTAGTCACATCACTATCTAAGGAACTATAGCTAAGCTTTTTAACTATTTCGAGTTTTAATGATTTAAAACATGTACTTAGACATGCATAACTTAGGCTTTGAGACAAGCAAATGACTACTAGGAGGATCATCCAGTATATTCACAATTATAAATGTACTTTACATGTGTGCAGTTTCGCATTTGTTACCAAGAGAACTAAACATCATCCAGGTTGTTTACAACTCAAACTGTACAGTTCTACCTTATAGAGTAACCTAACAAGTACCAGGAACCTTGATGAACTATTTGCATCATGTTCATCACATCATCATCATTATTATTATCACATAGTACAGATTCATATAGTTGACTTTTAATTACGTCATATACGTATACAAACCCTAATTTTACCATTAGATTATACATGCTAAAATAGGTAAAGTAGGACTCGAACATTTTAACAGTTGAGTCATGAATTCATCTAGAATAATAATTCAAACAAAAGAACTTACATATAATGGTTAGATAAGCTGGTTTACTAGTGATTGTATCTAATTGTGGTAACAATTCATTAGTTGAATATATTTTCACATTAGCCTGACAAATAAAACTGGCTTCATCTTCAAGTTGAATATTTTTGATCAATAAATCGAAATTGCCTAAAATTATAAAATACAGGTTCTGTTTATTGTTTGGTGAAGTTACAACAGTCGGTGAAATGGAGGGAAAGGAGGTAGGAGGGTACGGTGCAAATACACTCAAAACAAGCTAAATTATACATGATTAAATGAAACAGATTATTAGAAAAAAAACTCTTTGTGACAACGAATAACAACGATGTTCAAGAGCATTGAATTTTGTCTAGATTAGACGTTGATATGTTCACGTCACTTAGTGTACTTGTTAGACAAAGTATACTGTAGAGCTCTCGTACTTTACTTTGTACCTAATGTAACTTCTTCTTTTACTATTCAAAGATACTTAATGGAAAATATGCGAATGAATAGGAGGATTTGTAGTTAATACTATGCATTTGACTACAATTGACACTATATTGCCACCAAAAGATTCATTATTAGTCTACGAAGCATTCTTTCATCAAATAACGATTGGGGGGAGGGGAATGCAAGATAATAAGTAATATATTGCAGTTTATGAGTAGTTAATGTGTTAGATAATACAAACAATACACAATCATTTTATATAATCAATTAAACAGAAAACTTTTTCTGATGTTTACAAGCTTGTAAAGTACTAAAGTGATCAGAATTAAAATTTATATTAAAATATAAAAGTCCTACTATACTCCTGCTTGCGATCTATTAACGAACTAAAGCAATCTACTCAGAATGAACATATCACAACGTAGACTGATGCAGGTACATCCAGACGATGAGTCCCAAATAAGACGAAACGCGCGTCCTGGATTCCGCTTGCCAGTCACAATCCAACTTATATAGTAGACTGATCATTTTCAATTTGTAACAACATTGGTATTATAATACAGACTCTTTTAATCTACATGTACATACGCATTGCATATACATGGCTGACTTAGTAGTTTAGTGATGAACAAGATAGAAGTCTGATACAAATGAATTGATTTCTAGTTCACAGTGTAAACATTGACACTATGATTTATTTATATTCAACAGACATTAAGTTCCAAGCAAGATGAGTAGTACCTACTGTATTTTACTTGTCAGACATATTTCAGGTTTAATCTATTGAAAGATTAAATAACATTTTTTATAGTATCCTTATTACAAAATTTCTAGTAACAGAAAATATAGTGAAATCTTAGTGTAGTATGTTCAACTGAATTTCAAATCTCCAAGTATTCGAAGGTGGTTTAATGGGTACTTGGCTGGAAATCCCAAACCTAGGTCAACAAAGCATTTATGCCTTCTTACAGGAAACTTATACTCCCGCCTGGGGATTTGATCCCTAATCACCCAATTGAATAGTCAATGACTGTTGCCACTGGGCTGATTTGGCAGCTAGTAATCTTTATTTATGACTAAAATGTAAGCATTAGTTGATCTTTGTATTGTAACCAAGTCAAGTCTTCTATAGCCTTAATCGAATCCTATTGACCATCAATGTTAGTGACTCGACATCAGTGGTAATATGTAAAGATTAAAGGTAGTTAAATATAAATGTTAAACTCAAACGTAAGTATTTCAATATTCTATTAATATTCGTATGGAATTTGTTCGTATCAAAGTAATTATATGATGATTAATAAAACTGGTATATGTACGTCGTTGAAATAATGAACAAATAAATTTATGTAGAAGATGGTAGATTATGTAGGAAGAAAGTGGGGATTTCTATAAATGGATGCCAATAAGCCTATTGGTACTGAGGGTTAAGAGTTCAGTAGCCTGAAGGCCGTTGCATAACCGAGTATGTGCACAGCCTAGGCGTTTCATATTTGGACAAAAACAGCTATCTAATTCTAACTGTTTTTCAGTAGTACTTAAACAACATCATTTCGAGGTGTACATAAACAACTTAACTATATACCTATCTTCACAAAACCACCTCATTGCAATAATTCAGTGGTTCAGATGGTCATATGTTGAAGTCATCATTTGATTGGTTCACTGACATTTCAGCATTCTGTATTTATCTAACTGCGGAACATATGAGATTAGAAAATGAATTCATAACTAAATGTCTTAATAGTTATTTATAAACATGAACCCCTTGTATTCAAAAGAAACAATGATGAATCTTCAATTTCCTTCAAAATCTTCCTTTCTCATCAGTAATTATGATCGCAAGTTAGTGAGTTCAATTTTCATATTCCTATCTTGTTTGAGTTGGATTGTAGCTGGCAAGAGAAATTCACAACACGCGTTTCATCCTATTTGAGATTCGTCAACCAGATGTAACTGTATTAAACTTTTGTTCTAGATTCCACTTATCAGATACAACCTAACTCAAACAATATTCGTGAACTATTTCTGTATTTAGACAAACTGCCCATGGTGTACATATGACAACAGAGACTGATCAATTTCAATCCATGATGAATTAACGGGAAGATATATATATATATATATATATATATATATATATATATATATAGTGATATTGTGAACTATCTAAAATCAATAGTATGTAACCGATGAGAAGGTAACGGAAAAAGAACCAAATTCAATCGATTTTTATAAACATTCTTTATTCATGTCACCTGCCTACATCATAATAATATGAAGTAAGCGTCTATTACTTTGTATTGTATTACGATATACCGCAATAATAATTGTCCATAATATGAATAGTTCGTTGAATTGTTTATTGCCTTATTATAAATATACTTATCAATACACTTTATGTTTATATTAATGTTATCTATATTCAAATGGGTTCGAGCGAATTATATGCGTGATATAAAATAGAAATTCAGATAAATAAATGAATGACAGTTAAATAATTTTGTTTATATGAAAGAAAAATAGAAGACATTGTTTGTCGTTTTTTTTCAGTTCCGCCTAAACTTTCAGTGAAAAACAAAAAGAGAAACTAACTTGGTTACTGAATTTATTTTATTTTATTTTTTTGTTTAAATAAGTGATAACTAAGATTGGTTTTTCAAATATGCTACTAATAAATTAATAGCACCCCCCTACCCCACTCAACCCCCCCTTCACTCTACCATCGTTTTCACCTCACTTTAATACAAATCCATGAGCCTACTTAAAGTAGTTGATTGAAAGGTAGTTGATTATGATTTAGTGTAATTGTTATTTTGTATAATTTAATGTTTTATTCAAGAGTACAATTTTTGTCAATGAAATATTATCGTGCAAAGTTTTGGAAGTGATCTATGAAGATTATTTTAATTGATTATATTCATGATAGATTGATGTCGGTTAGGTGCCAGTGAAAATCAGAAAGAGTGGGGGGGGATGTAATGAACGCCTATACCATCTTAGTATGGAACGGAGTAGTGGAGTTCGAAATACAGATATATTAACTTTAATTTATAAAATCCTAAATCAATAGAGATATATGCATAGCGACTAAGGTGGTTTTTAGGAGCTAGTCATTAAATTTAGTTGTTTGCATTTTTCACAGACGCCACTAGATTTTAAAGTTCTAACGAGAAATCATAACTGGTGGCATGAGGCAGTTTTCACAAACAACAATGAATGATCATCATATTACAACACAAATTAACGGTAATAGGAATTTCACCATAGAACCACGATCAGTTAAGTGGTGAAATAGGTAATACGTTCGTCGTGAGACGTGATCCACTGACGGAATCAATAGTGTATATTGCTAAGTAGTTCCATACTATGATATGAGGGCTATTTAGTATTCTTTGGTTCTCAGTGGCATCCTAACAGCATCACTCTGTGAGGAACAGAAACGACTAAATTTATGAATATGTTAAGGTCATTCTAGAAACAAAAATTATCAATATTTATCAACAACTGGATCAACTATAAAAAATAACTATGTTAACTAATGTTACATAAGAACGTCTTAAATGAACATAAAATGGTCACCTAATAAGAAGTGGGAAAATAGAAAAGATATTTCATCTTAGTATGGAGTACCTCAGCAATATATACATTTGACTAACAGATGATCAAAAACTTGAACTTACGGTCTGTCAGCAAACTATTAATAGTAAGCACCACTGAAGTAGCAGTTACTATCAGAATTATACTTAAATTAATTTGTGTAGCTACCGGTCAGTGATATTTTTATGATTGTCTAGCTGCTAGAATAGAACGTTGTTGAATTAGTGTCATGTTCTTATCAGAGATGTGCATTACTTTTAAACAACCACTAGTTCCTACTTTTCATTGGTAACCAACTATCACAAATTGGTTATTAATACAAACAACAGCCCAAAGCCAATCTCTACAAAAACCATTTCAATTCAACATTTACACATTCTGTTATTTATAGATTAATTAATAATCAAATTACAATAATTAGCTCACTAGTGACTGACATCAGACTGTTCCTCAAATTCGAGTGGGAAACCGTGATTGACGGAGTTCACATTTGCCGGGAGTGAGACAGTTATCACTAATGACAATGTATGATCATTCTCTATATATCACATATTGATGGAAGTGAGAAATCTACCATTGAATGCCAGCCGGCCCAGTGTCGCATAGGGTTAGATGTAAACTAACTTGGAGCCCCTGGGGCAGAATCTAGCGGGTGCAATGCTGAAGAGTTCCACACTAGAACAAAACAGCTGTTCAGTGCTCCCCGGTTTTCAATGTAGTCCTGCCAACATCAATCTGTGACATATTCAATCAAGTACAAAATAGGTGTACAATGTAGCAAGAATATGAATCAAAATTACTATTTCAAAGTGCCTTGCTCACTAAAAAGAAATGATGATTCAATACAATGATCTATTTACAGAAAACCAACGTGGAACGAATAGTTGGCAAATTTGGATTGTTGGATTCCATTAGTGAAGAAACATAATCTCATTCATCTTCTAAGGTCACTTTATTGGCAGATCTGTTCGCTAAACTGCTTAGGCAACAAATTATCTATTTTGAAGTGCACATTCATAGAAAATGATTAAACAATGCAATTTATTGGGAGTAAAATCAAAGAGAAACAGTATTCTCAAATTAAATACTTAGTTTCCAAGGAGACATTGTTAGTAAATCTCCAGGAAGAAGGAGATATTACTGATAACATTCTAAAAAAATAGTCTAAAGAAATCGATTTGAATGAAATTCAACGCAACATATCTTTACATTAGTTACTCTAGTTATGTTGTATACGAATACCGTATATCAACAATTTAATGGATTTCACAAATACGAGTATTGCCAAGAATCAATGTACAGTTTCAATGTAGCATTTACAAGTTTATATGAAGTAAAAATTTCATGGTAAGCATTTGTTAAAATGTATCGCTTGGAAGCAAATGATAATTCAGAATTAAATTTGACATAATTAAACCATATGGCAGAAACTCCTTCCACTCATACCCCCCGTACTGCCCGTTTTTAATTTTACGAATGTAGTGTAGCATTTTAAAGGTGACAAAATGTAACATTTGTTAAGTGAACCTGCTGTGGCAACAAACTATACGAAAAATAACAATTTCCTCATTGTTTAACACGTTAGTTTAGTGAAAATTAGTGATGCTTACTATGTTGTTTATATTCATCACATATTGATCTAGGATGGATATCAGTGAAAACCAAGGAAAATTGGACAACTGTCTTGTCTTAGTAAGAAATACCAGCGGTGGGCACTCTCAGCGTCGTTACGGAATCAAAACTGGAATTTTCAGGTCTAGTACTTAACCTTTAACTATCTGCACCACAGGGTCAGCTGATGTCCAATAGTAAAATAGCGCATGACTAGTATAAACGATATAATTACCAGCCTCCACAAAACCACTTGAACTCAATTATTATTACCAGTTTACTATTGACTAACTTCATGATGTTCTTGAATTTTTAGTGCGAAGCATCGACTGATGAAGTTCAGGCATACCGGAAGTGAAAAAGTGATCACTAACGAAATTGACTGCCAATCATGTAAATGAAGTGAAAATTTTCCTACAAGATGCGGACCTGACAAAAGTGGCTCTCATTGCTAAGTATCCGACGTAAGGACTGGTAATCTTATTTTTGAATCCATAGCGGCAACCGAGGTGCACGCTTCTGACGAGCTGCTTACTCGAAAGATATAGCTAGCCAGTTTCCCTGGTTTTAATTATTATCCAACCGAGATCAATCAAACAACCTCCAAAAACAATTTTAACTCAATGTATCTATTAATTAGTTAAGGTATAGAAACAACAATAAAAGGGGACTTGTAGTTCAAGAGAATTTGTTGATTTGCTTTGTTTGTACTCACCAACTAAAAACTTTATTACCGTTTTACAAACAAGATTATTAGGGAATATCTCATGTAGCAATAAGTTGTTAGTTATCTGAGAAGTGCAATATAAACTTTGTTCTAGTGATTATATTTATGCTTCTTTGTTATGTTATACTAACTGTTATGACGTGAGAAAGGAAGATTTGGTTGGTTGCAGCGAGCACCACTGAGGTGTGCCTGGTTGATAATGCACGACTGACCTATGACCACTCACTCGCCCCAGGCTGATAATAAAAGAACCAGAATCGAGAACGGAAAACGGAAAAACTGGAAACGTATTGTATTTCAATCATGCGTTTATATATACACAAAATCAGACCACACAGTGAACCAATCAAGAATCTAACATTGATACAAAACAAATGGAATAGTGGAATTGAATGGGGACAACTTGTACACAACTAAGCAACTGTAGTTCGAAGTAATAAATAATATACTAAGAGTAAATACACTAAACGGGAGGACCGTGTACAGGGAACGTAACAGGAATGAGAATAAAATGATTACATTACCCACAGTTATAATAATTGAAATAGTGTTTTAAAACACAGTTCTAGAAGATAATCAGTCTTCATTAGATGGCCGACATATCACTAACCCAATTACACTTGACAGTGAATCTCTGAAAGATGTGGAAACCTTTACATACTTGACCAGTGTCACTGATAAAAAAAGATGGTCGAACGTAGATGTCAAAGCATTGATTGGCAGAGCGTTTGAAGCATTTCTAGAATTGAAAATCATCGGGAAATCGAACCACCTCTCACTCAACATCAAAGTCACAATTACCAAAACTAATGTCAAAACAGTTACATTGTATGTAACTAAAACTTGTATTAAGAACTACGGAAAACATCATTCAAAAGATATAAGTATTTACAAACAACTGCCTGCTCATCACAAAACTGATCTGTTGGTCAAACACCACTAACAACAATCTTAGGTGGTAAAGAACAAACCAGGCAAAATCCAACTGAGGAAGAAATCTAGAAAATATACTGGAAGTGGATAGGACACACATTGAAAAAGATCATTGGGTTATATCACAAGATAAGTATTAACATGGAAACCTGCAGGCCAAGTGGATAAGGGAAGACTAATGAACACATTATTTTGGGTATGGGAGACAGGCATGAAAAGAATGAACAGCTTTTAATAAGAAGTGGAAGTAGGAGTACATGATAGTTGTTTGTAGAATGGTGATTGGTGGCCTATGCTTCACATGGAGAAACAGGCTTGATTGATTTATTGGTTGATTGATTGATTGATTAAGTGAAAGAGGAGACATCGATTCTATTCACTATAATATTGTCACAATTAGATCAATTTATTCAGTAGATAACACTCCATTTGTTTTCTTCCACTAAGATTCAATGTTCAGGAGTGAGATTAATTAACCATTGTGGCGATTATTCAGAAGTTTCTTATTTACCAAGTAGGATCAATGATGTAATATACATTAGGAAAGTTTACACTATTACAGTTCAGTAATATTAAGTAAATAAGTGAGGCTTTTATTATATCCTGTTTTTTATAGTTTAAACTGGAAGATGATTCGAAGAGACAGTGCATAGAAAACCCTGAACCTCGTTTCGTACTATTTCTCACTCGTCTGTGACTGTTACTACTTATCTATTAGGACCTCGTTTGACCTAGTTGGTTGACAAGCACCAAGCATCCTGACACTTAGGTCCAGGGTTCCTTGTCAACTGACCTCAAACTACTTTTCATCTCTAGATAGTTCCTGTGACATCGAGACCCTAACATTTGTCTTTACATTACAACTCAGTCAATAGAATTCAATCATCCTTATCAATCACATGATGAATACCAACACCTTCACAACGCTGTAATCACTCAATGTAAAGTTTTAAGTCCAAATCATTTGTAATTATTTTCAAAAGTTTATTATAAAAATCCATTAAAATGCACCTGAAATTTTAGTTCGACAACTGGAATTAACTTCTCTATCCGTGTTATTGTTCAAGATGGGACCCAAATGAAGATAATCATCTTTAATCACCATTACATTATTCATTAAACCATTGAGATAAAACAGTTTCTTACTGGTTCTACGAGTATGGATATAAATTATTTAAGTTTGTGTCTTTCACTTATTGAGGTTTAAGGCTGTAGTTGATCAGCATCTGTTGACATTAAAGTTGGATTAACGTATATCCAGTTCACTAGTCCTAAACAGAACTAGGCATACTTGTTATAATCGCATATGAATGCCACAATTCAACTTTAATATAACCTATGACATGATGTTTTGTCTAGGTAATTCTCTTATAATGCCTTATACAATGATCAATGATTCTACAAACTCGCTTGGTCATATCAACTTTTCTACCAATTTACTCTTAACCCAGTCAATACAGCATACTGTGATAGGTTTCATTAAGTAACTTCTTAACTTTCACTTGTTATTCGCCTAACAACAGCATCACCAACTGTTTTAACCATTAATACATATTAACAATTATTTCAACGAATGGTGTCATCAAAAACTTGTATCCAACTGATATCTTCTACTTTCATAGGTAATGATTCATAGTTTAAAAGGAACTACTGTGTTGTGTATACACCTCATTATATGCTCTAATTATTAGGAATATATGTCGTTCTTCACAGTAATCTTAGTAATGTCAACTTCATACAGTTGTTAGAACATTCCCCCCCCCAGTATTTACCAAGATAAAAATAGCATACCTATAAAGTGTACAACTGATAAATCAGTGAACTATCAGTTATTGTAACCCCTACATACAGTCTACGTGTTATTTCGTATCTAATGAAATTAGAATAAACTAATTTATGCATAGAAGTATATTAAGCATAATGACGGAAATATAATTCCTTATCATGAATTAGTCTGAATTAGATAACTAATGAAAATTAAGAAACATAACTAGACGGTTGTTTCGTCCTAGTATGTGATTCATCAGCAGAACATACCAATGGTCATACCAGAAAATTTAAGTCTATCACCTTCAAGCATTTCAGTGCTTTTCGGTTTAATTAAAATTCAATAGTCTCCATGATACCCAGTGACCGAAATTAATGTTAACATATTAACTTACGTAATGAATCCATTCTAAGTTACGAATTATTTATGATAGTGCAGTACATCAACAGTAGTGAAATGATGAATCAAGTATGATTAGTTAATTAATAGTGTAATATCACAGTTTGATTGAGATTGTACAATCGGTAATAAAATTAAGTGTATTGTATGTTTGTTTCTTTAACTCCGCCTGTAGCCCCTAGGGTTGCTGCCGGTCCCAATCCAGGATAAAGGAGGAGGGTTGGGCATGGGGCTAGCAACCCCATCCCGTAAAACAACAAACGTGCTAAAAAAATCGCTAACCAGTAAAAACATTTATAACCATTTTTACTCTGCCCTGGGAGTTGGAAGGTGTGTTATGACGCCTCATGGTGAAAGCCGAGTTTCTTCGGAAGCCACGAAGCCGATGTCTCTTCTGACAACCAGAGCAACAATTAATATAGGTACATGGAATGTCCGCACGTTGTGGGAAACAGGGAGGACCATGCAAATAGCTGAAGAAATGAAAAGATACAACCTGAAGATACTTGGAATAAGCAAAACGCATTGGGTGCAAGCTGGACAGCAACGGTTATCCTCGGGAAATGTGCTTTTATACTCCGGCCACGAAGAAGAAACGCCCGACACACACAAGGAGTAGCATCGGTGTTATCCCAAGATGCATGGAAGGCTCTTATAGGATGGGAGCTTCATGGACCTAGGATCATCACAGCATCCTCCAAGACGAAGAAGGAAGGAATTACAATGAATGTCATCCAGTGCTACGCACCCATCAATGACAGCCATGAAGACGACAAAGACCAGTTCTATGCGAGGCTGCAGTCAATCATCGAGAAATGTTCAGCCAAGGACCTGACCATTCTAATGGGCGACTTCAACGCCAAGGTCGGAGTGGATAACACCGGGTATGAAGACATCATGGGACAACATGGAGTGGGAGAAAGGAATGATAACGGTGAGAGGTTTGTGAATTTATGTGCCTTCAACAAAATGATTATAGGTGGCACCATTTTCTCCCACAAACGTATACACAAAACTACATGGGTTTCACCGGACCACATTACGGAGAACCAAATCGACCACATCTGCATCAATAAGAAGTTTGGAAGGACCATGGAAGACGTAAGAGCAAGGAGAGGAGCCGACATAGCTTCAGATCACCATTTGGTGGTAACTGAAATGAAACTGAAGCTGAGGAAGCGCTGGACAACTGGAGCAGCAGTATTACACAAGTTTAATACAGCCCTTCTCCGGGATACTAACAAACGCAACGAATTCAAATTAATTCACAGCAACAAGTTCCAGGCATTTCATGATCTACTAGAAAAAGGTGGAACTAGTATGGAAGACAACTGGAAAGAGATTAAGGGAACAATAACCTCAACATGTCAGGAGGTTTTGGGTCTCAAGAAACAACACCAAAAAGAGTGGATTTCTATTAGTACTCTTAACAAGATCCAAGAAAGGAGGAACAGAAAGACAGCGATCAATAACAGTCGGACAAGAGCAGAGAAAGCCAAGGCACAGGCCGAATACACCGAAGTCAACAAGCAAGTGAAGAGGAGCATCAGGTTGGATAAACGGAAGTTTGTTGAGGACCTAGCAATGACAGCGGAAAAAGCTGCAAGAGAAGGAAATATGAGGTTCTTATATGATACAACGAAGAAGTTAGCTGGGAAATTCAACAAGCCAGAACGGCCAATCAAGAACAACGCTGGCAAACCAATCACTGAAGTGCATGAACAACGGAACAGGTGGGTAGAGCACTTTCAAGAACTCTTGAATAGACCACCCCCACTGAACCCACCAGTCATCGAAGCAGCAGCCACGGATCTCCCTATAAGCACAGACCCACCAACAGTCAAAGAAATCGAAATGGCCATCAGACAGATCAAGAGTGGCAAGTCAGCAGGACCAGACAACATACCAGGGGAGGTACTGAAGACAGATATAGTAGCAACTTCAAAGATACTCCACATTCTCTTCAGGAAGATTTGGAAGAAAGAACAAGTTCCAGCAGACTGGAAGGAAGGGTACCTCATCAAGATACCAAAGAAAGGCGATCTCAGCAATTGTGAGAACTACAGAGGCATTACTCTACTTTCAGTACCAGGAAAGGTCTTCAACAGAGTGTTATTGAACAGATTAAAGGACCCAGTCGACGGCCAACTCCGAGATCAACAGGCCAGATTCCGTAAAGATAGATCATGTACCGATCAAATCGCTACTCTACGGTTCATTGTTGAACAATCAATTGAATGGAATTCACCACTTTACATCAACTTCATCGACTATAAAAAGGCATTCGACAGCGTGGATAGGAGAATATTATGGAACCTTCTACGACATTACGGCGTACCCGAGAAGATAGTCAACATTATACGAAATTCTTACGACGGACTACATTGTAAATTCGTGCATGAAGGTCAGCTGACAGATTTATTCGAAATGAAGACCGGCGTCAGACAAGGCTGCTTACTCTCACCCTTCCTCTTCCTACTGGTCATCGACTGGATCATGAAGACCGCAACATCTGAAGACACTCTCGGAATACAATGGACAACATCGACGCAACTAGATGACTTGGACTTTGCAGATGACCTAGCTCTTCTTTCTTACACACATCATCAATTGCAGAAGAAGACCAACAATATAGCAGCAGCCTCAGCAGCAGCAGTAGGCCTCAACATACACAAAGGGAAAAGCAAGATCCTCAGATACAAAACAACAAACACTAACCCAATTACACTTGATGGAGAAATTCTGGAAGACGTTGAAACCTTTACATATTTGGGCAGCATCATCAATAAACGAGGAGGGTCTGATCCGGATGTGAAGGCGCGGATTGGTAAGGCAAGGGCAGCATTTCTACAACTGAAAAACATATGGAACTCAAACCAACTGTCAGTCAATATAAAAGTCAAAATTTTCAACACAAATGTGAAGACAGTTCTGTTGTATGGAGCTGAAACTTGGAGAACTACAAAAAGTATCCTACAGAAGATACAAGTATTTATAAACAACTGTCTGCGTAGGATTCTTCGGATCTGTTGGCCAGATACCATCAACAACAACCTTCTGTGGCAGAGAACTAATCAACTTCCAGTTGAGGAAGAAATTAGGAAAAGACGCTGGAGATGGATTGGACACACACTGAGGAAAACATCAAACTGTGTCACAAGACAAGCACTGACTTGGAATCCTAAAGGCCACAGAAACAGAGGAAGACCCAAGAACACATTGCGTCGGGAATTGGAAACAGACATGAAGAGAATGAACAGCACTTAGGAAGAGCTAGAAAGGAATGCCCAGGACAGAGTTGGTTGGAGAATGCTGGTGGGCGGTCTATGCTCCACTTGGAGTAACAGGCATTGATTGATTATTTCTTGAATGTGGATAGTAAACAACTTTATATTTATAATGAAACTTTATTATTAACCCAATATGATTTAATATTGAACAACTAAAATCCTTACTGAGGAAGAACTTAGGAAAATCCGATAGAGGTGGATAGGACATATGTTGTGAAAACCACTAAACTGCTTCACAAGACAAGCATTTACTTGGCATCCTAGAGACCATAAGAAAAGTGGAAGATTAAAGGACACATTGTGCAGACATGCGAAGGATGAACAGTGCTTAGGAAGAACTGGAAAGGGAAACCCATGATAAAATTTTTTGTAGAATGCTGATCAGCAGCTCGTTCTCTATCAAGGGTAACAAGCAATGATTTATTGATTGACTGACTGATCTACTGACTGATGATTTTATATTTACGTATTTATTACCATCTTCATAACGTCAAAGTTTACAACTTTGTCAATTCTACCTTCCAAGTGTCGTGCATGTCTTTACTTTGTTGGGAATCACACGAGTTTCGAGTTAGAGTAAAGCTTAATAAAATCGATTCCGCAACTCTTCAAAGGGCTCCTCCGAGCAAGAGATCATACTAAATGCTCAAGCCCCACAGAGATCTGCAGGAGTTGTGAAGTTGAGAAGCATTCCTGTTAAGGAATTGCATTAAGATGAAGGTGTGTGTGCTTCGGAATCAACATCCCATTCTAAGATACACAGAGGTCTACTTTGGATTCAGAGTAGAATTAGGATAGGCAAAAGGTAAGGACGATCAAATCAGTACAAGTAGTTTTCGACTGTTGATCTAGACTATGTTAGTAGATACAAACTACCTGGTTTGGGTGTGCATAAAGATCTATATCACTAACTATAGAAACTGGGTGACATGGCTGAGAAGCGATCGCAGTAGCTTAAATGCATTCGATACATGCACTCTTCCAGATCCTAAGTTATATTATTCTACCACCTATCAACTCGTTGGTCAAGTTTAGGACTGTCTTTCATATTGCTTTGTTTGATAGAATGAACTTTGTGGTGAGACTACTGAACTTTGACTCGAAACTAACATAGTCAGTTTCGGTAGTTAGGGTCTCACAGGTAACGGTGTGCAAGGATTAGTAACACACTAAGTCAAGTGACTGTATTTTGATTGTTTGGTAAGCGACTGGAATAGGTACGACTTTCACAACGTAGTCCTTACCGAAAAGATAGATGAAACTATCTGAGAATTACTTATCTTGGCATCCACCTTCATTTGGTACTTAGCTGTGAGCCATGTTTCACCAGGTAGAGTACAATTATTGTCGAGATCCAGTAAACAGTGCTAATTGCAAGGGTCTCCAATTTACAGGTATGTACCTTTATTAAATATGTTAAGATTCTGTTTATTTGGAGCAAATTTCAATCAATTGTTGGACATATTTCTTGCTTCCAGCAAAGGCGTCCTGAATGAGAGCAATGAAGCCTGTACCTTTTTATCTGGTTTTCGATTAATGACTTCAACTTTGTTTGCCGGATATATCCTCACTCGTCTTGTTCCACAATCATGCTGGTGTTCGTCTTATGAGCCTTAACATCCGTAGGTGACTTAATAATGAAACATGTTAGGTAAATGCCATGTTAATCTATTTAGAAATTAGTTTCAGAACTGTCATGTTTCATATCATTTCTAACTACAGTCAATTGCAAACATTACCTTAGAATGACATGGATTTGAATCGGTCTAGAAGTATCAAATACCTGAAACCTATAAATGAACCAACTGATGACCATTATTCAGTGTTGTTAGTGGGTGGGTGAATGCCTTATACTCGAATCATTGGATCTCGATCGTTCATAGCTACTTACTATAGCTTTAGAATTACCTCTTGAATTTAGCCACTTGGTGGCTGATTGAAACTGTTAGTAATAATGATCGTGTCGTACAGAGACTTGGGAAATTGTTTTCAGTCAAGTTGGCTGTAATGGAGATACCTACGTATTCCAATAAATGAAACAGTATTAACGTTACAAGAATCGATTGGAGTTGAAATTCTAACCTACAATTATGCGAGCTAATTCTTTAATGTGTAACCTGAGTGCCATCGGTTCAATCCAACACTGGATCATGGATATACATTTCCGATAGATTCCAGACAATGGAAGAAAACATCTATCTAGTGATTTCTGATTTGCACTAATTCTTTAATTACGATTGCATTGTGAAAGGAAATTACAAGTTAAGCATTTTCATCTATACACACAATGCTAACGACAATAATGTAGGGTCGATCGGACTCTGCATTACTGTCGTCATTATTCGTGATTAGACGTTCTTATAAAACTTACACAATATTTAATAGACAAAAGTTTATAAATGATAGTTTATTCTATTCTAGGCTCAATATTATTCTAAGGCGCAGCATACATTATCATCGAATGACATCGAATCGAATCTAATGTAAAGCATTACATCACCGAAACATGCAGAAAGATTTTGCTGACTAGTGTCAGCAGTTACTAACCTATGGTTTAAAATTCTCTATGTATTACTTCTAACTATGGAATATACAATAGATGATATAATCTATTATCTAATCAGATATGTAGGAATGAAGGAAACATGAGTTACTGATATGCAAGTACAAAAGCAAAGAATAAAACTACAGTACCTTAGCAACAAAGAAAAAAGAAGGAATAATAAGTTATTGTTGACCCACTCTATCATCGACTATATCTGTTACCGAAACAGAGAGTGAGTGGTTGCACAGTTTGCTACAGTTTGTTTAAATGAATTTTGATGTATTCACCTGTAAATACTTAAAACTATTAAGTTTGATTACTTGTATTAGTCACAAACTGATATTGATTGGGTACTACCTACTATCAAACTCCTTGCAGATATGTGTACTCTGGTTTCCGAAAAAACACTATTCTAGATTCTTCAGGTCTCATGGGAAGAGTCAGTCGACTCACAATGATCGGATTCCCTCCCCTTCCATCAATTCGCAATATTACGTGATGATTATTCACTGTCATTGGTAAGAACTATCTTACTCCAGATATGTCTAAACTCGATCAATTACTCCATTCATAACTGTAGAATTTCAGGAAGATCCTAAGGTTTGTTACTAATGAATTGATTATTGTAAATGGATTATAAGCAACCATTTAGTCGTGACAGGTGGGGTTTACATATATCAAGCGAAACATAGTTCTCACCATTCATGATCATTGTACCATATCACAACTTGACGATGGTGATAATCCTGCCACTGGACGCCAGCACAGAGATACACACAGTTTATTGTTTCCTTTAAGGCCTGAAGTTTGCAAAGTTAGATTCGTTTATGGAATCCAGAAATTTTACTGATAAGAAGTCCAATATTAACAGGAAACAACTGTTCAATGCTTTATAATTTTGTGTATCAAACCAAACGACTTCATTCTTTAAAAAATACAAACAACTTTATCTCATATCTCTTTCCACATAACCATTTCAAATCATAGAAATCAGTATTTATAATGTTTGCACCGTAATGAATGGCCTCAATTATCAATGCTGTCAATAACCATAGTACCTCATGTTCAATATTCAATACCATGCTTATTTATGTTACGGCAACTTCAGTTTCAATAAAATAAAAGTACATCAATCAATCGCTTTCTCTTTTGTTTTTGCATTCATTTTATTGATCAACTACTGAAGATGGTTTGTTTTCTCATATATATGCTTTTTTTCATTAAGCTTAATATCTACTGTTTAAATAACAAACTATAAGAAGTTTCCATTCATTCAACTGTATCCATGTCATTATAAATCATTGTCAGATCTGTCATAAGAAGATGAAACAATGAAGATGATGATGATGGCAATTATGAGGTGAAAATACCGGTTTTTCCCCCCCCCCTACTACTTTTCATTATCACCAAGCAAAAGAAGAGAAAAATAATCATGACAAACAAATAAATTTTGTTATTCTTTTCTAATGTCTATATGTTCATTTATACTTCATAACTTTAAATTGTCCATTAGATTTTACTGTTTTCCTTCATCAAAATAGTCAGTTATTATTTATTCTTATTATTATTTATTCTTCTTTATTATATTAGACTTTTCTTTCTTTTTTTCTTTTCTTTTCATGTTTTAGGTCAACAAGAAGAAGAAGAAGAAGAAGACAAGAATGTTTATTGAATGTATATAGACTGATGCTACAGTGTAACTAGTTTACAGAAAAGTCATTAATGATAGTTTTTTGCATGCTGTGATAAATAAAACTGTCGACAAGTTAGCAGCAACAACAACAACGAAAACAAAAAATCAACAAAGTTTAAATGAAAAAGAAAAGGTATCTGTTTATTTACTTGTTGGTAAATTGAAGTAAGTTAAAGTAGGTAAACAGTTTGTCAACTTATTTGTTTTTCTAATATAATCATATAGTAATAGATGTGACCAAAATTCGAAGGTGAGAAACCCGAAAAGAAAAGGGTATTTCTTCAAGTAGTATTTAGAGGAGATCAAGTAGCCAAACAATTCAGTCAAAGATATAGAACAACCATTAAACAAACATTCCTTGATGCCAAATTGGTGACGTTCTACAAAACATGATGTTAAATAAGTCAAACGAAAGTTGATAGATAACCGTCTCATGTCACCTCCAATTGTATTTACCAGTTCACATGTACTTGCAAAAGCAGGTACACTGGAAGAACAGAAAAACGGGCCAATTTACGATTTATTAAACATATCCCAAAGAACCTGTGATTGAAAGAAGCAACCGTTTTTAGAAGTTCAATTATGCATCATTTGTTAGACACGGGATATGAGGTCGATACAACAAAGTCTTTTGAGATAATTAATAAATAACATAAAACGATTCTATGAAAATTTGCTGAGACCATTGCAATTAAAAGATTGAAACCCTACCATTGTGATCAACAGTAATCTTCAGATGCCCTGGTAGCAATAGATCAATGTTATCAAATAAAAAATTCAACTGACAAGATCAATATGTGTATTAATAATAATAATAATTTGAGTTAACTAAAATCAATAGCATGTGTGTAGCTGATGAGATTGAATGCATCGAAATACATTGAATTCAAAGTATTCAACAAATGTTGTCATTTGTACATCATTCAAATTTTTGAACGGAACAAATTGCATGATAAATCACCTAATAGTTCGATAGAATTTTTCTTAGTTAGCTTATAAAAGTATATTATTAGTAGTCAAGGTAGATTGATGTCTTAAATGATGTAGAATTCTATACAACATTCAACTAGTAACCTTAGTTACTTTAGAGTATGATAATGTTCATAACAATTAATGAAAATCAATAACTATAGATATAATAGGGATAGTAATGTTTAAGTATATTGTACTTCGGGTAGTTACTATATAACAACATTCAATGTTGCAGTATAATATTGAAGTCAGTTGACCTAAGTTAGAAATAGAATCAGTTAAATAAGGATTCAGTCAAGAAGTGCCTGTTATCCCACGTGGAATACAGGCTACCAATCGCCATTCTACAAACAACTATCATGTACTCCTACTTCCACTTCTTATTAAGTGCTGTTCATTCTTTTCATGCCTGTCTCCCATACCCAAAATAATGTGTTCATTGGTCTTCCCTTATCCACTTGGCCTGCAGGTTTCCATGTTAGTACTCATCTTGTGATGTAACTCGATGATCTTTTTCAATGTGTGTCCTATCCACTTCCAGTGTATTTTCTGAATTCCCTCCTCAGTTGGATTTTGCCTGGTTTGTTCTCTACCACCTAAGATTGTTGTTAGTGATGTTTGGCCAACAGATCAGTTTTGTGATGAGCAGGCAGTTGTTTGTAAATACTTATATCTTTTGAATGATGTTTTCCGTAGTTCTTAATACAAGTTTTAGTTACATACAATGTAACTGTTTTGACATTAGTTTTGGTAATTGTGACTTTGATGTTGAGTGAGAGGTGGTTCGATTTCCCGATGATTTTCAATTCTAGAAATGCTTCAAACGCTCTGCCAATCAATGCTTTGACATCTACGTTCGACCATCTTTTTTTATCAGTGACACTGGTCAAGTATGTAAAGGTTTCCACATCTTTCAGAGATTCACTGTCAAGTGTAATTGGGTTAGTGATATGTCGGCCATCTAATGAAGACTGATTATCTTCTAGAACTGTGTTTTAAAACACTATTTCAATTATTATAACTGTGGGCAATGTAATCATTTTATTCTCATTCCTGTTACGTTCCCTGTACACGGTCCTCCCGTTTAGTGTATTTACTCTTAGTATATTATTTATTACTTCGAACTACAGTTGCTTAGTTGTGTACAAGTTGTCCCCATTCAATTCCACTATTCCATTTGTTTTGTATCAATGTTAGATTCTTGATTGGTTCACTGTGTGGTCTGATTTTGTGTATATATAAACGCATGATTGAAATACAATACGTTTCCAGTTTTTCCGTTTTCCGTTCTCGATTCTGGTTCTTTTATTATCAGCCTGGGGCGAGTGAGTGGTCATAGGTCAGTCGTGCATTATCAACCAGGCACACCTCAGTGGTGCTCGCTGCAACCAACCAAATCTTCCTTTCTCACGTCATAACAGTTAGTATAACATAACAAAGAAGCATAAATATAATCACTAGAACAAAGTTTATATTGCACTTCTCAGATAACTAACAACTTATTGCTACATGAGATATTCCCTAATAATCTTGTTTGTAAAACGGTAATAAAGTTTTTAGAAATGCTAATCTTGCCTTTCCTATCCGTGCTTTTCACATCCGCATTAGATCCACCTTGTTAACTGATGTAACTGATGATCAATTGGTGTGAAAATCAACTATATGCCGAGAACTTCGTCGCTTGTCTGGTTATAACAAACACTATACTAGAATGGGATGACTACTGTATTCTTCCTATAATTTGAATTTGCTTGAATATGGAATCACTGGAGAACGTGGTGTTGTCTCTCTAGAATCGGACTGAGTCCGAGTCATAATGTGAACGTAAACACTAGACTGTAGGTACATTCAACTAACGAGTCGTAAATAGGACAAAACGAGCATACTAGATTCAACTTGCAAGCTACAATTTACTTCAAATTTATGCTTACCAGTTTCATATAAGTTGTTTAATTATGTTGAGTAAAAAAAATTATGTTTACCATTGGATTCATACTCATGTAATCAACTGATGTAACTTTCTTAGTAGGGTTGTTGTCTTCTTTTCTTCAAATATATCAATTATAACAGTTAAAGACTGCAACACTCACTCACATGGATTCGAGTTTGACAAAAAGAATCAATTCCCCACTTAAAATTGTAAGTATGACACGTTGAGGCAATTACCAACAAGTGTAAGCGTTAGTTCAAGAATGGTATATTGTCCTCTCCCTAAAGCTACATAACACTCAAACATAACACATACGATCTCCAGTGACTTAGACTAGTGGCTTTCACAATTCACCTAGTTAGTTACAATTCGATTGGAAGCGTTTGGCTAGAGATATCTTCAAAACAGGGCTTATGTTTTTTGGAACAATAGAATAAGCAGTCATACATCTTCCTCGAATAAGGCTTTTGACACATGTATTATGTAAATGCTACCATTACTTACTGCGCCACACGATGATGACTAGTGTAGAAGTACGACAAAAGACAGTAAGAAGTGATCGAACTAAATTGTAACACCAATCCACGAAGTTATTGACTATGTTGGTAGATTCACACTGTGTTTAGGGTATAAACGATTGCCGTAACCACGACTGAGAATCGATCAGAGTTGAAGAATTACATTGACTCTTTAATTTTTTTCTATGCGTTTTTCCACAATGTGGTTCTACCATAATAATATCAGTCAGTTATGAACAACGTAAGATCTAATGTACATGCGCATAGGTCCAAGTTACTAAACCATATTAGCAGGATAAGAACGAATGTACATGATTAACATTACAGTATAGTTTGACAGAAAAAAATATAGTAAAGGTGTGCACAAAATAATAGTGGGACTGGTGATCTACAAGATTAAGACTAAAAGCATTTGCTCTATTGCTGCTGACTATGAGCCACACCACTCAATGTCTCCGGCTGTTGATCACGATTACCACGCGAACCTCAATCTGATAGCATGCATCTATCAATATTGCTTAGATCAACTATCATAGACCACATGGACTGATTCCATGTTTTGATCTGGCCACCCCTACCTTTCTTCTATCTCACTCTTACAAAAGCTTATTAATGCAACTGTTTAGCGTTTGCTGCGAATCTAGAAGATCTTGGATTCGATCCCTGGTGGGATTATGGATATACACTATTGTAGAGTCCAGAAGTAGGACAAAACTGCTGTTTAGTGTTTCGTGGTTATCTAAATTAGATCACATTGTGACATCAAGCTAAAGTTTCCTCATTGTTTATGTTATTCATATCGAGTGACAGGAGTTTTTATCTCCTCTGATATTTTATCTGATTATTAAAAATGACATTCGAATAAATTATATTGATGACATAACATATTCCTTTGATAATTACCATAATATAGTAGTTAGGTATAAAACAAAGTGAAGATTTCTACTCATAGTTAACTTTAAAGATGCATTCTATTCATAGTATAGACAATAACCATGAAGAGTACAAATAGAAGTCTTACAGAAGTACTTACTTCACCATACTACATATCATTATTGATGTTATTGTAATATTTTATTACTTTATTTCTATCTTTACTATGCATCATTTAACAAGACTTAACTAGTCGAGTTTTTATCTTGAAGTCAATTTAAGGTAATGACAGTTCTTTTATTTGTAACTCAGATGAGTTACTAATTGTTTGACATAAATTAATTTGCATTTCATTGTCAATTTTGTTATCACGAATTGGTCTAAGTTAGACAATCACTTAGAAGCGCTGGACATCTATCTCATCCTAGTATGATACTGTTTGGCATTGCACATCCATGACCTCACTGGGGATCGAAACCTGGACCGTCTAGCTCAGTGGCGAATGCTTTGCCATTAGACTACAGAGGCGGTTCCTTACTTACTTACTTACTTACTTATGCCCGTTACTCCTCTCTAAGGAGCATAGGCCGCTCACAAGGATTCTCCATTCAACTCCGTCCTGAGCAATCCTTTAGAGCTGTTTCCAGTTGCTGTTCATCCTTTTAATATCTGCTTCCAATTCTCGATGCAGCGTGTTAATTAGCCTTCCTGTTTTCCGTTTTCCAACAAGATTCCATGTTAATGCTTATCTCATGATGCAGTCTGATGGTTTGCGTAATGTATGTCCTATCCATTTCCAACGTATTTTTCTAATTTCCTCTTCGACTGGAAGTTGGTTTGTCCTCTCCCATAGTAGACTATTGCTGATGGTTTCCGGCCAACGGACATTCAGTATGTTTCGTAGGCATTTTTTTATAAATACTTGTATCCGTCTGATAATGTTAGCAGTAATTCTTTAAGTTTCAGCTCCATACAGCAGGACTGTCTTGACTTTCGAATTGAAGAGTCTGACTTTGAGGTTAGTTGATATTTGTTTTGAGTACCATATGTTTTTCAACTGCGGGAATGCTGCCCTGGCTTTGCCAATCCTTGTCTTTACACCTGCATTGGACCCTCCAGAGGCTGTTCCTAACAGTTAATGTTTCGAATTCAGTCAATTTGTGATACGTTCATGAACTACGTTAAGGAGTTAGACTAATGAAAGCTGATATTTGTTATATTTGAGTGTTGTGATATCAAAATTGACAGTCAACAATTTCCACAATATCTAATTATTACATTTCATTGATAGTTGTGACGTTTACTGAAATATACATCGGTATTTGATAAGTAAAGATAAAAGATTTTATTGTTTATGTTTATTAAAGACTACCCTTAGTCGAATATCCCTTAAAAACTAAAGAAACGTGAATAACTGTTATATACTAGTTGTACAGATATGCGGATAGTAATGATAGTTATTACTAATATGGCGTTGATTGATTGTCATGCTATATGACAAGTTGTCTAAAGTAAGTATCTTATCATTCAACACTGATTGGCTTTGTGTTGATGAGGATTAAGCGCTCGTCGCCAGACATATAGATCTTAGTTTTTTTTTTTTGATTTTATAGTGATATCTGGTATGCGTACTTTTATAGAGTTTTATATTAGAATATAACAACTCAATGCTTAATGGTTTTTACTGGTACTCAGCCAAGACTGATCTGTGGTGAATACAAAAACTACTTAAATTCAAAGATAAACGTTTTTCATCAAATATAGTTGTTTATCATTCTTCTTAAAAAATTCTATTATTGAATTATATGAGTAGTTTTTTCACCTTATTTTATCCCTAGATTAACACAAACTTTGATGTTGTGTTATAAGAAAAAGGTGCAAGTTATATGTAAACGATATCTGGTAGTATTTCTAAGGTTTTAACAACAGGATGTTATTGTCACAGAGCCAAGATACCATGCTCCATAGAGGTATCATGCTAGTTAACACTTAAGCCTATAGTATGAAACTGATTCCTTTGATGTGATTTGAAATCATAAAATTGAGATTCATAGCTTATCACCGTTGTATTCAGAGCATAATCAATCTGTAGTAGAATACTGACTGAATACAATGGAGTGACTGTAATGTCATATTTGTCTACTCCTAATTTAGGCTAATTAAATTTCATAGACTAAATTGTAATTTCTTATTATTGGAACAAAATGATTTGTATTCTGTGTAATGAAGATAAGCTTGTATTTTCCCGTTGATTTGTAATGAACTGAAACTGGTCAGTATATGTTGACATATGTGCTTCCTGAGCGGATTGCCTCGATATAGCGATATTATGCAAGTTATATATTTAAGTTGGATTGTGACTGGCAACCGGAATCCAGGACACGCGTTTCATCCTATCTGAGACTCATCGGATGGATGTATCTCCATCCCAATCCCCGTTTCACAAGTGTGACTGTCTGGATACAGTAGTCTAGTGGTGAACGCGGTGGCGTTTGACACAAAGCATACTGACTTTGAATCGCACTGTGAACATCAACATTGGGATGCAGGTACATCCAGCCGATCAGTCTCAAATAGGACAAACGCGCGTCCTGGTTTCCGCTTGCCAGTCACAATTCAACTTAAATATACGATTTGTATTCTACTTCTATAAAGTCGTTAAGGAATGTATTATGTCCGACCACTAAAGAACAGTGGAAAACTTCCAGAACTGTATTTTAGAGAACTAACTCGTTTATTCTGGTCGCGTGTAGTGTAAACATTGCATTTCTATTGTTATTATGTTCCTCATACTCTATCCTCTCGGTTGGTATATTTATTATTAGCGTATTGACTCTCATTATAGTTAATTAGTTGTGTACAAGTTACTCCTGTTCACCACCACAATCTCTTCTGTTTTGTATTAATGTAAAATCCCTAATTGGTTTGCTGTATGGTCTGAATTTGTGTATATATAAACGCATGATTAGAATACAATACGACCGGAAATTGGACTGGATTGATTGCGTCTGGTTGGCTCGTAGCTGTTGTTTTCTCTATTCCGACTTCGGGGGCTGGTAGTCGTGGGGCAGACGTGTCCGTATTCTGATTGGCAGTTATCAAGGGCACAGAGTATTTATTTTTCAATACATAACAGAATGCACATCATCCTAATAGACATTCAAACGATTCTCTACGACTGACAACCTCTAACTTATTTAACATTGAAAAATCTTTAGTACATGTAATGTACAATTGTCTAAGCTAAACTTTAAATCGTGATAAGTACTCGGTTAGTAAAAATAAACTAATTAGACTACTTATAAGTTAGTAATGTATATGCAGAACTGAATATGATTAGTCATTTATTTGAGCATGAATGCATAGAATGGATGTCTTCTCAATTGTATGTAGTTATAAGCTACTTTAAAGGAACTAGATCTATTACCGTATCAAGTGTATTTATTCATAAAAGTAGATTCAAAACAGTTATTTATTAACTAGTTTAAGAAACAAAGTACCCAAAACAGTAAAACTCATGGTAACACATTAACAGGGAAATTATTTTGATTATGTGTTGCGAAGTTTAGTATCACGAATTGACTTTGGTCAGCCATCTATAAAAAACAAGAAACTGATATTCCTGGACGATTGTTTTGTCCTATTATGGGAGTTCTTCAAAGTGTGAATCAACTATTCTACCATCTAAACCAGCCAATAGAGTTCAGTAGTATTAAGTGTGAGGCAGTTATCAGCTAACTGCAATGGATATGGTTAAACATGTTATCTGAAGTTAGAAACAACAAGATTTATGTACCGACAAGTTGGCTTATTAGTTTAACGAAAATTAGTATGCAGTGAAACCTGAAGGTGCCGAGCTCTGATCGAATGTGGACGTAGCGGATGCCAGCTTTAGGGGAGGGATACCCATACTAGGAAAAAATATAGGCTATACAGTCGTTATCTAATCTAAGTCTTTTCATGATTTCTAATTCAAATTAGACCATAATGCCTATAAGTAAGTAGAATTGTTTTCATCCAGACATTTTTTTCTTACAATTGGCATACGTGCATGTTATTTCATAATTTCTATGTTATGGAATCTACTATTGGCGTTTGATATAAAAATGAACGATATGTATCTGCCTTGTATGGATCAAATAAACATAGATTACTTCCTTCTACATGTTCTATGACTGATACTTATGGAATGCCCTTTGATATTGTCTCGACATCAAATGATATAAGTATGATATTTTATAGGAATCAGGTATGCATAATCTTTGGGTATCCTAGTTAGTTTATTAACAATTCTGATATCATTACGTAATGTATATCATTACGTAATAACATTGGCAAACATCTTAATTTAAAAAAAGGTGAAGCTATTAACCAACATATTTTTGTTCTTCTTGATTGGATTGAGATTGTTTGTGAAGAATGGTATTTTTAGCTAGTTAGATGCGTCACAGGGTACCATTGAAAACCCAGGATTATTGGACAGTTATTTCATCCTAGTATGGAACTCCTCAGCAGCAAGTACTCTACGACAATTGATGATTGTCCGCTGTATATCACAAATTGATGGAAGTAGGAATTCTAGCACTAAATACTGACCCAGTAGTATAGATGGTCAATCGTTTGTTATCTTAAAGCCCCTGGGACGGAATCCAGGGTGCGCACTGCTGTGAGGTCTCATTCTAGGACGAAGTACCTGTCCAGTGTTCTATGGTTAACAATGGTACCGTGCCAACATGAATATTTAACATATTCAACCAACTAAAAATGCCAATCTTTACAAAAATAACTATCCCGATTGAACATATTGAACAACTGAAAAGTTCACTTTCACATGGAGTAGAAAATATGTGGTGCTGTATAGAACTAGATTGATGCGGATGTGAAGGCAAGGATTGCTTAAGTAAGGGCACCATTTCTACAACTGAAAAACAGATAAAACTCAAATCAACTGTCAGCCAACATTATAATCAAAATTTTTAATACAAATGTGAAGACAGTTCTGTTGTATGGAGCTGAAACTTGGAGAACTACGAAAAGCATTCTTCAGAAGATACAAGTATTTATTCACAACTGTCTGCTCAAGATTCTTCGGATTTGTTGGCCAGATACCATCAACAACAACCTTTTATGACAGAGAACTAATCAACTTCTAGCAAAGGAAAAAATTAGGAAAAGACGCTGGAGGTGGATTGGACACACATTGAGGAAATCATCAAATTGTATCACAAGACAAGCACTAACATGGAATCCTAAATGCCAAAGAAAAAGAGGAAGACCCAAGAACATATTGTGTTGGGAATCAGAGACAGACATGAAGAGAATGAAGAGCACTTGGGAAGAGCTAGAAGTGAATTCCCAGAAGAGAGTTTGTTAGAGAATGCTGGTGTGCGGCGTATGCTCCATATGGGTAACAGGCATTGACTGATTGATTGACAGAACTACAATGAAAGCTTAACAGTAAAACACGCTTATCAAGAGAATATAACATTGCCGTTTTAAACAACTAACTGTACTGTTAAACACTATTTCGTATACTATATGATCGTCTTCAACTTGTTCATTTAATAGTTAAACATAGTGTTTTAGAACGTAATTTCTGTCAACACGTTGATTTCAGACATCTAGAATTATGTGTAGCTGACTTCTATGAATATATCGACGTAGAGTAGCTTGATACACTGAATGATAAACCTAAACATAACAGAAGTTTGTGATTATAACTACAATCTAATGTATAGTATTTATCTTTTAAATAAACTGTAAAATAACCGAAAATTTTGGTGACAAATCATAAGTTAAATGGTACAAACATTGTAGATAACCTCAGTCTCAATATCACAAGTTATTTTCCAAGGTACTTCACGAGTTGGTTGATGTAGGAAACACTATCATAAATGATAATGCTGAAAATGAATAAAGTGCCCCCCCATCCACTCTTAAACAAAATAAAGTAATTCATAAGTGAAATAAAAGTTGATTTAAATGTTAGCAATAGAAGAACTTTAATGGGGACTGTACAGAAATGATTGTTATAAAAGAGATTATCAGATACATAAAACTGCAAGTGATCAATAAACGATCAAAAAACAAGGAACTATTCAATCATATCTTTCTAGGATATTTAGAAGTGTGTTAGTTTATTTAAGTTGATTGTTTAAACATTTAAAAATAATATTTATCTTAGTTGCTTATATTCGTCATAGAGTGATATTGAACTAGTACCACTGAAAACTAAGAAGACACAAAACACCCGTTACATCCTAGTATGGGACTGATCAGCAATATACACCTTACATTCCGACATCGAATCTAACCTATGAACTTTGGGTTTCATGGTGAACTTTTAAATATCTACACCACTGGATCATCCGACATCCAGTGGCAAAATTTCCAATTTTATCAATTTGTAATATGGCTTGATTATAATCGATTGTCATTTGTGTTAACTGTTTCACTATCGACAAGTCATAATTTCTACCACTGGACTCTGAATGACTTTATAACAAGGTTAGTTAAGTTTGCACCGTTAGATCTGAAGGCCCTGGATTATATCCTTAGTCGGAATCAAGAGTTGATAAGTCCTGTACTAAGAGGAAGCTATTATCTAATTCTTCTTCGTTCTTAGCAGTACCCCAACAATCTCAATCTGTGACGAATACAAACAATTAAATTGAACGTCTTTCACTGTGAGCCACATCAAGTCAAACTAATATTTGCTTAACTAAAGTCAATCCGTAGTGTGAAACTTCGATCTCGATTATTGTTACATCAACTATCCCGAAGCATACATATACTCACTAGTGACTGGTACTATGAGGTAAATCTAGAGCTGTACAGAGAGGTATACATAGTATTCTTTAACTATAGTAATGGAGGGGGGTGAGAAGATTTTAAAATCTTTTAGAAAAGATACCAAACTTGATAATGAATTAATGATTTGATTGTAATTGATGGAAAATCATAGGTTTTAGTATTGTAACACATGGTACTTGTCAAACATTGTTCACACTCTATACAATATGAATCATGTCAATTTGAGAAGTTGTAACTAGTTTATTCAGGTAAAGATTAAATAACGATATAATTGTTTAATTCAATTATGATATCACGAATTGATCTGAATCAGACAACCATTGATCACCTGGAAGCACTGACAGCTGTCTCGTCCTAGTATGGGACTCCTCAGCAGTGAACATCCACGACTCCGTCGGGGATCGAACCCAGGACCCTCTGGCTCGGCGGTGAACGCTTTACCATTGGACCACTGAGTCGGCTTTTAACGGTTGATATTTCCAATTGAGCCAATTCGTGATACATTACGTGACCTCCTCTATGCCATTGGTGAGTTACTGCCTCACACCCGACACGGTTGAACTCTACCAGTCACGTCTTCACACTAAAACTCCAGGAATTACCTCAAGGAGCTAGTCACTAGTGAGCTCATGTTAATTACAATTAGGGGAGTTTGTAGAGATAGTTAACTGTTTAATTCAATTTTGATATCACGAATATCACGATATAACTAAAATATCTTCACTGATTGACCAATATGCAAAACTTAATGCATAAGTTAATATTAAGTTAACTTCTCTTACTATACTAACAGAAATGTCTCCTAATATTACCTAATCATGTATGCCAAATTATTATCTTATTTCTAATCAATTTTACATTTTATTATGTAATGAATTGATTAATATGAAAATTATTTTAGTCCATTAAATGTATTACTGTTTTGTTTGTAATTATAAAGTAATGATTTAGGTACAAGAGAATTACAATTAGGGAGGTTTGTGGAGATAGTTAATATTCAATTTTGACATCACGAATTGATGTGAATCAGACAACCATTGATCACCTGGAAGCACTGGACAGCTGTTTCGTTCTAGTATAGGAGGAGGTCGCACAACATATCACGAAGAGGAGTCCCATACTAGGACGAAACAGCTGTCCAGTGCTTCCAGGTGATCAATGGTTGTCTGATTCACATCAATTCGTGATGTCAAAATTGAATACAAGAGAATTATTCGATCTATGCAAAAGTATTAAACGTAGCAACGCTGGTGCTCAACACACACACACACAAACAAATACGCTATAAAGATCTAGTGACTGAATGCATAGTTCTGACTTCAGTTAATGTTTTTTTTTCCAAAACTTCAATAACGGAAACCAAAGTGAAGACAACTGTTCTTTGGTAGACTTTATTTGATTTTAGAAATGAGTTTAAATAAAGAATCAATTTTAATTAAGTAGGTTATATTCAGTAAATAAGTTTCATAATGATCCACTTTCACATTTACTTAACTCATCCTAAGAAGGTCTATTTTCAGAAAACTATTTTGAAATGGTCAGATACATTCCATGAAGGATTAGACGTTTTAAAGAAACTTTTTACTGAAAATGAATATCCACGTAGATTTATACCAGAAGCTTCTCTCACCAATGAAAATACTCTACATGAATATTGATTTCAACAATAACAAAGATGCAATCATCCTAAAGAGGATGATTCCTAATTCACTTAAAAAATTTTACTTGCAGCCAGCTTAATATTATCATTTTCCTTTCCCTCTTTTAACAACAATCTATAGGATAAACTCCAGTTTGTGATCATTTTATGTTTTTTTTATCAGTTCACTTGCTATTGTGTGGATTAGTATATAGGTCGTTCAATGAGGAGTCTTTTCAAAAGTTTCAAGAACATTATCCAGTATGATTGCATGAAGGTGGAAGTGAATCAATATGAAGCTTATTTCCTTGACATACAGAGAAAAAAAGTTACCCGATGAAAATAGATTGATTGTTTAAATTCATTTATAAAATCAGCTACAGCATACCAAAGACAGTCTACTTTCAACTGCTGAATCCTTAGCTATACATCTACTGAGGCCAGAATTATGCATCCAATAGAAAATTGATCAATCTGTACTTTCACCTTGATCTTAAACGTTTCTTCTCCAAAGACCAATACTATTTCTTTCTTCTTGTTCATTGGCCTTTTACAATAAACTAACTTATTTTCATTATTAAACACATTTCATCCCTGGATTTTAAAACGTATGCCATCTTAGCATGTTACGTAACTGTTTTCATATTTGATGGTCCTTATCTAGTTTCTATGATAGACATTTTGATGAACACTCAACCACATTTCCAGATTGTTTATAAGAATAACTTTACAGTACTCTGTAGTAAATCGTGACTTAGAATATTTAGCTATGATATCTTATAGAATAATGTAGGTTGTGATCAGCTATTGTTTTTCATTTTTCATTGTTTCTAGTGAAAACGGGTTCTCATTCGGTCCAACAGTGCTAGTGTAAAAGAATCGTAGTTTTGGACATTAATGGCTCAAGCATAATAAACAAAAGACTTTCTCTTTTTGATACTCCGAATTGATCTGAACCAGACAACCATTGATCACCTGGGAACACTGGACAGCTGTTTCGTCCCAGTATAGGACTCCTGAGCAGCGAGCATCCACAACCCCGCCAGGGATCGAACCCAGGACCATCTGGCTCAGCGGCAAGCGTTTTCCCGTCGAACCACTGAGTTGACTCCTAACGGTTGATATTTCCAATCCGGTCAATTCGTGATACGTTCGTGCGACCTCATCCATGCCACCGGTGACGAACTGCCTCACACTCAACACGGTTTAATTCCACCGGTCACGTCTTTACACACACGCTTTTCAATTATCGTCAATTAGTATGATTTGTATAACTTTGTCTAATCAATACCTAACTAACCGTTTAAGTGTTATCTTTGATCATATAGCTAAAGCAAATATATCACGAACTGAATGAAGTAATTAATGTTATTGATTGAATACCAACTCAACAATCTAAGGATTAATCGCTTTCTGCAGTGCTATACATTCATTGTGTTTGGTAAGAATTTCATTACTTGAAATTCAGGCTAAAAAGCAGAGAGCTGATTTGGATTCTAAACATACAGTTCTTCATGAAATGAACAGTTAACCAGGAGAAGTGGAACATGATATTGATATCATGAATCGACATAAGTTAGATAGCGACTGGACACTACGGACCACTTGTAGACAGATATTTCTTCTTATTATGAAACTACTCAGCAAAGAGGATTCACAACCCTACCACAGAATTCGACCCTGTAACTTCAGGTTTCGCATCATGCACTTAACAGATAAATCATTAAATTACTCTAAAATCATCCAACGGTTGTTATTTTCAACTTCAGTCAATCCACCATTTATTTGCGCCACCTCATTGATTACTGATTGTTGTTAACTACTTCCCGACTGACATACCTGAATTCCTATGGTTACATCTATTCGCTCATGGGATTATCTTTTGATTTTCGTCACAAATGAGATGACAATGATTATAATTAAGTGTGGTAGTTATTGCTGTATTTTAATTCTCTATATTAAAATTGCCTATTGTGTTCCGATATTCAGTAGCTGACTAACTCCTATCAAATTCAATAATCTTAAACAGCATATAATTGCAAATATATATTCGAATTGTATGTTGTTGAGATTGTTCAATAGTAAGTCAATATCACAAATTGGTATAAATTTGACAGAGAAGAAGCACTGGACAGTTTATTGTCGTCCTAGTTTCTAACTCTTCAGAAATAAGCATCCACATCATCTACTTGGATCGATTGTCATGGATAATTTTGTACAAACATATGATGAATTGACTGAATTAAAAAATATCAACCGTAAAAAGTCAGCTACTCAGTGGTCTAGTGATAAAGTGTCTACCTTGAAGCTAGAGGGTGTCCTGGGTTAGATCTCGGTTAGGATCGTGGATGATACCACTAGCGAGTCCGATATAAAAATGAAGCATCTCTCCAATGATTTACTATTTTCAATGGTTGTTTTATTCAATTAAAATATAATCAACATCAAAATAAATATTTTTAGTAGTATATCAATTGAACTAAATAAAAACAAACTCATAAATTAAAGTGTGTGTGTGTTTAAATAAACAAAACATTTGAATCTATGACAGTTTAATCAAACGTCAACAACAAACACTGAACACACACTGACCTAATAATACACATAGAATATTATCTCCATGTTCTTGAATACAGTAGAATTATGTCGTATTCAATAGTTTCAATCATTGTTCTGTTGTTTAAATCTATATTGTACTCACTCAGTGCCTTGTAAACACTCAAGAATCAAAGTTTTTAATTATTCTTAATTGATTATAATTGAGTATTGTGGAGATTGTTTATTGTTAATGTAATATCTCCAATTGATTTAAAATTAGATACCATTTGATTGCCAAGAACAAATGGACAGTTGTTTCATTCGAGTATGAGACGCTTCAACTCACTAGTGACTAACTTTTCAAAGTAATTTATAAAGTTTTCGTGCGAAAACATAACCAGTGGAGTTCAACTATATCGGGTGTTAGGGAATCGCCTGCCTATGACAATGGATGAGATCGCGAAAATATAGTGCTAATTGACAGAAGTTAGAAATGTCAGCCTATGGGAGTCTGTCGGTTTAGTGGTATAATGGTAAAGCGTTCGCCTCGGAGCCACAATGCCTTGAGTTTGATCTACAGTTGGGTTGTAGATGTCTACTGAAAGAAATTTTCATACTAGGATAAAACGGCTGTTCAATATATCATGGTTGTCGAACTCAGAACTACTACAAAAGAGTTCCATACTAGAATTAAACATCTGACGACGACATCATATTTTCCCTTACCCGATTAACTACAGCCATCTAAACTGTTATATTATTACTAAACAATTCATTAGATTAAAAGACATTTCTAAGTAAATGACCTCACAACATTATAATAATGTGAGGTTGTTGACATTACACTTAAGCGGTAACCTGTCTACTTTTATGTGTTAAGTAACTAAATTGAATCAGGCTGTCAGCAAATTATGACATCATCTGAATAGTTTCATATTTACACCTTAGAATATGAAATTACACCTCATGGATTAAAATCCTTTTCAGTGATCAACAATACTCGCTAAAATTTCCCTAACTGCTAGTTATCTAGATATGACAATGAATATACAACCCTGGTTACTAGAAATGAAAAATGAAATGATGATTAAACTGATTAATAAATACACATTCGCATGGTAACAAAAGTGGGTCAACAGCTATTCTTAACATTAACGAGAGTTTGCAGACATTATTACCAACAATAAATAAGCTGACCACTGAACAAGTATTTTGTAGAACTAGGTAGTATGTATTAGTAATATTTGAATGGATCGGAATTTAAAATTACTAACGATAAGAGACTTAGTGTAAGCCGATTATTCAGAGAATAATTAACGTAACTGAATTGAGGTGATTTTGTGTAGATAGATATTAAGTTTGTTGTTTGTGTTTGTTGTAGATTGAAGTTAGTTGGGTACCACTTAGAACCAGAGAACAGAATATGGCTATTGGAGATGGGAGTTCATATGGGATTCGGATATATTCCCATGTATATAAATTTAATTATCACACTTTGTCTGCTACTGAAACAATCCTGATTAAAAATTCGTCAACCCCCCCCCTCCTCATAGTGATACTAAGTTTCCGTCATCAGCGTAACAAGATCATGATTCATGAATTCTTACTAAACTATGATTATGATAGATGTCTGATGCTAGAAAAAATGAGAGAAATGCCACTATCATATGAGAGATCGGCAATCACATTTAGTTACTTCTGAAATAGGAATCTGATGTATAGTTATTATTTTTAGTTCTTGCTGCCAACGACTTCGATGTCACTGTGTGAATTCTATATGAAAATGTAAACTTTAGGTTATAATATTTAATCGTTGTACAGTGACTTTATTGCAGTACATGGTTGACTACTACAGCAACTTTATGAATAGAGTACACAGTGCAGAGGGGCCTTATACTAGTATGAAATATCTTCTTAGTGTTTACTAGATTTTAATGGTACCTAATTGAGTTCAATCTGTAGTAAACGCAAACAATGGATCCTATTGTGTAACATGAATATTTAACATCACAGTATTTGATTTATACTTCGGCACTGATATACAGATGAGTTCAAAGTATCATATGAATAGTGGTCGAACAAAAACATTAGTTAACATGAATGAGTGAACTACTGAAAAAAACCAAACCAATAAAGATAATTAATTGCCAACTAGGTTACTAGACGGAACTAAAATAAAAGATTTTTCTTTCGATACACTTAAAAATACAAGAACAATGTGAAGGTATCGGATAAGTAATATACTGAATTGAGTAGTATATATTTGTTATAATCAAATAATTTGAAATTGATATTTCGTCACTTAATATGAACTGATTCAATAGAGAATAATGTCGAGGAATAAATTAAAATCAAACTATTTTAGTACAATCAACTTATAAGTCCGAATGTGTTAAAGTCATGTCACTTATGCATCAAGATGCTTCAAAATGCGATCTGTTTGTATGTTTGTTAACTATCAGCGGGTACCAAAAATGTGTTGTGTGATGTGAAGAGAATGACGATAATTTGGATGTTAGAAATTCAAAATTATTTAATTATTGTTGAATGGATATACAGATAGTCCATGTTGGATGAATATTTAGGTTTTTATTTCTATTGAATCCAGTAAGTAGGGTTTAACAAATTGTGAAACTATTCAGTAATTTGCCTTTCTTTGTAGTTAAATAACCATTTAGAATAATTTGAATGTCATTTATGTTGTTACTGTAAATAGTATTTACTGTTACTACCTATTTGATTTGCAAATTTTCAAGGTTTACAAGATTATTAGGAGGTCGTTTTGTGTAGTTTTCATATTCATTAGCTTGAGTGATGATTTCCTGAGAAGATTCACCTTGTGTGGAAGGCATAACAGTTGACACTGAATAATCTGTAGAACTAATTCTTCGTATTAGTGGAAGTGATGTTTTCTTCTATTCTAACAAAATTACCTCAAAACGACTTAGTTATTTTGTACAACAGCTTGAATTCCATAGTATCTTAGCATACATCCCAATTCATTTGTCATAGCATTGGAGATTAGACAAAAAGACTTCAGTTTCTGTATATTAGGATATTACAAATATCCTACATAATTTTACCATCAATAATAGTTGCTATGGTTTCACTGATGTAGTGGCATATATTTCAAAAATTTCAAATGAATAATACTAAACTTTATGTAGTGATGGAAAACTCCGATATTTAGATTGGATTGTGACTGGCAAGTGGAATCCAGGACGCCCGTTTCGTCCTATTTGGGACTCATCGACTGGATGCACCTGCATCCCAATGTTGATGTTCACACTGGGATTCGAACTCGGTCCGTTTCGTGTCGAACGTCACCGCGTTCACCACTAGACTACTGAGTCCAGACAGTTACACTTGTGCAACGGGCACATTGGTATTAGGATAAACTTGTATATTCCCGTTGATTTGTTATAGACTTCTATGATACTTGTGAAAAATTCTCTATATCGAGGCAATCCGCTCAGAATGCACATATAGCAACAATGACTGACCAGCTTCAGTTTATAACAAATCAACGGGAATATACAAGTTTATGCTAATTCTGATATTTAGATTCATAATACGTCTCGAATGAAATTAATATATATATTTGAATCGGGCTGCGGCTGGCAGACAGGATTTAGGAAACTTGTCAGTAAAATGTTTGTTTCGTGTCAAATATCATCATTTTCACTATTAGACTACTAAGTTCAAACAACCACACTCATACATTGAGTATGTATACATAATTCAATTGTACTTGAACAAAACACAAGTCCTGAATTTCGCCTGACAATCATAAACCAATTCAAATAATACTTATAAACTATCATTATATTGAATCAATCTACATAGAATGTACACATAGTAACACAGATTGATACATTTCACTTCATTACCAATTAATAGGAAAATCTAACTACATAAAATGTATACTCTCATATTCAATTATCAATTCTAATTTAAATCACTTGTTTAAATATGCATCATTTCATTATTCAATAGAAATAAAAAATAAAAAAAATTGGTAGTTTATGCAAATTTTATAACCTGTTTTCTTTCTATGAAATTGTTACTTACAATAAATAGAGAAAGAATTTTTTTTCTTTTGTATTTATACTCGATTTTAACGCCTATTTTACTCAAAACTTATTTTTACGTGTTCATTTAGTTTTTTTATTAGAATTAATTGTAAAACCAATTTGATTGATAGTTTACAGTATTGATTGAATAATACTACTAAATAAAGTAGAATGAGAATAGAATTATGATTGACAAATGGAATGTAATAACATGTATTTTATTGTATATGGAAATTGTCAACTAGATGTACTTGAACCTTAGTTTTGGTATTCATATTTAGCATTGAACTTAGTATGTTTTATGTCAAACGTCACTGAGTTTATTATTAGGCTAGTGAATTCAGACAGATATACTTATGCAACGGGTATGTATATGTAATTAGAATCCACTCAGGTTCCATGTATAGCGATAGTGATTGATTAATTTCAGTTCATGACAAATCAATGGAAAGATCTAAACATATTTTAAGTATGTAATTAAGATAGGCTTGTATTTTCCCGTTGATTTGTAACGAATTGAAACTGGTCAGTCACTGTTGACATATGTTCATCCTGAGCGGATTGCCTCGATATAGCGATATTACACAAGTTATATATTTGGGTTGGATTGTGACTGGCAACCGGAATCCAGGACACGCGTTTCGTCTAATTTAAGACTCATCGGCTGGGTTTACCTGCATCCCAATGCCAATTTCACAAGTGTGATTGTCTGGACACAGTAGCCTAGTGGTGGACGCGGTGGCGTTTGGCACAAAGCGGACTGACTTCGAATCGCACTGTGAACATCAACATTGAGATGCAGGTACATCCAGCCGATCAATTTCAAATAGGACGAAACACGCTTCCTGGATTCCACTTTGCCAGTGACAATCCAACTTAAATATTTAAAGTATGTATATATACATATTCGTTGCACATGTGTGGCAGTTCGGACTCAGTAGTCTAGAGTTGAACACAGTGACGTTTAAACACGAAACAACTTGGTTTGAGTCCCAGTATGAACATCAACACTGAGATTCAAGTATATCTAGCCGATAAGTTACAAATATTACGGAATGTGTTCCCTCGATTTCACAATCTAACTTAAATGATACTAAATAAGGTAGTTATAAAGAAAAATTATAAACGTTTTTTGAGATAAACAGAAACATAGATAAACGATTTATTAAAAATAATTTTTAATATTCATTATATCATTTAGTTAAGTGATAAAATGAACTTCATTAATCATAATATTCATATATGTGGTGGATACTACTCATAAGATAGTCTATAAGTAGTAGGTAAGAAAATGTCGACTGATTTTTAAAAGAAACAGCATTTGAGGTGAGTTGCTAGGTGGCAAGGATCAAAGCTTGATTAGAATATATAAGAAAATAGAGCACAGCAAAGGGAAGCAAGCCCACAATTAACATGGATCAGAAAACGCGAAGGATGTGCAAACTGATGACATAAAGTAATGTATACAATACTTTATGACATTGTCTGTTTCCAATCCGACATCACTTTGATGTCGGCTAACGATGCAACAAATTAATGGGGTCAGTCCTTTAAAGTCGGTGTCTTCGAATGGTCACATACTGGGACAAAGAGAAGTAACAGTGACACAAGGCAGATTATTAAGGAAAGGTGGCAGATTAGTTGATTAAGTTGTGAATGTGCGTCATATATGTTCAACCATGGCTTGCCCTGACGCTAGATGCTCACTGATATTGGAGGAAGATGGAAAGAAGTTAAAGGCTGTCAAACCAAGATATCGCAGCAGTTCAGCGAGTCACTGGTTGTTGGTCTATGCCTAGTTCATAGATGCAGACTACTTGATTGGGACCAGTGAAAATTCCGTAACTAATGGTTGGAAACTCTGTGTGATATGGGTCAGAAATACTTATAGTGAACTGGGAATATTCAGTCGATGTCTTTCATCAAATATTGATCTTTAACTTACATTGTACCGTTCCATAACCCATTCCCATCTTTCTGAAACATATTCTATATGTTCACAAATTTGTTTATTCATTATCTATGAAGTAATGACTACTTCTACTATGTTGGTGTTTATTTCACTGTGCTTCTAAAATATGGCAATTTGGGAATATATACATATGTCCCAAGTTCTATGTATGGAGAACATTGTATAAAATAAGAAAATGATTTTAGTAGAATGTGATTCCGTGAGATGAATGAATAATACCCCCTCAGTTTGTGTACTTAGTGATTAGTTAATGATACCATAGTCAGAAAAACGGCGTATCACTATTAATTGAATAGGAAGCTGTAACTTAGATATTTATTTATCTTTGCTGTATGTCATTGATTCCACGCCATTTATTGTATGATACTGCTCAGTAAATTTAATGTCGGCATACATTCCTGAGCAAAACTTTTAGACAGTCAGAAAACAGTGAAACTAGAAAGTTGTTTATAGGTAGTTGGCGGGGATCTGCAGGCTTGGGTTTCTTGGTATTCGGCAGATTCAATTCAAGGTCATCCAGTTTCACAATATGTGACTATTACCACTGAGTTACTTAGGTTTAGGGTTTATTTCCGACTACCCTTGAAATAACTATGCATTTCAACATAATATCAGTGGTGTCTAGTCAAATATACTGCTAAGCACATTACAAATAGTTCAGTAGAATTCTAACAATAGCATCGAAGACTTAACGAACATAAAATTGGTCATTATAAAATGATCAACCAATGTAACAGTGAATCTAAATCAACGATTTAAGATACAGGTGGATGTGGATGATAGCACATGTTTCACTAATAGAATGGAAATCTCTAGTAATCGATCAGGGCCACGGGTCGGGTATGGGGTTATAAATGTGTAGTAGCATCGAAGTCCAGATCAGTCTCAGTCCTGACTCTGTAAATCGAGTTTATTATAAGGTTCGTGTAGAGGGGATGGAGAAAAGGCATTATAAAGCGAGTTCTGATGAAACTTTTCCATAATTCCAAAGATTACCAAATCCTAAACTAAAATCATACTCCGAACACTAGTGAATGTGAAATTGAAAATAGAGTTATAACTAATGTATAAGTAAACCAAGTTCAAGATGCAGTTAATACTAAAACCCTTACTTTAACTTAATACTCATGCTATTTCCGTAGTTTTTATCTGATTTATTGATATAATTTTCATTGGAATCAGTTATGAAATGGTTGTTGAACATTCTACTACAGTTTATGCCCTTAAGTCACCTTCATACTAACCGAGCATATGTATATCCATGTCTCAATAGAATAGTTATAGAAGCCACCTGTATAAATTAATACTATTTTACAAAAAATTTATAGGTTATCATAATGATTAATACTAAAAACTTATAGAGGAAACATTGTTCCTATGGGCAAATTTCCCCATTACGTCTGTACTTTGAAAAAAGCAACAAACAAGCATACCTTCAAATTCGTCTAATCTATACAGGATAAATGATGAGAATGGTTGCTGCAGCTGAACTGATTAAAGATTATTAATAGACACTGAATGTTAAGAACTTTTGAGACGTGTATTTTTTTTGTATTAATTACTATTTTGATTGAACTTTAATCTGTTAGAATATTGCAAGGTTGTAGCTAAGATACCCTGATTTTATATCAATAAATAAACCTTCTATTTGAATTTTATATAAGTTTAAATAACCGACGAAAATCAGGGTATGAAACTACTAGACAACTGTTTCGTACTAATAGGAGGGTGGGAGGAACTTTCGACAAAATTCATCTATAACCTCATTACACAATCAAGCACAGCACTTATAGGTTTTGTGAAGAATAGCTAACCGTCAAACCTCTGATCCAGCTGACTATCGTCAAACAACCAATGCTTCTAACTTTAGTTAATCAGAGACCATCTTGAATAGTTTCATTTACTGATTCACACCCGATAAAGCTGAACACTACTGATCATGTCTTCTCACTTGTACTCAAAAAATCACCGTCTAGGGTTAATTAGAGGTTGTGGTGATCGTTGTTAATTAGCGATGCCAACTTCAAATTCAACAATCTTCACAATACTTAATTACAAACTTATGATTACTAAATAGCCTAAATGAGTAACCAACTTAAATGAAGATATATCCATTACAGTATTTCACTAGATCTACCAATAATGAAAGACGGTTTTAAGGAGAGTGATTTCTGAGAAACTGTTGTATTTGTCAATTTTATTATGATATGCATTATATGTGTATTGATGGATTCCATTGTATATTCACTTATATGTTAATTGTTAAGGATATTATGAAGTTCACCTTAGATTGTTTCATCTAGACATACAAATCTGGAACCAAATATTAAACGCTTTTACTTATTTGCTATTATACCTAAGAGGTACTTAACCTTGTAAACGTGTGTATTACATAAAATTGTCACTTCATTTTACCGTCCCATCAAATTTTGTAGCTAACAAAGCATTTAAGAATAACTTTGTATCAATAACCTTATTCATTAGGTAATTAGGATGAGTTTGTGTCTTCTCGTTGATTAGTCATGGACTGAAACCGGTCAGCCTCATTTGATCTATGTACATTCTGAGCGGATTGCCTCGATATGGCTATTAATCACAAGTAATGTTTAAGTGTGAACACTAACATTAGGTTGCAAGTAAATCAACTCAGTGAGTCCCAAACAGGACGAAACACGCCTCCTGGATTCCGCTTGCCAGTGACAATCCAACTTAAACGTTCTTCACTTAGGATGTGATAATGTAAAGGATAAGTAGATACTGGTAAATTTTTAGAGTACTGTCTTCATTTCAATAATAAGTACTATAAATATAACATCCATGTAATAACAACAAAAAGTCGTGATTGGGTACTGTGGGGATTGTTGAACAATAATTTAATATCATGAATTAGTCTACATTAGGAAATTATAGATCACCAAGAAACAATGGGCAGCATTTTAGTCCTAGTACGAGACTCTTCAACAGTACACATCAACGACCCCACCACAGATCAGATACAGGACCTTCTGGCTCCAAGGAAAACGCCTTACCATTAGACCACTGAGCCGGCCGTCTCCCAACAGTTAACTTTATTAATTCAACCAATCCTTGATACGTTTTCTGCACGATCTCATCCATTGTCACTCGTAGGTAACTGCTTCACAGCGAAAAAAAGTTATTAAGAATACTTGATTTATGCTGACAGTATAGCCCATTTTAACTAAATTTGCGAGTGCCATACAGTCTCAATGTCTTGACTATATTTTATAGTTAATTATAATGCAAAGTGTTTATGAACAAGAAAATGCGAGTTAATAGAATATCAGCCGGTGTAGTATACTTCATAAATACAGTACAGTCTACTGGTATCACTGAAAACCATAGAAAACTGAAGAACCATTTTGTTATAGAGGAACCTATGACAGTCTACACTCCCACTTCCAGAAACGGATTGTTCATTAGGACCTTCAGTTCATTCAGTAGAAGCTTAGCTATTAATGCCATTGGTTTGGTGACTATTGACAGATTTCCCACTTTAATCAATTTGTCTGATATTTCACTTAGTTATCAATCACATTTCTGATCACATCTCAGTCCTGAATATGAAGTCATTTTCAGCCCAAATATCTCAGCAAAAGATGTCGCAGACCGTGAAACTGTGTTATCTGGGATCTATTCGCCTAGGGAATATGAGTCCCCTTAAAGAATGCAGGTAGGTCTTACTGACATATGCCAAATATCACGAAACCTAGATTTGTGATTTTCAGCCAACTACTCACGTCACTGCAGACAACCAACTATGCGAATATTCTACAATAATAAAACGGGAAGCACATTAAAACCCAGGTTCTGTTTTCTTATGAATCTCCACTTACTAATTATGTTAGACAGTCTGTAAACACTAACTATCCTTAATTGAAATTCTATATACTTACATATGATTTAACTTTCAATTTAGAATATACTGAGTAAAACACTTAGATTAGCTCTATTAATAAAACACGAAATGAACTCATCACTTCATTTCGTTTACATTGAATCTTTAAAATATACAGTGATGTACTTTACAAATGTAGTTCTATTCGTGTAATCTGTACAAAGTTTTTCAGTTCACGTTATTGACAAACGTAATAAACACTCAAGAGAGATGATAGAGAAGGAAAGAAATAAAGATAGGGAGTGGAACATAACGTAATTGGACGTTACAAAAGACCAAATCGGTGTAAAATATATCATTGAATACTGCTTAAATAATGGTAACAGGAGCATGACTAAAAGGAATAATGAAAAGCATATAGTATAATGAAGACAGTATATAAGGTTTTAGAGCTGGATGTTAAATATCTATGCAGAAATTTAAAGTTGAGAGTTCTCCCTTAGTAAGTTCAAGACATTCTCCACCTACCTCTATATAAATAAATAAATAGTATGGTAGAGAAAATTTTTAACCTAGGAGTATGTTGTTTGCTTATAACGCATTCTTTCAGCTTGATCATTTAATTATAGAGTTTTGATTGCCATCCTAAACGACTTCATTTAAAGTTTGCATTCATGAAGTCATTCAGGATGATAATGAAAACTTCACAATTAAACAAACCATCTCATAGAACTCAGTATAACCAAAGTAAATAGTATGCCTAAAACATAATGAATTTAAAACAAATGCCTAAAATCTATGTTGAGTATAGTAAAATGTTAATTATTTCAGATTTATATATATATATATATATATATATATATATATATATATATATATATATATATATATATATATATATATATATAGTTCAGAGGTAGATAGATATGTTTGATAAGGCAACAAGACAACTAATTCATTCACTACTAGCCAATTTCTCTATGTCAATTGTTGAAAACTACAATCAGTCAACTATCTTTATAATAAAGATATGTCAGTAAAACATAGTATGTTGTGAAAAGTTAAGTGTACAAGATGTCCTAAAGTCTTTTTAATAAAGATAGTTCAGTTAAATGATCTATTTACAGAAAACCAACTTGAAACGGGCAATCAACAAATTTTCATAGTTGGGTTCCATTAATGAGGAAATGTGATTTCATTCACTCCGTAAATTAATGCTATCGGAAAAATTGTACCATAGATTGTGTAGACAACGAAATATTCATTTTTAAGTATTCATTCAAAGGAAATGGAAAATATCAAAGAAAAACAGTAATTTCAGGAGAATTTCATAGGTCTAAAGAACACGTTATTTACGATCCCCCCCAGTTCAACGAAAATATTACTATCAGCATACTGAGAAGCCGAATTATAAGATGAATAAAGAAGACTTAACGCAGTGCATACCTGGATAAGCTTTTACAGTCATCTTCTTAAATAGATCACTGTGGATAGTTCACTTACTAGTAGCATTTGTAAAGTCAGGTATATAGATAATTTTCGGTGGCCACGCATTTGTAAACATTTATCATTATCATTTATGAACGGATTACAAAGACCAGTCACATCACTGATTTTTCAACATGTTTTATATGTAGGATAGTCTGCTTCACACTCATTCTTTTGGCATCAGAATCTACAAAATCCAGTCAAAGAAGCCATAGTATATACACTTAAATTTGCTTAATACAACAAAAGCCCCCAGAGTTGTATGTAGAAGGACAGTTTACTTGATCCCTTTTATTGCCATGGCTATGGTTTGGTCATTTTACGTAATTTTACTTTTTTCCTTTCTCTCCTCTACATTCATATAAATGATTCTTTTCACTCTGTCTTATATCATAATTATTATTCTACAGGTTATCTCTACCCTAAAATATCACTTTCATTTTAATTCAATTATACTCACAGTTACTCTGATCGCTCCAATGATCATATAATGTTTTTTATCCTTTCCGCTCAATAACTGTTCGTTTGTTTATTCTACAATAATGTAGTCAAATTTTAGCCCCCCTTCCCCCTCTCATAAGTAATTAGCATTTTAACAAATCTTCCGTTTTAATTGGTCACGTTCATCACAGATTGATACCGGATGATTATTTCGCAAAACCAGGAAACACTGGGCAATTGTTTCATCCTAGTTTGAGATTTCATATTTTAAATCCTTGATTCCTGTAGCTAATCAAACCTCATGCTTTTAGGTCTCAAGATGGAATTTATCATCTTGTGAATTAGAACATTTAATTATGGTAAATGAAGTCATTTCTCGTGTTCTAATTGGAGGATGAAAATTAGCAAACCTTAGTTTATTGTATCGCTATTTTATAGACATTGATGAAATCAAACGAACTTATCCAAAACAGATATACTTAGCATTCTTCTTCACTCTGACTCACACTAAAATCAGCGTATATCTCAGCAACTAATTATATTTGTTCATCTCTTGCTGTCACTTAGTTATAGGCAGGTGGCAGGAAATTTCGCTTCACCTAGGTTGTGTTCTTTGCAACACTCTCCAACAAAGTGTATTTGGGAAATTAGTGGAATTAATCCCCATTATAGTATTTTACTATGTCGACGAGTTTCACATTCTGAGACGCTATTGGTGAGATGTCTGGGCTGAAAATGATATATTCCGGGATTCGAATATTAACATTAATTAATAACTGACTACAGATAAAGGTCTTGTCTATCCAGTTATTGGTAGTAATCGGATTATATTGCCTTTAAAGAAACATTACATTGAAGTATTGGGTTTTGTTGATTACATTCGTCGAAGGTTGTTGTTGGTTGTATATCAGTGATAACCAATTAGTTTTGAACAACTATTTCGTTTTAGTATGAGGCTCTACATATGCGTACACCTCTCCATACTATCAGGAGACTCAACACAAGGGCCTTCAGTTCTAACCACCTAAGCATAAACAATCTACTTATCAATTGTTAACTGATCTATTCTATAAAGTTTATAAAAATGAATTCAATAATAAGTGAATTCATCACTTTCATTAATTATACTTTAAATAAAATCTTACCTTCATCAATAGGTCCTGGCATTGAATATCTATCACCATGTACAGCTTTTAAACTTTCATTATTTACACCGAAACCATCAATAATCCATTGTACACTTAAATATTCTTTATAAAATATTTTTAATTTTGTTAAATTATAATTTCTATTATATACTCTACAATGCATTATAGTATTTGTATTAATAAGTACAGTTTGATTATCAGGACCTCTTATATAATTTCCAGTATTATATTGATAATAATATGGATGCATTGTTTTATTCTCATTAGTATACAATAATTCTTTACTACTTAAACATGATGATATTGTCAAACATAATAACATTGTAATCATAAAGTAATAATCCACTTTTATAATAAACAAATTGAATAATATGAATAAGATTGATTTATTATTGTATTTTCCAATTATCAACATATTGTCTATTATCATCAACTTTAGTTATCTTAATACACATTACGATGTGTTTTCTTCTTCCGTTGTTGTTGTTACTACTACATACATGTACGCAACTTACAATTTAAGTAATATAAGTAAACATTCATTAATAATTTTTACAGAAAAAAATGTAACCGTTATGTAACTCCATTACTGGACGATGGCATTATTTACTTAATGCTATAAAATTAATACTTGTTTATGGAGAGGGGGGAGGGATAATTAAATGGTTTCATTCAATATCTAACCAATCAAATCACTTCTCACTTCTGATTGGTCGGTTGAATTATAATTGTACGACAGCATCGAACTTATTAGCAATGATCTATTCATCGAAAGATACCTGGAATAGCCTATACTTAAATTTCAATAACCATTATCTAATAAGCAGCAGAAAGGACTTGACTAGAACCCTATTCAATCGTGTCCAGAGATTGTGCAGAGATTGCGAGAAGGAATTAATGATTGTCTGAAAAACGTTCTTAATTTAGTTTAAAAAGACTAAACCATAGGAAATAAAGTACAATACAGCTAAGAGAAAAAACTTGTCTTCTTAAAACCCGACTTTGAGAAAGATGGAATAAGTAGAGTTGTCTATCTCAAAATAAAGGCCGTACTGACACAGACTTATCAGGTTGTTAAATTGATAACACTCTGTTAAACTAATCTTCACGATATAGTCATGTAGATAAATTCCTAAATTTTGTTACCACCATTTGTATAAAACAATTTACATGTGCATACCAATGTACATATATCACAAAAGCAGAAAGGGGGCTCTATGTCAGAATTTCTGATAATATACCTCATAAGCTGAGTTTAAGGGAACAATCCACACCTACTAATGCAATTTCCAGCCACTTAAAATTGATTGTCGGCATACTGTCGACAATTCAATAGCTCTCAAAATAATTTATAAATAGGTAAATCCAAATTTCTTGCACTTTACTGAAGCAATTGCCATAAAACTAGTTAAACTAAATTTATACTGAAAAAATGGACTGTAGTAAACCACGCTTTGCCATAGTGACACTAGTTCTTTAAGATTATCAGTTTTATTCCCTGGAATTTTCTTATACCTAACCAATAGACAGATAACTCTCTCAAGGATGTTTTGATTCTTATGCAATCATGTTATGTTCTTCTTTTAATCCACATTTATATATCGACTTAAAATCCTTTGAGTTTTTAAAATGTGTCCCTTATGTATACTGGATATGCCTTTTTATGATTTCAATTAATTGTAGGTTGAATGAAGCAGATAAGAAACTGTCAAATAATATGAATTCATGAATTATTCTGCTACAACTGTTGTTCTTGCCTTACTAAACTTTATGAAGGAGAGGAACTACAGTTAAGTTGTCCCAATTAGTGTGTGAAAAATGTTATTAATTATCTTTATAGCCAATTAGAAGCATGTACTAATAGCAAAGGTATACGCCGATTACCCACCATTGTGGCCTACAAACAATGTGTAGTTTTATTTTTCTACTGATTTAATAATTGTAATTACGTGTTGCCGAGGTTGTTGAATGTTAATTTAATATCACAAATTGGTTTGAATCAAACAACCATTGACAACACTTGGCAGCTGTTTTATTCTAGTATGGGACTCTTCACTAGTGAACAACAACGACCACACCAGGGGTCGAACTCCAGACCTTCTAGCTCCGCAATGAATGCTTTACTATTAGACCACTAAGCCAACTCCCAATCGTTGATTTTCCTTAGTCAGTCGACTCCCAAGGACGAAACAGCTGGCTAGTACTTGCTATACATCAGTTGTTTTCTAATTCAAACCACGTCGTCACATCAAATTGAAATGTCGTTTTAGTTGTTGGCGCGAATAGTTATCTTAATAATTACACCAAAAAACATTTGATGCTCACTGTGACAAAGCAGAAAATTATGATCATTCCTAAGAAATCATTATTATTAAGGCTTCGGTTCATAAATGATGGCAATAATGAAATATTGACAAGTAGAATAAGTAAATCACGACAACGAAACGTTTGTTCCAGATAAGTTTTATTGACTATTTTGCAATCGTCGTTGAATTACAGCTTAAAATTAAAATTGACTTCTTGCGTTCTCCTGATCGATGCTCATTCATCATTTCAGCTGCTGATGTAGAGATAGTTACATAAGGATTATAATCAGATAAAATCTGAAACGGAATTTCTAAGCATCATCCTGCTTAGTTCCATACTTGGATACCAAACACAAAATGTATATTAACAATGGTTACCGAGTAATGTTTCATCTACCAATTAATTTACCACACGACTTAGGCATATAACAGAGGACATTTGCATTCACTTAAACAAGCTAAGTTTTCATACTCCTCAGTACAGTCTTATGATGTTTTCATCTGACCTATTGACTTAACAGTATTGTTAATCCTTTTGATAAATTTTTATATATTCACAGAATCTTCAGATCGTTTTTGTAGTTATTGCTGAACTATGCGTATTACAATAAGTTACAGCTTATTCCAGCCTTACCTTAGTCTTCTACTTAGAAAAGTTAAAGACAAAGCATATAATACACTAGTACTAAATGACGAATCATACATACCAAATGAAAAAGTAAAAATATGTGTATGTATAGGTTAAATGAATCTATACATTCGATTATCATTTGTCATCTATCAGCCTACATTTTCATTAATCAATTACAAAAGCGTGTAGACCACTTATATCACAAATATTATGTAATCCACGACTTTATGAATCATTTGTACCAGTCATTCGATTCATTAAATAACACCCATGAACACTAATCAATTTATCTACATCATGCGTAGTTACTTACTTATATAATTAGTAATCAGTTGCAAAACACATTTGAAATGATGATATTATTATCCAACATAGCAACACATGATATGCATAAGTTTTTATCTCAAAACAAATGTAACTTAGTGTAGAGTTTTAATATAAAACTAAGTGAAGTGATATACTTCTTCACTCTGTTATTCTTGTATTTGAATTCGTGAGCTAATTCACCCACTACAGGCTAGTTACTTTGTCATAGTAAGATAATGTTCACTAGTACACATTCACAACCCATTATCTTTAGATAAAACAGAAAATGGATATCTGGCATTCAACGATTGACATTTTCAACTTTGTCATTAGCCATCAATGGATAATTGCCTAAACCTGTCGCCTTTCATGCAGTCATATTGTAAAAGCGCGTACAATAGAATTCAGTCATGTAGAGAATGTAGTAGTTACGCATTGACGGAAATGGATAACATGGTGAATTGACTTCAGCCTAACCTTCTCAGCTATCTAATAGTTAAACATTCGCCGTAAAACGTAAAGGCTCGATTTCGTGATTGAGTTGTGAATGCTTACTGTTGACTAGACCTATACTTAAACAAAATGGCTTAATATCAATATCAGTTCCAGGTTTTCAAGTCAAATCTATTAGTGATATCATTCTCAATATCCATAACAATCAATCCTTTAATTCAGATCATGACATTTTATTGTTAACTAGTATAAACTGACTAGAACCTATCAACTGATTGTATTATATGCTAAAATGTATACGAAACACATTCATTAACCTGAAATACAGTAAATATCTTTTAACTTTTTATAATAAATGAATTAATTCATAAATTTATTTGGTGGACCTAAATTTTGCTGGCAAACTTGAGAAAACTAATGAAAGTGAAGTTTCAGATTTCAAGGTTGTATGGATATTCGAATCGACAATGCTTATAGTGGATTATTCGATAGCAACTTTTAATGATAACTTTGTTATTACTAATTTGCAAGCTTTTGAATTGAATGGCATAACGTTTACTTGTGTTTGTTGACTGAATACGACTATAGCAAGATTGGGTGATACTCATAGTGGAGTTATTCTACATTGTTATGGCTGATGGAAAAATAAATTAATCAGAACGGGAACTTTCTTCAGCGCCTGTTAATTCTGGGTGTTTTATGCAGAATACAGCTACTTCCTATCCTGGCACTAACACTTGTAAAAGTGAGAAAAGTCTCAGAATTGTAGTGGTTTCAACATTGCTTAGAAATATGCTCGGAAATGCTGTTGTCGTTAGGAGGCATCGGTGAAATCACTTAAATTGATGAAATAGCCACAAGAAAAGGAAACTGTAATATAGAAAGAAGCATACAGAGGGAGTGGTAAGTGCATATTTGTCAGTTTAATTTTAGTTTTAGCTTTTGGTATTTATGATGAAACATTTAGTAAGGGATACTTTGCATATATCCTAAAGAGAACAGCGACAACACTAATCCTAATTATTGAAACTTATGTTCTTCTGGGAACAATTATATATACAGATGAGTGAGGGAATTGCTGGTCTCTTAAGAAGACTTGGCTACGAACATTGTGATCTCGTCTATGGAAGATATTTTGTGGATCCGACCACCGGGATTCACACACAAAATATAGGTGCATATTGTTCTTTTATAAAAGAGTTCTTGAGATTAGGATTTTATATTCCAGCTGGTTTGTTATAGACTGAAGGTTGTCAGTCACTGTTGCTATATGTGCATCATGACCTCATTGCCTCGATATAGCGAATTATTCACAAGTATTATTTAAGTTTGATTGTGACTGGAAAGTGGAATCCAGGACGCGCGTTTCGTCCTATTTGGGACTCATCGGCTGGATGCACCTGCATCCTAATGTTGATGGTCACAGTTGGATTCGAACTCAGTCCATTTCGTGTCGAACGCCACAGCATTCACCGCCAGACTACTGAATCCGAACAGTCATATTTATGCAACGGGCACATTAGTATTAGGATGAACTTGTTTATTCTCGTTGATTTGTTATAGACTGAAGCTGGTCAGTCACTGGCGTTCGACACTAAACGGACTGAGTTCGAATCTCACTGTAAACATCAACATTAGGATGCAGGTACATCCAATCCCAAATAGGACGAAACGTGCATACTGGATTCCACTTTCCAGTCACAATCCAACTTAAATAATAATTTTTGAAAATTTTTTACAGTTCCAGAAATAATATGATTTGAAGCTATATGCATAAGTTCGTAGACACGATATATTATGATACGTATATAAATGGACCTATTTCTAATCATTTACCTTAAAATTGTTTTCTCATTTACTGGAAACTGTTTCAAGGTAACTAACAAAGTTTAATTCCCGCCATTAATTTTAATGTAAACACACATCTATCACTAAGCAAAAATCATTAAAACAACTAGTGAAATTAGCTATAAATTAAAATTGTTCTCATGAGACATTTATGAAAAATATGAAAAATCTAAAGAAAACTATCAATGTTTATTATTTCAGTGTATATATATGTATCTAGTTAATGTTGATTGTTTATAAAACAATTTTATTGATTGTTATATTGATTCAATGAATATGTAGACGAAGAATATTATGATAAGATGCTTGTACTGGAGAATTCTTCCTATAGTAACTACGAAGTATTCAATAGTACCTCTATATTGATTGTTTCTTGAATGTAGATAGTAAACAACTTTATATTCATAATGAAACTTTATTACTGACCTAATATGATTAAATATTGAACAACTAAAATCCTTACTGAGGAAGAACTTAGGAAAATCCGATAGAGGTGGATAGGACATATGTTGTGAAAACCACTAAACTGCTTCACAAGACAAGCATTTACTTGGCATCCTAGAGACCATAAGAAAAGTGGAAGATTAAAGGACACATTGTGCAGACATGCGAAGGATGAACAGTGCTTAGGAAGAACTGGAAAAAGAAGCCTATGATAAAGTTTTTTGTAGAATGCTGATCAGCAGCTCGTTCTCTATCAAGGGGAACAAGCAATGATTATTGATTGACTGACTGATCTACTGACTGATGATTTTAGATTTACGTATTTATTACCATCTTCATAACGTCAAAGTTTACAACTTTGTCAATTCTACCTTCCAAGTGTCGTGCATGTATTTACTTTGTTGGGAATCACACGAGTTTCGAGTTAGAGTAAAGCTTAATAAAATCGATTCCGCAACTCTTCAAAGGGCTCCTCCGAGCAAGAGATCATACTAAATTCTCTAGCCCCACAGAGAGCTTCAGGAGTTGCGAAGCTGAGAGGCATTCCTGTTGAGGAATTGCTTTAAGATGGAGGTGTGTGTGCTTAGGAATCAACATCCCATTCTAAGATACACAGAGGTCTACTTTGGATTCAGAGTAGAATTAGGATAGGCAAAAGGTAAGGACGATCAAATCAGTACAAGTAGTTTTCGACTGTTGATCTAGACTATGTTGGTAGATACAAACTACCTGGTTTGGGTGTGCATAAAGATCTATATCACTAACTATAGAAACTGGGTGACATGGCTGAGAAGCGATCGCAGTAGCTTAAATGCATTCGATACATGCACTCTTCCAGATCCTAAGTTATATTATTCTACCACCTATCAACTCGTTGGTCAAGTTTAGGACTGTCTTTCATATTGCTTTGTTTGACAGAATGAACTTTGTGGTGAGACTACTGAACTTTGACTCGAAACTAACATAGTCAGTTTCGGTAGTTAGGGTCTCACAGGTAACGGTGTGCAAGGATTAGCAACACACTAAGTCAAGTGACTGTATTTTGATTGTTTGGTAAGCGACTGGAATAGGTACGACTTTCACAACGTAGTCCTTACCGAAAAGATAGATGAAACTATCTGGGAATTACTTATCTTGGCATCCACCTTCATTTGGTACTTAGCTGTGAGCCATGTTTCACCAGGTAGAGTACAATTATTGTCGAGATCCAGTAAACAGTGCTAATTGCAAGGGTCTCCAATTTACAGGTATGTACCTTTATTAAATATGTTAAGATTCTGTTTATTTGGAGCAAATTTCAATCAATTGTTGGACATATTTCTTGCTTCCAGCAAAGGCGTTCTGAATGAGAGCAATGAAGCCTGTACCTTTTTATCTAGTTTTCGATTAATGACTTCAACTTTGTTTGCCGGATATATCCTCAACTCGTCTTGTTCCACAATCATGCTGGTGTTCGTCTTATGAGCCTTAACATCCGTAGGTGACTTAATAAACTTTCTCGACTCACATTACATAATCTATGAGGGACCACCCGCGTTTATAAGCTCAGATGTACGCTGTCAATAGCTCTTTCTACCCAGACTTTATAGTTGGCGAAAACTGCTATTGTGAGGTTTCCTAGTCCAACTTTTAGGTAAAGCTGATGATAGTCCTCTCGGACCCTAAGCTTAACCTACGCGTGAATTGAAGACTCATGAGATTTTCTCAAGTACTTGTGAGTTGGAAGTAGATTACTGTCTATCTAGTGGTCGGCTTATGATAAATCTAAAATTATCTAGTCATGAGTGCGCTTTAATAAGCTGTATTAACATACTCGCGAGACAGGACTAAGAAAGACAACTGAAAAATTGATTCTGTTCAGTTTATTAAGCCACTAGATAATCGTTTTTTCTAAGAGACAAAAATCTGTTAATTAACAAGGTTAAAGTTCATAAAAATCGAGAGTATCCAGTCTTTCTGTCAGGCAGCCAACTCAGCTGTATATTTTCGATGATGTAGTTCAAGGCAATCTGTGTCTTAATGTCTCGATTAACAAGCAAATAATGGTGGGTTCATAGACAAGACTAGCTCATGAGGACAAAAATGCAACTCATTGACCTGTTAACCAGATCCCTTGGTTATTTACTCAGTACGTGTTACACTGTGATCCACGCGACTAGAACCACTGACAAGGCGTGATAGTTCGTTTAGTTATCAGAAAGAACTAGGAAACGGTTTTTAACTAGATAGTAAGAGTTCCACTGTCATCAATCTTTTCTTTAGCATCTTATTTGATAATATTCGACCTTCATAATTAGATTTAATACCTCCAAGGAATGTCCTATATAATGAGCGCTGTCGTTATTCTTTTGTATTGCCATGACAATCTTTGTTTGTCTACACACAAACCTCATTATTAAAATAGAAGACATTGATAATACTATACATGTAAATAAATCATCTTCTATAAATCTGGAAACATTGAGTTTCACTAGTAGTCTACATGTAATTAATCAACACATCATTCTAACGAACTTTATATCTGAATAGAAATTTAACTAGAATTGTACTTATGTAGTAATAGAAGGCGTTTTACAACATTTCAAATGATCATAGTTTCGATGAAGTTAGCTTTGTAGTTGGATTTATTGACTATTGATCACCTTATTCAATTTTGTTATGTATTGAAAAAAAAACGCAATGGCATTGTGTTATGTCGCGAAGAAAGAGAAGGAGGGATGAGGATGATTTGGTTGATGGACGCGAACACCAATGAGATGCGTGCCTAGTTGAGAATGTGCGACTGGCCTAAGCCCACTCAGTCCCAAGCCAGAGATAGAGGAACAAGCCGATAGACCAATCAAGCAGAATCGAAATCAGAATTGGAATCAGATTCAGATTATATTTTACACATTCCCTTATACAGAATAATCGTAGTGATTATTCTTCAAATGAAATTATCACCATTTTTAATAATACAATTAAATATGTATTGAAGTTGGATTGTGACTGGCAAGTGGAATCCAGGACGCGCGTTTCGTCCTATTTGAGACTTATCGGCTGGATGTACCTGCAATACATAACTTGTGTAATAACGCTATATCGAGGCAATCCTCTCAGGATGCACATATGGCAACAGAGACTGACCAGTTTTAGTCCATTACAAATCAACGGGAAAATACAAGCTTATCCTAATTAAATAGAATTAAATGTTGTCAAATGTGTTCACATATAAGTGATGAAAGTTTACAAATCATGTTAACAAAAAATCAATACAATTTGATAAAATGAACAATCATACTTCTAGGGCTTTCGAATTCCTAACACCTTGTTAATTGCCAATCTGATTATGCACACATATGCCCTGCGACTACCAGTCCCCAAACCGGAATAGAGAAAACAGTGATTTATGACAATGTCTGATCCAACCCAATTTAATCCGATTCCGATCGTATTGTATTTCAATCATGCCTTTATATATACACAAATTCAAACCACACAACAAACCAATTAGGGACTTTACATTAATACGAAACAGAAGAGATTGTGGTAGTGAATGGGGGGGGGTAACTTGTACACAACTAATTAACTGTAGTTCATAGTAAGAGACAATATAATTACAGAAAATATACTAAACGGGAGGATAGGGTAAAAGGAACGTAACAATAATAGAAATGTAATGTCTACATTGCTCACGACCAAAATAAATGAATTGTTCCTCTAAAACACAGTTCTGGATGTTATTCATCCTTCGTTAGTGGTCCGACATAACAATTTTCAATATAGAATCGGTGAATAGTTAAGAGTTAAAATTACGATTAGCCTTGGTTACAAGTTAATTTCATAACAGATGTACATTATGACGAGAATATTTCAATTTCTGTTACCTTATTGTTTATTATTGTCATTTCATTTTAGTTAGTTTGTTTGTTTGTTTAAGTAAATCTGTTAATTTTCGTTGTTTTCTGTTGTTTAGTTTAATGTTTCAAGATGTTATGACATCACAAAAGGTTATAATGATTAATGTATGTGATATGTTAGTTGATTTGACCTTTATGCACGAAGTTATAATAACTGGCGCCAATGACAGTGTTTAACAGGTCTCTGAACGTTTACCCAATATCCACTGAATCCCAAGTTGGAATAGGAATAACACAAGAAATATGAACAACCGGTCAAAATCAAATGATATTTCAAATAATCCTCTATATATCTATATCTATACATAAAACCAGACTACATAGTTAGCCAATTAGGAATCTACCATTAACACAAAACAAGGGCGACAGTGGTAGTAAATTATAGTAACGTGGATATAATCAATTGACTGTAAGTCATAAATAAAAGATGATATACTAACAGTAAATGTGCTAAACAAGAGGATAGGACCCAAGAGACATAATGGTGACAGAAATAAAATGTCTATTATACATTCAACTCTAAACATAATTCTTAAAGTTAGTTATAATTCTTTAATCATCCAATACAATATAAGGTCTCTTTTTCACGTTCATTCTTCGAATTTACATAGCATGTTTACCGAATAATTTCATCTTGGTTTCTTAGTTGTTGATATCCATCATTAATAATATATTGATTAGGGGAGTAAAGATTTATACTCTTTATACAATTTAAGTTCATAGTATACGAACAATATTAACTAACTATAAAAGTCAACAAACAAAAGCAGTCATTAACATATTATTCTATATTTAACATAAGTATAACCTTTTTCATTAATTCAATTGTATTTAACTACATAAGTATTTATAAAAAACTGTCAGGATACAGAGGATAAAGTGGATACAACTAGCTGATTTGGACTTTGCAGACAACTTAGCTCTCCTGTCCCACATACAGCAACAAGCGCATGTGATGACGAACAGTGTAGCAGCAGTAGGCCTCAACATACACCTGGGAAAAATCAATACCTAGTTACAAAACCAACCTAATTACACTTGACTGAGAAACTCTGGAAGATGTGGAAAGATTTACATACTTGGACAGTATCGCTGATAAACAAGGAGGGTCTGGTGCAGATGTGAAGCCGGAGATCGGAAAGGTAAAGGCCCTCGATACAGTCGAAATTTTCAATATAAATATGAAGACAGCTCTATTGTATGGAGTTGAAACTTGAAGAACTACGAAAGATACATGTATTTGTAAACAGCTGTCTGCGTAAGATACTTCGGATCCGTTGGCTAAATACCATCAAAGACAAACTTCTGTGTCAGAAAACAAACCGACCAAAATCCGGCCGAGAAAAGAATTAGAAAAAGACACTAAAGGTAGATAGAACACATGTTGGAGAAATCATCAAACTGTATCACAAGACAAGCGGTAACTTGGAATCTTAACGGCAAAAGGGGAAGTGGAAGACGAGTGAACAAATTGTGTTTGGAATCAGAGACAGTCATGAAAAGAATGAAGAGCTGGAAAGGAAAGCCGAGGACAGAGTTGGTTTGAGAATGATTGTCAGCGGTCTATGCTCCACATGGAATAATATGCATTGATCAACATAAGTTACTACTTATAAATAAAAGTAGTTACATAACAAAATTGTAACTAGTTTAACTATTTACTAATTAACAATTTAATTCTTGTTTATTTCTTTTCAACATAAACCAGTTAATTAACTATTTCTAAACGGGTTTAACTTTATTTTAATCCTTTTTTAAAATAGTTTTTTTGTTTCTAAATACAATAAACAAAGTAAATTTTAAATTATGCGCATGGTCACATACATTTTTTCGTTAATTCGTTTAAACAAAACATTTGTTCAATGTTCAATGTCTCAATTAACTAGTTTACGATGGTTTTGTGAACATTTATGTTTTTCTTTCAAAGATGTAAAATCATTAGTTAGTTTTTATATAGAGAAAAAAGAATATTTTCTTTTTGTTTTTGTTACTAAATTACGAAAGATTTTGTTGTAAGTCACTAATACACGTTTTATTCATATATATGATTAAATATGTCACCGATTGATGTTGGCAGAGTACCATTGAAAACCAGGGAGCATTGGACAGCTGTTTCGTTCTATTCTGGAACTCCTCAGTAATGTACACCCTAAATTCGTACCAGTGCTTCAGGTTAACGGCGAACGCCTAACTATCTGCACCACTGGGTCGGCATCCAATTGTAGTATTCTCACTTCTGTCAATTTGTGATATATAGCGCGACGATCATCCATTGTCACTGATGATAACTGTCTCACACCTGACAATTCTGAACTTCACCAGTCACGACTTCTCAGTAGACCTTCAGGAACATCCTGGAGTTAGTCACTAGTGAGCTTATTATTATAGTTCAATTAGGATGATTATTTTTGTGGATATTGGTTATATATATATATATATATATATATATATATTAATGAGGATATTGATGAGTAAGGAGCAAACATTAAAACTTGCGATTACTTCATCTTCTAAACGTATGTTTGCAATATAAACCGACGAGATAGAGTACTATTAGCTGCATTATGGTAGCTAATGATTAAAGAATGAATTCAAACATCTACTACTCCAACTTCCAACACGTTTAATCTATTTACTTATTGATTGGTTCTGTTTAAAATTATTTAATCAGCGTGTTGCCGGTTGCAAATTTACACCCATTCTTTGACCCATAATTATCAATAAATTGATTTGATAGCAAGCCAATCTTCAAATTATCTATCCCACTCCGTGAACGTATCTCAAAACAGCATACAGTGTACAAATGATTGTAACATGAAACTACACAAGAAATGCACACCCTACTTCATCCACAACAATTTCAATATTAGTTCCCTTACAATGACTTATATAACATTTTAATACTCTATATACGATTGGATACGTGGAATCAAATTTGACCTCTTATTTATATTTATATTCGACAATTTGTGACCTTGGTTAATTCCCTGAAGAAGCTCAAACAAGCTTGCAGAGCGAAACTTTAGTATTTTTCTTTAATTTCATTGGTTGAGATTATTTACAAATATATTCTATTGATATATCTTGCATCCACCAGGCGGCTAAGTTTTGTGAGTCTCTTCGTTCTTCTTTGGACGAAAATTCTTATTAGGTAAGTTAAGATGATTGTATTCGTCACAGACTGATTTTAACTGGGTGCTGGTGGTAACTAGGAAGCACTAGACAACTGTTTTGTCCTAGTATGAAACTTCTCATCAGTAAGAATTCTCTGTCCTATAAGAAAATTTAACCTAGAGCCTTCAGATTGAAGTTCGTTTAGTCACTACTAGGGTAGTTGGCATCAAGTGATTGAATTCTTACTTCCATCAATTTGTGATTAAGCGGGACGATCATTCATTGCCATTAGTAATAACTGTCTATATTTCAACTGGTTTCAATTAAGCAAGTATACTCCATAATTGCTATTACATAATACACTACAATGCGGCTTCAGTGAGACAACTAATAAAAACCAAGAAGCGCTTTTAGACATCTGTTTTATTCTAATATGGAACTCATTAAATAGTGCATACACTCCACATTCTTTTAAAGTACTCACATTTCTTTGCACACATATTAGATTACATGGAAATGTTCCCGTTATTGCCTCTTCTAATATGATGATATAAACTATGTACACTGCGTAATAATTGACCAAAACTTTTGTTTTTACTTGTATTCATGATATCATCTACTGAATTAACGTATTCTAAGAGTAGAAATATGCACACCCTTCTTTCATTTAGATTTTAGTCTAATTTTCACTAGCCAATAATACGCACCAGCAGTTTTGAAATAGGACTAGCTGGTATGGCTGTCAGCAGGTATTGCTACTATGCCATTCTATGCCTTTTACTACCCCCCCACCCTCCTCTAATAGTAGTACTCTAATGTCAACACTGATTAATAAATAACTTCAGCTACTGCTGATTGAATCCTGTCTACAATCATAGCGACTCGACAACAAATTCTCTATTTTGTTGATTTAAGGAGTTCTTGAAGTTCTCGATAAGAAATCTTCAATCTATGTTTCGTGAGGCTGGTTCAAATCCTGGAGGCTGTGAGTAAACATAAGACAAGTCAAGTTTCCAGGTACATTGTACTGATACAGGTGCCAACTAATAAGAACTTTGCTTCAACTAGGGTTTCATGTCAACTACCTTGAATCAGTTGATCAATGGAATTCAATCAACTCTAGATAGGAATAGATAAACATTACGTTAATCAGCACTCACTGGTCAATCAATCAATCTAAACATGGTTATTACTTTAACCTGATATTAATTTTATAATGATGTTTTATATCAGAGGTCTGTAAAATACCACTATGTATCTTACCCATATATCTTTATTAATGCTATATATATATATACTCTGTGTATGTTTGTATGTTTTGATGAATGGATAATTTGTTCTATAAGAATTTGTTCGAAAATGTCATAGTTAACAGTCTACATCATTGCGTAACATTTCTACTTCTTCGAATTAACCATCTTCTCTGATTAATGTTATGGAAATTGTATTTAACTGAAATAAAAGGTTTATATAAATAAAATAATACTGACTGACTGTAGGTAAACATCTAGTCAAATGCAGAAACCACTGAATAGTTGTTTTATTTAAGTATGAGATACTATTTGTTATGTTAAAGGCATAATGGCTGTTAGTACTTTCAGGTTACCCTCACCGTTAAATGGTTCTTCTTCTCAAAGTATCTGAATAGGTTGTAGAATTAGAGTTGATCTTGATGATCGAGAAGTGCGTCTGCAGTGGTCAAAGGACAACTGCATGAAACCAGTCATTCCAGACTTTTATACAGGTAGATTTCGATTTACTAGCTATGTACGTATCAAGGCACTATAGCTTTAGGCAAAATCCGTGGATTAAGGTAACTTTATGTCCGACCTTTTATAAGCTCACACGTCCTTTATGAAAAGGGCGTATTGCTGAAGTCCCTCAATCTTATCACGAACTGGGAGCCTATTCAGTGGTCTAATGGTAAGGCATTTACTTTAGAGCCATAAGATCCTGAATCTGATCTGTGATAGGATCGTGGATGGTACTGCTGAAAAGTGTCGTACTAGGAATAAACTGATGCTCATTACTTCTTAGTGATCAATAGTTGTCTAATTCAAACCAATTCGTGATATCAAATTAATATAGACTTGACACTCCTATTCATCTAAAAATCCAGGAACATAAAATGATAGTAAGATTATGTTAGACTTTGTCACTTATAATGATGCATTCAGACAACTATTGATAAGAACTTGATTGCGACAATGTTAACATATAATGAATTCTAAAGTATTTCTAGGACCATCATATTCAACGGTAGTGCAGGCTGATACAAACTCTAACCATAATGACCAACTCACTAGTGAGCCCATGTTATTGACAGTTAACTATCTCTACAAACTCCCTAATTGTAATTAACATGAGCTCACTAGTGACTAGCTCCTTGAGGCAATTCCTGGAGTTCTAGTGTGAAGACGTGACCGGTAGAGTTCAACCGTGTAGCGTGTGAGGCAGTAATTCACCGACGGTGTGGAGGAGGTCGCACAACGTATCACGAATTTGCTGAATTGGAAATATCAACCGTTAGGAGCCGACTCAGTGGTCCAATGGTAAAGCGTTCACCGTGGAGCCAGAGGGTCCCGGGTTCAATCCCCGATGGAGTGGTGGATGCGCACTACTGAGGAGTCCCATACAGGGGCGAAACAGCTGTTCAGTGCTTCCAGCTGACCAATGGTTGTCTGATTCAGATCAATTCATGATATCAAAATTGACAATAAGACTATAGTCTAGACTTCAAATAGCTTCTAGACATTTTGTAGATATAAAATTGTCGTGGTTTTGTTGAAATTCCTACCTTCAACTAAATTAACTCCATTTCACATCACTGTTAGTCATGCATCATAATGAATTCATTTCATTAAATGTTTTACTTCATTATATCTCATATGTCATATGTTACATTCGATTAGTATTATTTCATTTTTAAATATATTATAAATAAACAAACTACTTAATTCAATTATTTTCAGTAATAATGTATACAATAAAGAAAAAAAAAAGATAGAAAATATAGTGAATGTCTTCATTCGTTTTTTTTTTTTTCTATTTTTGTGAATAGTAAAGAATAAAAATTGTCATCAAAGTAAAAATTGTCTCTTTTTTCTTTTCTTCATTTCATTCCCTAATGAAGTAGTTACTTCTGATGTGAATAGTAACATACTATGGGTCTACAAATGAAATCATTTACATTAGGCTTAATGTCTATTCTGTTCATATTAATAGTGTAATCATTGATTCTTCAATACTTCTAGTAGTGGGAAGTTAATTATGCTACATATAGTAATGTATATTTTTCATTTTATATTAATGAATGACTTGAATTAGATAAATATGAATAACTTGGATATGACAACAATAAACAGTACTGGACTCTTGAACAGTGGACATTCATCAAGGTACCAGACTCAGAGGTTTAAGGATCATGTGTATAGAGTTCAAATCTACAAACATACATCTGTAAACTGTTGAGTTGGTACTGAATTGACATCGACTAATAGTTTAACACTACTTGACTCGATTGAAATTATGTATTTGCCTAACTTAAGTGGAGTTAAGCCAAAAATGCACCATCCAATTACTCTGCAGCCTGGCTCACCCTAATCGTGGTGACCTGGCTTAACTGTTACTCCAATACTTCTTATATAAAGGACAATCTTGGGAGGAAGTGTATATTTATGGGGAGAGGGATGAAGAAGGGGAATTACAAAAAGTGACTTATGACCATGCCATACCAAATATCAAGTTAGCTTGGAATGTTGATTGTCGGCGTGAATAAAAGTTGCCTTTAAGAGTTGGAATACTTGATTCAACGTTCATTAACCAATACATATAATTTAACTTCATTAGACTTTAGCGTATTTACACCAACTCAACAGTACTCTCCACCATACCAGGAAGAATCAAATGTACGTCATAGTTTTCAATGGTTATCAAGATCAAGCTAATTTATAATAATCAATTCATATTTAACCATTTCCACAATACTCATTTACAATCACACATTTTCTTTAGTACAAATAAACAATATATGTGGCTTAGATATGTCGATGGTACATTCGTTGTCTTAAACACAAGCAACTTAACTTTACTGTCTTCAAAACAACAGGAAGAACTTCAACAAATTCTCAAACTAGACAAAATAAAAACTTTCTACAAAATAAAAAAAACATTATTTGTAATAGTTTAGTTTAAGTAAAACGTTATATAACAGTTGAGTCTACAGACTAGACTATTAAATGTGATGTATTCTATTCTATGGACAGTTTCCAAGAAAATGTTTTAACTTGTATTTAAAAATATTTAGGTCTCTGTAAGATGTAATGAAAGTCCCCACGTCTATTGTAATTCAGTCTGTTTGAAAATTAATGCACAATAAGCCTAATCAAATCGGACGATGATTATGTATGTATATGTGTATAATCAACATAGAATCTGGCAAATGTGTGCATCGGTTCAAGTTGTTATACCTCTATGGCACCATAAGATTAGCACTACCGCCATTAGTAGAAGTTGCTACAATAAAATAAAATACTAATAGTAACAAGGAGTGTGAACATATAGAATATGGTTCAGGAAACGTAGAAAGTAAGCTATCGAATAATTTGAAGCTCATGATTAAAGGGAGGATAATGAATGAATACATCTGCGCCATTGTGACCGATTCTAGGCCATGTCACTCAGTGTTTCTAGCCACTAGTTACGGTAATCGCGAGGACCCCATCCAGGTAGTCTTCAGCTACCGACACGACTCAAATCGGCAGTTAGTGACTTCACGAACTGATGCTATGTTTTAGATTGGCCGCCTCTAACTCTCTTCTATCCTATTCCTATATCAGCCAACATTGCACGTCGAGGTAGACGGTGGTTGGGCACGATAATTATTCAGTATCCGACTTTAGGAATATCAGCCACAGTAGAAAACGCTTGTAGATGTTGTAATGAGTAAGTATATTACCTAAATTTATATATAACGCTAATTTACGGGAACCAATGATGTTCGACTGGAGTTATGTTAGGTTCTATTAAATAAATAAATGTAGTATACGTAATATCACCTATATCACTTTGACTTCACGTACATATACAAATCATCAGAGGTACAAGAATGGCTAAGTCGTTAAGCCAGATTGTATAGATCTATATTTGAAAGCAACAGGTAATCCAATTTCAAGCATCCCGACAAGGAAAAACGAAATGTTTTAAGGAAAATAATTCAATCATACCTTGGATATACTTACCACAGAGTAGTGTACCATTAGTAAAAGTTACTATGATCAGAGACAGTAAGGGCCTTTACACCACAGAGTTGCAATATATTGATCTGAAATATAATCGTATGTCCAAATAATCGTAATTTCTACGGTGATTGTCATTGTTGATCATGTATTGGTGTCAATGATCGTTTTGTACTGTTTAACTTAATTCAGTTCTGTTCGTTAGAGCAGACATAATACTCGTTACTCATAATTTCACGTAATGGATCTAGAAGAAATATCAATAAAGGCATCTTTATTAGACTTTATTGCTGTCCGTCAAACTATTGATATTTGTAATTGCTGTACAAATATACATGTGTTATAGTGATTGAGTTGTTTCCACTGGTTCAAAAGTTTTATAGATAATCTTGCTATTGCTGTTCTGCATAATCGAATAGTGAGTAGCCTCTCGAAGTTTGGTGGTGACATAGTATCCTAATTCAATGGATCTGGTCAGTGAACATCGATCTAATCAAACTTGACAGCCATACACATCTAATGCTGAGATTTGTATTATTTTAATATCCTCTTCAGCTTGACATGTAAAATATGACTATCACTAATGAATGACAGCTACTTGTGTGTGTACTCCCCTACCCAGCCAGTTTCCTATTATTGTTGCTTTTGTTTCGTATTGAAGCAAATTGTTTAATTGATCAATTGTGCTATTAGGTTTTAAGTGTATATAAGTGAATGACTGAACTATATGCATACATATGACTGCCGACTGGGGGGATATATCAATATGTGCTTATAAAATCCGGCTTAAGAAATTAGTAGCAGTATTGAAGGGGTCAGACATATGACAATAGAACAACTACCTTGTGTTATCGTCCATGATAATGGTTCTGACTAAGTCGTTATTCATATTAGTCAAACCTTAGAACACAACAGCCACTTATCGATCAAATTGCAATATAGTCTTTAGTTTAATTGGTTATATATAGAAAATACCTTATACTTTGGTAAGAAACCATGAAGTTCAGCTTCTCGTTAGTTGGCATTTGGTATTTAGGTATACGTGACAGAATAGTTTAATGATAATGTCGAAGACTGTAAAACTAGGTAACCTAGTTTCAAATCCCACAGGAAATACCAGGACTTTCAAGGTTTCAGTGAGTCAATAAGTGTCAACTAGAACAGAATCTGTGTCTATGAATGTTTGTCGACTAATTGCAATTAGTTAATACTTCATTTTAATGTTGTTTACAAACAAATAGTTTTGTATCCTGAGTTGCACATGTACTAGAATATTGCCGGTGTACATAACACAGTCAGAACTTCCACATTTAAACAGTGATTAGCTCCATCATAAACTATAATTAATGCATCAGTATGAAAGTCAGATCTACTAATATAAACTCTTATTGAGAAGATACAAAGTAGATTATAAATTGATTGAAGTTGAAAAGGTGAACTAACAGATTCCCATTCAGTAGTCACACATCATATTTACTAATCATGTTCTGTCTTTATGGACTATTCAACCAAATGGTTTTCCAGTATATTTACATCACCTCGTTGTTGACACTGACATCCTGGTCAGAATGTCACAGTATTTCAAATTAACAATAAGTTTCTTCTAGGATCAATGAAGTAAATCTAGCAGTTGAAACTAGAAAGTTTATTTCGTTCTATTGAATACTGATCATCTTCTATTATTATCTATTTTGAGACTCGAACTCAGAGCTTTCTCATGTCAAATACCCATCATTATTATCTATTGAGTTACTGTATTTAAATAAGCCTTTATATGTACAATAGGCCTAGATAATATTCTAGACTAAGTTAACAATTGTAACCACTGTAGATTATGATATTTTTCTGCATAGTAACACATTATCAGAGAGTGAAATAACTTGACTGCTTTCTTCGCTTAAAAAAAAAAACTAGTAACAACATTTAAAAATCAATTCATTGTATAAAGTAACATTTTGAAATATCAATAGTATCTAGACAAGTTATGTTGTTACTATTCTTTTATGACTTCATATTGAAATTAATGTATGACATAAGTTTTACATATGCCCATATATGATGATAATAAAAATATATTTCCCACCACTCTTCGTCATTCTTCCCACCTCCCCCTGTCATTGATTTTTTTCCATGTAATACATTACAATTTAATTGATAATCTTTATTTTATTACATAAACTAGTGGTTATGTAATTGTCTTTTTCTTATTCATCCTACAACATATTACATCATTATTCAATTGAATCAATATGACAATTCACAATTGAATTAAGCATCATGTGGAATTCTTTTCAGTAATGGTAAAAGTAACATTTTAACATTCTACCTTAATAAGAAACATGCTTAGTAACAATTTGTTTTTTTTTCATTATTTCATAGATTTTATGATAGAACATATTTAGAATAGAATGTGAAGTTTTTCTTTTTTTGAGGTTGTTACATTAGTTAATGTTGATCTGTAAATGTATGTATAGGCAACAAATGACAAATGATATTCTTAATCGTCATAGATTAATCTTAGTTAGTTACTATTAACACTGTTAGACAGTTGTATTGTCTTAATATGTAGATCCTTATTGTCAAGAGAGATAGAACATAATGCCATTTGGGCTTCGTGGTGAACACTAGACCATTATCAGCATTGAGCCAATGGTAGTATTTCCGGGTCAATGTATTAACGTTATGGTGTGACTGTCACTTATTGTCGTTGGTAACAACTATCTAACTGGCTCCCAATGATACTCACCAGAGTTCATTATGTGACGGGTAAAGAAAACAAATCAAAAATAATCTCCATAAAACCTTATCATCTTAATATGACGCTGTTTGTAATTGACACGGATTATATTTGACTAGGTACCCTAGAAAACCAGACAGCACTGATAGACAGCAGTTTTGTTCTTGCATGGGACTCCCTGATAGTTCAAAACCTCAACTAGAACAACAATTCCAACCAATAGTCTTCAGGTTAGAGAACGTTTAACCTTCCCTACTAGTGGAATAGTCGGCGTTCAGCGGTAGAATTCTTACTTTCATTAATTTGTAATATAGCTCGGCAATCATCAATTAGTGACTAACCTCAGGATGTTGTTGAAGTCCTAATAAGATGTTGTAACTGATGGCGTCCAAACTTGTCTTGATTGAGTCATTTATCACCAGTGATAATGGATGATCGTCACATCATATCACAAATTGGTGGGAGTAGGAATTCTATGATTGGATGTTGAATGGTTCAATGGTGCAGTTGGTTAAGCGTCTATCGTGAGACCTAAATGTTTTGGTTTGGATTTGTTATGGGAAACGAGTGTGCACATTACTGGTGAGTCCCACATTGGGAAGAAATAGATATCCCTGATCATCAACTGTACCCTGTCTTCATCAAACTGTGACGAATCAAATCAGCTAAAACTAACACTAATCTCTACAAACCACCTTATTTCAATGGTTAGTTTCACACTAAATTACTACCTAATTAACTGTTTATAATTATTACGCAATAAAGAAGAGTGAAAACACGTGAAATTAGATTCGAGATTATTTTTTTATTGAGGTTGATGACATAAGAAATAAAGAATGAAGAGTAAGCTTGGAATAGTCAGTTGTTTGTAAGCAGTAATTATACAATAGAATTAAAAAGAAAAATAAGAGATAGAACTAGCTTGATAGCCAAAGAAGAGAGAGAAGAAGTGTTATGTTGGATCACTAAAGAAGGGTGAATAACTTCCAGAACTGTGTTTTGGAAGACTAATTCATTTATTCTGATCGGGAGTAATGTTAACATTACATCACTGTTATTGTTACGTTTCTCTTATCTTATCCTCCCGTTTAGTATATCTGATGTTATTATATATTTTCTCTTACTATGGACAATACATAATTAGTTGTGTACAAGTTACCCCTCCCCATTCACTACCACAATCTCTTCTGTTTCGTATTAATGTAAAATCTCTAATTGTTTCGCTGTGTGGTCTGAATTTGTGTCTATATAAAGGCATGATTGAACTACTATACAATCGAATTGGATTGGATTGTGTCTGGCTCATAAATCGTTGTTTTCTCAAATCCGGTTTGGGGGACTGGTAGTCGCGGGGCAGACGTGTCCATATTCTGATTGGCAATTAACAAGGCCACTGTGTATTTTTTCACAATACATAACAAGAAGTATAGACATTTTTTGAATGCAAAGGTTTGATTTATTGATAAGAATGACTATGGTTTCCTCTGTTTTAAGAGTCTACATTTAAAAGCAAAGATAGGTTGATGGACACTCTGTATGTTATGTTGAAGGCTATACTGTCATTGATTTGTTGCTCTACATTGACTAAATATTCAAGGACTGAACTTCATATAGTCTTGCGTTGTTATTCAGTAAATCAAAAAGGATGATGCTCAAAAATGCCTAGTCATAAATCTAATACAACTGTCTTTATATGAGTAGTTCAACTGATAAATACACACTGAGGTGGTGGACATAAATAGTCTGTACTTAATTCAAGACATCGAAATTGAATGGCTAATCAACAAAGTGCTTAATCTAACGGTACTAATTGCATACCTCCTTTCTTGCAAATACTGTGATTATGTAATCAGTCTCAAACATCAACTAACTTTACATTCCGTTTACCAATAATCATACCTCTCATTATTATTATTACTTTAAGTGCCACCATTTACAGGTATTGATTTTGATACAGATGTAAAGTGAGCAAATCTTAATTAATTTCATTGCCTTAGTTACAGTGATTAACATTGTTTAAGTGATTTTTCATTAAGAACTAATATTACTAAGTGAATAAAGATCGACTAGAGAGTAATGACCAATTGATGCATCGTTTATCATTCATTTCGAATGATTGATTTACTGAACATGAATATATATCTAGTCTTAGTTTGATACACTTCTAGTTAAGTATTGGATGTATTGTTGATTAACATTGAGTGATCAGTGAGTATCCCATAACTGTATCACAGGACCTGTAATCCTTAAGGTCAAAAAAGAAGGAAAAGACTAAAGAACACAATGCGCCGGGAATTAGAAGCAGATATGAAAAAATGAACAATACTTGGGAAGAAGTAGACATGAAAGCTCAGGACAGAGTTGGTTGGAGAATGCTGGTCAGTGACTTATGCTTCACATGAGGTAACAGGCATTGATTGAGTGATTGAGTGATCATCGACTAATGAGACCTAATATCAGATTTTTGTTCAACCTTTTGCTGTAATCAAGTGTTATAGGGCTAATACTCGACAGGTGCTTATTAGAAAGACATAACTGGAATCTAGAATAATTTCTATAGATTATCATGATATTTAGGTAGATTACAGTTTTCTGTTGAATGCACCTAACAAAGTAACTGTAAATTTATGCTGTAAATTCATCATAAATCTAAATAACATGTTGAAGTAAATATAAGAAACTCATTTCTAAACTGAAAATACTAAGCTTGAATGTTACTGTGTCAAACAACAACAAGAGCATCACAGTGAAACTATTTATCACACGGAATCAGACATCACTTAAATACATCTAGAAGAGTTGTAAGTTGTCTCCATCGTGTTATTTTTAAAGAATTCATTTAAAATATTCTCGGCTACTACGAAGAAGCGGTTGAACCATTTCCTTCATGACTGAGAAAAGTTCATAGTAGATCAATAACATTTTCTATTTTGCAACTCGTAGCAGATTCAGGATAATCAGCCTCAAGCCGATAATTTATCATAACTCACTAAATCCAGTCGCATATACTAACAAACTTTAATCTTAAAGTTCTTTACTTAATACTAAGCCTTAGTCATTCATAATGTGAATTCCTAGTTGTATATACAAGAACAATTTGTTAGATTGCCTTCTATATCATAGCTCCCCTTCATTGTTCACTTTGTCTTTATCGTATTGTTTTGCTTCATCATATTTTATTCCTACTTTTAATCTTACTACTCACTAAATCCATAATAATATCAGTAGTAGTGGTTATTGATAATAGTGTCAAAAAAGAAGCGATCACCGCAGAACCAGAGAGTCCTGAGTTCGATTCCCGATAGGGTCATGGATGCGCACTACTGAGGAGACAAATACTAGGACGAAACAACCATCCAGTGATTCCAGGTGATCAATGGTTGTCTGATTCAAATCAATTCGTGATATCACAAAAAATTGGCACTTAACTATCTCCACAGACCCCCCCCCCCAACTAATTGAAACAAGAATATGTTAATCAGTGAAGAGTTCCTCAAATTCATCTGAAACTGGTACAGTCGCAAATATAAGCATGTTTCATTATAAAAAAATCAATGAATTTATTTATTAATTATATTAAGTAAGTTAGCATAGCAACAATTGAAACAGCGCACTACTTATAAACAATTTGAAAATATGGTTGAGTATTCATTAAAATGTGTCATAGAAACTAGATTAGGACTAGCAAGTAAGAAATTTTATGACATGAAAAGAGAGAGGGTTTTGGTTGGTAGACGCGAACGCCAGTGAAGTATGCCTAGTTGATAATCCGTAACTGACCTAAGCCCACTCATACCTAGGCCGACAATAGAAGAACCAGAATTGGGGACTGGAAAACGGAGAACTGAAGACAACGGAAACGTACTGTATTTTAATTATGCCTTTATGTATACATAAAATCAGGCCACATAGTGGACCAATGACAAATATAACATTGATACAGAACAACAAAAACAGTGGCAGTGAATGGGTACAACTTGTACACAATTAAGTAAACGTAGTTCATAGTAATGAACAATATACTAAGAGTAAATATACTAAACGAGAGGACTGGGCAAGCGGAACATAACAGTCATAGAAATGAAATATTTAAATTGTCCAGTTATAATAATTGAAATAATGTTCTAGGGCATAGCTCTCGAAGATAGTCAATCTTATTTAGGTGCCCAGCATATCATGAAAACAGTTACGTAACATGCTAAGATAATGTGTATTTCAAAAAAACAAGGATGAAATGTGTTGAAAAATGAAAATAAGTTGATTCAAGGTAAAAGGTTAGTAAGTGAATAGAGTAAAATAGTGATGATCTTTGGAGAAAAAATGTCTCTGAATTTAAGACTAACGAAAAGTAGAGACCGAACAATATAGAATTCTGGCTTCAGTAAATGGTATACACATGGTTTCATCAATCAAAAGTAGACAAAAGACTAATCTTCTTGATAGGCTTTAGATGATTATATTAATGGATTTAAACGAAAATTACGTTTTGATTAAATAGGTTATTTTCTTAATATGTTCTGTTAATGTGCTTCTTACTGTTGCACTTGTATCTCATCGCAACCATGCTGAATGATATTCTTAAACTCTTTTGAACAGAATCCTCATCGAACAACCTATATAATGAACTCCACAGTAATATATGAATTGATAAATGAATATTAAAATGCTTGGAAACAGAAGCTCATCCTTCAGATTGTTGTTAAATAAGAATCGACAAGATAACAACAATCTTCAAGTCACTACAAGGAATGTTATTTTGAATGAATTAGGAATCGTTCTTTTCAGGTTTTCTTCATTATTGTTAGAATTATCATAATATCACGATGACTGTATTTAACTAGGTTTATCTTTCGTTGTTTACACGTATTCTTCCTAATCTAACGATATGTTACTTCTTCATTTCTCTGATTACATATTTTTCATGCCTAACATATCCCCTTCCTTCAATTAGTAAGTAACTACACTCTATATCACGAATAAGTGGAAGTGGGATTTCTGCAGTTAGGCACTGACTATCTCACTAGTGGAGAGGTTTAACTGTCCACAATCTAAAGGTTTTGAGTTGGATTACTGAGTGAAATCGTAGGGGTGCACTACCGAGAAGCCCCAAATTACGATGGACCAGCTGTTTGGCAGTACTTTCTAGTTCCTGATGGTACTCAGCAAATTTCAATCTTCGACAAATTTAATCACCCAAAACTTAACACCAATCACCAACTTATGTCAATAGTTAGTGTCACATTTTCTTTTCGTTTTATTAATAAAAAAGATTTTTAAATAGTACTTGATTAGTTAGTAGGTTTATGCTTGTGTATATCTGTGTGTACGTTGTTTTCCAGGTAGAGGATGATAGTTGAGGATTGGAAAGCTAAATAAATCAATTTTCATCTTAAGAAAATTTTATCTCTCATTTAAGTTTAATTGATTGAATTAGTCACCGATTGATATTGGCAGAGTACCAATGAAAACCCGAGATCACACAAAAGTTGTTTCGTCCTAGTATAAGACTCATCAACAGTGTGTACCCTTGATTTCACCCCAATGGATTTTAGTTGACGAACACCTAACCATATCAACATCAGTCTGTGATGAATTTAGTCAACTTCAACTTAACACCAATTTCCACAAACTATCTGAATTCAATCTTTGATTAGTTTCATGTTTTTATTTCTGATCAGCATTGATTGGCTATAATGGTTATTTTTTGCGGACAGTTTAAGAATCCATCTTGATGTACCGATCTTCTACTTACTCAAACACCTACCCACCCCTCTATCATACTATACTGTAATTAGTTTAAAAAGTTCAATTTGCTTACTTATTATTATTAAATTACTTACTTATACATAAATTCTTAAAAAGTATACTCATAGAACATTCAAATTAGATTAGACTCATGCAACGTTACTATAGCAACTGTTTACTAATACAAAAATTTATTAATATAATAAATATTTTCTCCAAATTATCTTTATAATAGACTTAAATGTTGTTTATTCTAGAGTAGAATTATATTATCGAATAAACAGTTGTATCATCAAGTAGTTATGTAGTGTTGTTGTTGTTTTTTTTACAGAGACGGGGGAGGGGAACAGGGGTTGGATAGGGAGGGAAAGCGGGAGTTTGTTCGTGGATAAGTGTTTACATTTCAGTTCGCATAAAAACTAACATATCATTATATAATAACAAAAGTAAATAGAAGGCATATATAACTCTCAGAAAACATGCTTATTCAATTCCATTGTAGAAGAATAAAATTATATTGGAAATAATCTTACTTATTGATATGTAAACAATTCCAACTATTCATCTGGTTGTCTGATTCGAAATTCTACAGAATAAAGAAATCAAAGTTATATATAAGAGATCAGCTAACCAATCCACTTGTCCAATAAGACTTATGTGATATGAAAGTGTGTGAGGACATTAGATGTGATCAAATAGTGACTTTATGTGTATGTTAATGTTCTAACTTACTTGATGTTGTTCTTAATGGCATTGATAAGTAAAGCCATAGGCTATCCGTAAAGGCAATTTATACGATTAGATGAACTGAGTTGAAATGGTTTGTGATGATACGTAATAAGCGATAGGTGATTGGATTCGTCACAGAGTGAGGTTGACAGGGTGATCAGCTCATTACAGACGAGCTTCAGGAAGTTCCTGAAGTTGTAGTAAGAAATCATGACTGATGGAGTTCAAACTTTTCGAGAGTGAGGCAGTTATCACCAATGATAATGACTAATCATCAAGCTGTCACAAATTGATAAAATTGAAAATTCTACCACAATGAAAACCAGGGAGCCCTATTAAGCGGGTGTTTTATTCTAGTCTGGGACTCTTTAGTAATAGGCACCTTCTATCCAACAAGATGGACCAGCCCAGAACCTTCAGGTTGGTGAATACTGGGGCAGTCGGTACCCAAATGTAGATATCTCACTTCCATCGAATTGTGATATCGCATGATGATCATCTATTGTTATTGGTGGTAACTATCTCACTCTAGAGAAGTCTGAACTTCACTAGTCATGACTTTCATTACAACTTAAAAAATATCTTGAAGCTACTCGATAGTGAGACGATTGTTGTAACCGAATTAAGGTGGTTTTGTGGTGATAGGTACTATGTCAAACTTCACACTGTCCTAGTAGTTCAGATGGTTAAGCGTTCACCAATTTATCTGAAGACTCTGGGTTCCATATCATGGTGTAATAGAAAGTGGTCATTGGTGAGAAATTCCATACTATGACAAAGAGGCTGTTCACTGCTCCCTGGTTTTCTGTGTTATCCAACCAACATCAATTAATGACGAACAGAAACAACTAAAATTCATACCTGTTTCTGATATAATAGGTAATATCAGTGAGGTAGATATTAACAATCGAGATATCGTCATCATCATCATCATCATCGATGTCAATCAAATTTATTTTATGATATATTTCGTGAAACAGTTATCACTGATGACAATTACTACGCAATAATGTGAAGTGACAATAGTTGTAATTCCGAAGCACTAGATGTTGAATCAGTAGTCTAAATGATAAAGTTCTACCTATAAGAATGGAAGGTTTTAGGTCTCAGCATTGGAGCAGTTGCATAAAACTACTATCATGAGTATCAAAAGCTCGAGTATAATAATACAGTACATCAATAAAAGCGAGTACAATAAAATCAGCCATTATTAAAGGTGTTCTGTATAAAAGCAATCATGAAAAATACAGTAAAGTTATTCTTTTTGGAGCATAACCGGATTAAGTAAAAAGTATCAAGACACTGAAGATGTACACTATCAACTAAAGTAAATGATTAAAGATAAAAAGAGTAGAACATATACGGAATATTGCCTGACGAGACAACGGATTACAATGTTGAACGAAATATGAATTTGTTACAAAAAAGCCCATTGGATATAGTTATATCTTAGATGAATCTATGGATGGTACTAGATAAGGAATGAACATGATAAACGATGCTGTAGCTTTATAATTAGAACATGTCTAGAACCTTCTGTTGATTCATCATGGAATGAAATTAATCAGTCACTGTTGCTATATGTACATTCTGAGTGTGTTGCCTCCATATAGAAAGAAATCACAGATATTGTCTGATACGGTGTGTGACAGGCAAGCGGAATCCAGGATGGTTGTTTCGTCCTATTTGGGGCTCTCAGCTAGATGTACTTGTGCATATCCGTTGCACAAGTGTGTCTGTGTGGACTCAGTAGCTTAATGGTGAACGACGTGGAGTTTGGCACGTAGCAAGCTGAGTCCGAGCCCTGATGTGGGCATAAACACGGAGATGCAGGTACATCTAGCTAATGAATCCCGTCCTGGATTCCACTTCCAAGTCACAAATCAACCCAAATCACACTGTGGCTTCAGCAATGTAGTATAATTATGTTACTGTTATGTAATCAAATGAACAACAAAAGTATTATTTTATTTAGTACTGTATTTAGTCAGTGATTATAACTAATTAATAATATTTAACTTTATTAATATTTCAATGGTATTTACAAATTCAGTGAAACGAAACTGTTTATTGTATACGAGGATCACTGCATTACCGAAATGTTGTAACGTTTTAGTAAAAAATAAGAATCAATAAACGCTTGTTGTAGGACTTAAAGTAAACACTGGATTAGGAGGTGAAATGGCTCTAGTTTGGTCAGGGACACTAGCTAAGAGTGGAACATCGTTAGTCGGATTGCAGTTGGTCGAGTTGCATTATTACCTGTAGAGTATAAGATTCGCATAGATTTCTTGTACCACAGTGTAATGTCGATGACTGATTTCTTTTGAACCTCATAAAGTGTCATAGGATTGACAGAAATCCGCACTTGCCGTACTTCTTCAGGAATGCAATCATCTAGTAGTGTGTTGACGTACCCATACAATGTGTCCTGAGATATTATGTCGGGCACGAAAAAATACTTCTCTAAGCATGAAAGCCAGAGAACTGGAACATACGACACAAAAGAAGGGATAGGAATGACGATACGGAGAGACATACTTGTATATATGATATGTGATAATATGTACCAATGAGAATAAATGAAAAATAAATGGACTTGCCAACAATTGCAAGGAAAACGACGGTCAGATAGAGATAATTCAGAGAAGTTTTCACCGAGGTGGCGTGTTCTCGGTTCGAGCTTACCAATATATAGAAATATGAACCACCAGTAATGCTTGTTAATACTGGATTAACAAAGTACTTTGCTCAGTAGTTATATAGTTCTAAATTATCTATAAATCAAAAGACAATCAATCGACTAATACACCTACATAAACAATTGAGTAAGTGTGTATAACAGAAGTCGATCATGATGAGTTTATGAGAATTAGGTTGGAACACAGTATGAATCCAACGAGAGAAGATTCACGAGAGGCGCTAGCAGTAGGTCACCTTGAAATTGAATTCAGTCGTAGATGTACAAAATGTTATGTCGAGAGTTATGGCGTCTGCTACAACCTGACAATGTATTAATAATTAGAGCATAAAAACAAGGATCAATGAAGAAAGTCTATTACTTAAGGTATGCACTTTCTGGTTGTTGATATTCACAATTGCTGTTGATGAATCAATATTCTTAGATGTCCATAATGAGTAAATTCTAAGTAGTTGGCAAGGCATGTTCTGTTTTCTTCCATCTAAATACATTAAAATCATTGAATGAGCATTAACCATTGGATAGATTGTTTATAAAAATGAGTGATACACGTGAATTTGTAGAATTCCAATCAGCAGAAATTAAAATTTCTGAAAACTTTCTCAAAATGTATCAACACCCTGTCTCAGAATATCAAATTCACTTTAGAAAGTGGAAGTGAACACAATGAGTTACCATTTTTAGACTGCTTAGTAAAAAGAAATTTAAATGGAACTCTTAGTCTGAGAGTTTATTGTAAATCCACACATTCAAATAGATTTCAATTCTGCACATGCATTCAATGCAAAAATATTCCTGTCTCCCTCAAGTTATTCAGAGGAGCCAGTAGACTCATTGCATCAGAAAATGACAAGAATATAATCAGCATCTTACGATTCAATAATTTTCTAATGAATATTATTAAAACGAAACGACCTATTACTACCTAGTAGTAAATCAATTGGAATATCATGGATTGTTGCAGCGGTTCAATTTTATCGCCATAACACAACAGATGAATTGCACAGATTTCTAAAACAACACGGAATTCAAACATTCTACAAAACTACCAACACTATTCGAGGTGTATTGGTTAAAATAAAGGACAAGATCCCTTTCATCTCTACACAGAATCGTGTCTATAGGCTAGATTGTGTCGATTGTGATGATTTCTATGTTGGAGAAATCAAAACTAGTGCCAAAAGAACATGAAAGCTACACTAGACGACCTCCTAATGATCCTCTTGAACTTGAAAAATTGCAAATTAAATCAGCAATATCAGTCTGCACATGCTATCTACCGCAACCATATAGTCGATATCAAAAATATCCAAATTATTCAAAAAGGTTTTTCCAATGATAAGGAAAGACAAACAGCTGAAGTGCTTCACATATTGTTAAATCCAACTGCACTTAACAATATGGAAGGTCTTTCTATCCACCTAACATGAACTTTCTATCCAACTGCCCACAATTAAAGTACATCAAATTTCACATATTCACATATTTTCCTTTCACATCACACTAACATTTACATACATGTTCTCATTTCAAAGCACCTTGACCCATATGACTTGACATGACACGATCAAACTTGCATTTTGATTGTACGAACCGGTTTTGATTTGTTCCATTGTGTATTATTTCATCTTGTATTAAATCAATTCGATTATTCATTTTCTCTCAGAAGAAGTGACTTACACGAAGCTGCGAAACATCAGAAATGTTAATTTCAATTCATTGGTATTTACCAAAAACAAAGCATATCACTCATTTGATAGTTGTTCTATTCACTTATAAAACAACTGAATATGTTCATTCATGACTATGCCAAGTATCGAATCTATAATGTAACATAATACTTGAAATCCAACAATTTCTATAATACCTAATTCAACAATCTAATAACTTCTAGTGATAGACTTCAAAAGGTAGTCCTGAATAACTATAATGTGAAGATACAATATTGAATAATTCTAGTCATAGTATACTGTGAATTGAGTGCAAACATTGAATTCTAACTTAATAATCGTCAAGTTTGTCAATTTAATCATAGATGAAGTATAGGTTGTATACTGCTCTTATGAGATCTCCTACTATGATGAAACAACTATTCAAAGTATTAGGATAAACTTGTATATAACCGTTGATATGTTATAGACTGAAGCTGGTCAGTCATCGTTGCTATATGTGCATTCTGAGCGGATTGCCTCGATATAGCCAATTTTTCACAAGTATTATATAAGTCTCAGTAGTCTAGTGGTGAACGCGGTGGCGTTCGACACGAAACGAACTGAGTTCGAATCCCAGTATGAACATCAATATTGGGATGCAGGTACATCCAGCCGGTGAGTCCCAAATAGGACGAAACGCGCGCCCTGGATTCCACTTGCCAGTCACAATCCAACTTATATAACTATTCAAAGTATCTTGATTATAAATAAATGTCTAATAATGTTAGTCTATGATAGGAAACATTAAGTTTTCCATATTCTTGATAGTAATTTTCTTAGTTATTTAACAATAGTAATATATTAATTCTATAGTAAATAACAATAACATAAGTTTGTATTGCATACTACTTTCAATTTCTTAAGTAATTTACATATTTGATTGAATATATCACAGATTGATGTTGGTAGGGTACCATTGAAAACCAGAGAGAACTGGACAGCTGTTTTGTTCTAGTGTGGAACTCCTTATATATGCATATTTCAAAATACACTCTGACAAAATATAAAACTTTCTTTTTTCAATATAACTATGCATTACCACCTGTTTATTGTTGGTTATTACATTGACATAAGTTATCACCTATTGTGATAAGTTATGTAATAATTGTAAAAAAAAAGTATGTTATAAGTAGTATTGTATTACAATCTATGGCTTAGATTGTAAATTATATAACATAGTAGATTATTTAAATGGAGAGAAGAAACCAACTTCCAGCTGAAGAGGAAATTAGGAAAAGACGTTGAAAATGAATAGGATATACATTGTTGAAATGAACAGATTGTATCACGAGACAAGCATTAACCTGGAGTACTGTTGGAAAATGGGAAAGAGGAAGGCCAAATAACACACTGCGTCGAGAATTGGAAGTAGATATTAAAAGAGTGAACAGCTACTGGAAACAGCTGTAAAGGATTGCTCAGGACAAAGTTGAATAGCGATTCCTGGTGAGCGGCCTATGCTCCTCTATGAGGGGTAACGAGCGTAAGTAAGTAAGATTGTTTGAATAAGTTGAAACATGTTTCCATAATTCATCATCATCATTATATAAACAACATTCTATTTCTGTTCGTACGATAGAATGTATTGAATAGTTGACTTGTTCAAGCATGGAACTAACAGTGTTCAGACATGATTCAATCAAGTATTAGTTTTAAAACGTGGGATACTGAAACTTCTCAGTGAGAGAGTAATGATCATATCACTCGATTATCATCCAATGGTTGACATTCTGAATAATTCCTGTTAGTTCATGATGTGTATTGTTCGATTTTATCTATTCTCATAGTTAAATAACTGAATTGAGCATAATATAGCTGGATCCCACTGGTCATCATTTACTTTTAAAGTCAGTTATTAGTATTTGTGGCTTAGTAATGTAGTTAGTAATGTATTAGTTCATCTTCATAACCCAAACAGTTGTCTTGTCTTCGTTAGCCATACACTAAGAAGCTGGCATTCAATATGTCAACAAATCAGTGACTATTCATGACAGTTAACTTGTGATATTCACATGTTTAGACTTTAGTACATAAACAAGCATAGACGATTATTGAACTGACTAAGATGAGTACACGAATGAGCATATTACTAACCACTATTAATCAATAGAATAGAATTAATTATTAATGAATAAATGAATGGGGTATACGGATACTACATGATATATAGGTGTATCTATATATGAACACAACTAACATGTTGGTTAAAATGTTGCAGATATATACATATTCAATACAGACGAAACTACGAGGCAATAAAGTAGTGTCATGCCGTTAGAAGGGGTTGGCACGATCGATTTATATGATCACGTGATTGATGCAACGCTCACTAAGTCATAATAGCCAACGGCAATGAGAGTTTCTAGCTGGTCACCGTACGTCTTCCCGGTACCTACGTAGTCCCAAGCCGGAAATAGAGAGCATGATAGATGAACCAACAAGACAGAATCATATCGTATTTCATACTATCCTCTATAAATACATAGAATTAGATCATATCGTCAACCAATTAGAAAACTGACATTTATACAAAATAAGAGTAACAGTGACTGTGAACTGGAGTAACGTATACACAATCATTTAACCATAGTTCAGAGATGAGAAATGCTACACAAACAATTAATGCGTTAAACAGGAGGATAGGGCTAAGGTAACGTAATAATAAATGTTCACTTTATATACAATCAAAAATAATAAAATAATTAGTAGAAAAGCAGTTCTCGAAGAGAATCAATCTTCTTTAGGTGCTAAATATAATGATTAGAGTTTAGGTGATTACATAATAAGAAGATTCAAAGATGGTTGGTAACACTTGAGTGCATGATTTGAATTAAGTACAGTGTTATTCAACTTAAAACGTGATATGATGACATAATGAAATAAATAACAGTCTAAATAAGATGATGTAACGAAAAAACTTAAGTATGATCTTAAGCGAAAGTTATTGACGTAATAAATCGAATTTGGAGAAAGAATAATAACAATGAAGCAGTGACATAAGAGTTGAGTTACCAAGATAAAGAAAGGTTTATAAGTGTATCCTTTTGGACATATAAGTTTAGTTTCAAGCTCTTATTAGCAATTACTTCAGCATATTTTAGAAGATCTGCAGTTTTTTTTGTTCGTTGAACACTATAGAGGATTTAGTGATATTAATCGGGTATTCTGTGTCAATCAAATGTTTCAATGCTCTAAAGCGTAGATTTTTTAGGAGCATATACATTAAAACGTCGGATGGCTCTTCTTTCTCTTCTGCCAATGTAATTGCTTTTGCAGGTACACGTATGTTTATACAGCTGGTGGTAACGCAAGAAGAATATCTGTCAATTTTTGATTGATCCAGTGAACATGTTGTTTTGCATGATTTAACTAGTTTTACGACATCATGAATTCTCGTTAGTGCTGAGTTTAGTCTTCTCCTCATTGTTTCGACAATATTATCACCTTTAAAATCTAGTTGGATCAATGCAGACTGTTTTTTTTAAATTGTGTCACTTAATTTTGTTTATTATGTAACCACTTAAACTCTAAACATTGTTTTGTTGCCTGTTACTTTCTTTCGCATCGAATACAAACCTGCAATATTTTATCCAACATGTTAGTTATGTTCTGATATGCCAGTCACCTAATGAAGATTGAATATCTTCGGGAACTGTGCTTTAGAAGATTATTTCAATTATTATAACTGTGGACAGTGTTGACATTTCATTTCTATGACTGTTAAGTTCCCCTTATCCGGTTCTCTCGTTTCGTATATTTGCTCTTAGTATATTGTTTATTACTTTGAACTACGTTTACTTAATTTTGTACAAGTTCTCCCCATTCACTGTCACTATTTCTTTTGTTCTGTAGCAATGTTAGATTTATGATTGGTTTACTGTGTGGTCTGATTTTATGTGTATATAAAGGCATGATTAAAATATAATACGTTCTCGGTTCTCAGTTTTCGCTCTCTCTGTCTTCCTGTTCTTAATTCTGGTTGTCCTATTGTCGGCTTGGGTGGGTGAGTGGGCTTAGGTCAATCGTACATTCTCAACTAGGCACGCATCTTATTGGTGTTCGCATCCACTAACCAAATCACTCCTCCTCCTCCTTCCTTTCTCCACGTCGTAACATATTCATATTATCTAACATGATTACATAACTTTGTTTCCAATCAAGTCTAAATCAACTTTATACATCCACCTTCTAGAACTTCTATAATAAAGCAAATCATCATTTAAGTGCTTTTTTAGTTATTTCTATATAGGATTTAAGGTCAGACTTAATAGGAGAAGCTTAGAAGATTCCTTTTAAGTGATCAGTATTGAATTTGAAAGTTTGTTTTTTTTTCTTTTTAAGTAATAATAGCTTTATTCAGTAGTATGTTTAGTACAGTATGAATTTTCAGCATACAGTGTCTCTTTTACCATGTGTACATACAATTGGATTTACATCAGTTCGTGTTCACGAAAGTAGCAACAACACAGTCACCATCACAATTTTATTTGTTGACAGGACGATCCTGACGAAAAATAGGAAATGTGATTAAACCACAGCTACGGTGTATGTTGAGACTAAACAGAAATTGCAACCAGGTAGTCCAATAAGAAGTCTATAGTTAAAACTAAGAATTTCAGAAGTAGACGTTTGATGAGTATTGCTCCTTTTTAATGCATGTTGCCAGGAAGCATATTGTCTTTGTTTAGATCAAACTGTATTATTCATGATAAGTCGTAAACATTTTGAAAAGTCGCGTGAGTACACAATTCGATTTCGGAACATGATTAAGCAGTTAAAACAAAACGAAAAATGTAACTTTTTAAGATATTTAGTAAAATGTGGTAGCCCAAGATTTCAAGCAGGCCGCCGAAATGAACCAATCAGTTTTATGAATTTATAAATAGTTTTATCCAATCAGAAGATAGTCATTAATGAATAAAATGACTAATAATGCACAAATTCTACATGAATAATGTAAATAATCAGGTTTTCTTTAGGTTTCTGTATCAGTACCTATAAGAAACTTTGCATTAGAAATAAGAAATATTCAAGTAAACAATCACTGTTTCCAATAAGTTTGTCATAAGTCACCTACGGTTACAAATCCGTGAAAACTTGATTACAATCACTTAAATATGGCCTATGTAAACAATGAATTGAGGTGGTTGTGCGAAAATTAGTAATTAATTTCGATGTATATATTAGTGATAGACCGATGTTAGTTAGGTACCAGTAGAAACCATGAAACATTACTAGACAGCTATTTCGTTTTAGTATGAAACTTCTCAGTAGGGTATATTCTTAATTCCGACAGTAGATTTAACATAGAATCTACAGGTTTCATGGCAAATGCTTGACTATATGAATCATTAGGCTAGTCTGAGTTCAATGTTATGATTACCACTTTCATCAACTTGTCATACACCGAAACAATCACCATATAATTTTTTCTTGACGTTGAAAATGAGTTTTTTTCTCAGTAAATTTAGCATAGTTTAGCATAGATATCACATAAATTCAAATCTGATTTGATTTGGGCATAATAGATTACCTCAGAATATCTATAAAGGTTATTCTTGGCAATTGTGTTTAACAGTGTTGGGGATGTTAGATCCCCAGAATTCTCTTAGTAACCTGTTATTTTTGTGATTTATTTGTGTAAATTTAAATTTCTTATTTTCGCGCCAGAAATTCCCCTTTTCACCTTCAGTTCGTGTTACCCACTTAGTGAGACGCTAAATCTTATTGGTTCGTTGTTTATTTTAGTACGCTATTTGTAACATTTCAAGGACGCTCTCTTTTTTTTGTATATATACGCATGAGATGTGTGAATGTTTGTTCGTTGCCGGCTGCCTGTGGAATTAAACGTTTTCTTGCTGACCTTTGGACTTCTCTCTCTAGTTAGCTGGGCTGGGGCGCTGCAAATAGCTTAGCTTCCAGGTTGCTGTGTTGCTGGTTATACGTTCGTTAGCAGAAACCCAACAAGTGGCGACGGGGCTGGTGTTAAAATGGATTCATCAAAAATAGACTTATTATGGGAGCAGCAGCTAAAGCTGATTCAAATGCTTGCGGACGCGAAAATTTCATCTACTTCCTCACCTAGCACATCCACTACCACTGCACCTTCAGTCGATGGCGTTGCAAGCAGCATTGCTGAGTTTCACTATGATCCTGATTCAAACATTACTTTTGATATGTGGTTTCGGCGCTATGAAGATCTGTTTAAATTTGATTTTGCAACGCAAGATGATGCTTGGAAAGTCCGGCTGCTACTTCGCAAGTTGGGTCCAAGTGAGTTAGACAAATACTGCAATTTGATCCTACCGCAGAACCCACGTGACCGCTCGTTTGCTGAAACTGTCCAGTCACTGAGTCAGCAGTTTGGAGACAATTCCTCCCTATTCAATACTCGTTACCGATGCCTCAAGTTAATTATGAACGAAGATAGTGACTTCCTTACTCACGTTGGCATCGTAAATCGCGAATGTGAACGTTTTCGTCTTAAATCTCTTACAGAAGATCAGTTCAAAGCCCTTATTCTTATTTGCAGTCTACAATCGCAGAAGTTTAGCGATATTAGAACACGGCTGCTATGTCGACTTGATCAAGATCCTAAATTAACGCTGTCTGACATCGCTAATGAATATCAACGTTTGATCAACATCCAGCGTGATACTTCTATGGTCCAGTCTGGTGGTAAATACAACTCTGAAGTCCACACGGTACGTCAGTCTTCTAATAATAGCACGCCTTCAGTTGTTGCATCCAGCTCATCACATTCTAACTTAGCTCTGTCATCGAAAACGAAGCCCCCAACGCCATGCTGGCATTGTGGAGCATGGCATTTTGTTAGATTCTGCCCGTACAAGCTCCATCGTTGCAGAACCTGTAACTCCATCGGTCATAAGGATGGGTATTGCAAACGCCAGAAGCTGCAGCAGCCTTCACATCGGTACAAAAACGTTAAGAAGCCTGCTTCACGACCTAGCAAAAATTCACTGAGTTTGCTTGCATCGTGTCATAGCTCTACCCCAGGTAAGAGGAAATTTATTACTCTAAATATTAATGGGTATATGTTTAGATTGCAAGTAGACACTGCTTCAGATATTACGATTATATCCCATAAATCTTGGATTAGAATGGGCAGGCCATGCATGGAGCCAACTACACAGAGGGCGCGTACAGCATGTGGTAATTATTTGCGCATGTTGGGACAGTTGAAGTGTGTTATATCCTTTCAGGATATAACGTTCACTGGGGTATGTTATGTTACGACAACTGATTTAAATTTGCTGGGATTAGATTGGTTTGACCAACTGCGCTTAGCCGACGTTCCATTAAGCACTGTATGCCAACTGGTACATCAAACCCTAGAGCCAGAGAACTACACGTCGAAGATATTGGCAGAGTTTCCATCTATCTTTCAACCTGGTCTGGGTTGCTGCTCTACAATGAAAGCTACTCTACGACTACAGCAAGGGGCTAAACCTGTTTTTCGTCCTAAGCGACCAGTGCCGTATGCAGCATTACCCAAAGTCGATGAAGAGCTCAATCGCCTACAGCAGCAAGGGGTTATCACGCCTGTTTCCTACTCTGCCTGGGCGGCACCGATTGTGGTTATCAAGAAGGCGAACGGCACAATACGCATATGCGCAGATTTTTCCACAGGCCTTAACGCAGCCCTTGAACAACATCATTATCCACTACCAGTTCCTGCAGACTTATTTACTATGCTAAACGGCGGAAAATTTTTCGCAAAGTTAGACCTTGCCGATGCTTATCTACAAGTGGAAGTGGCGGACGAGTGCAGAGAGCTACTGACAATTAATACTCATCGTGGGATGTTTCAATACAACCGTTTGCCATTTGGCGTCAAGACAGCGCCCTCCATCTTTCAGCAACTAATGGATACTATTTTAGCTGGCATCTCGGGGGTTGCTGCTTATCTCGATGATATCTTGATTGTCGCTACTTCGCCAGAAGAGCTTCATGAGCGTACGATAACAGTGCTACAACGCATCTGTGAGAATGGGTTCAGGCTCCGCCGTGAAAAATGTCAATTTTTCCTGAGGTCAGTAAAATACTTAGGATTCATTTTTGATGAAAGAGGACGCCGACCAGACCCAGAAAACATTCGTACTATTCAACAAATGCCAGCACCTACAGATGTCCCTTCACTCAGATCCTTCCTTGGAATGATCAATTACTACTCAGTTTTTGTTCCATCATTACATCAGATACGTCACCCACTAAACCATCTGCTTGGGAAGAACACACCTTGGATTTGGACCAAGGAATGCGATTTAGCCTTTCATAACCTGAAGTCTGTACTGAGCTCTAACATGCTGCTGACGCACTACGATCCAAAATTACCAATCATCGTAGCGGCCGACGCTTCAAGTCACGGGATAGGCGCAGTTATATCCCACGTATTTCCTAATGGAGGGGAAAAAGCAATAATGCATGCTGCCCGTGCACTAACTCAAGCGGAAAGGAAATATAGTCAGATAGAAAAGGAAGCGCTCGCCCTCGTTTTTGCTGTAAGGCGTTTCCACAAATTTTTGTATGGACGGCGATTTACACTGCTGACGGATCACAAGCCTCTGCTCACAATTTTCGGTCCGAAGTCCGGTATCCCACTTCATTCAGCAAATCGTCTGCAACGCTGGGCCCTAATCTTGTTGGGCTATGATTTTGATATTCAGCACAGGCGCACTCAGAATTTCGGTCAAGCAGACGCCTTGTCTCGACTAATCAGCGAGAACTCTATTGTGGAAGACGACACAGTCATTGCCTCACTATCCAAAGAAGACTACGCAGCATCCTACTTGACGAACGCAGTCCGTGCGTTGCCAGTATCGGTGTCAGACATTCAAATGGCCTCCAAGAACGATGCACTGATCAGAAAAGCTATGAAATATGTCATGAAAGGGTGGCCGCACATCGGTTTCGAGGGTGATATGAAGCAGCTTTACCACCGGCGAGATTCATTATGCATCGTGGATGATTGTCTAATGTTTGGAGAAAGGGTAGTTGTGCCAAAGTCCCTACGATCGAGAGTCCTAAAACAGTTTCATACTGGTCACCCTGGAACAAGACGAATGAAGTCCATAGCCCGCAGTTTTGCATACTGGCCGCTGATGGACCAACACATTGTCGACTTGGTGGGCAGGTGCACACAATGTCAGCAGGCAGCAAAGTTCAACTCTAGAGCACCACCATTAGCCTGGCCACAGCCTGAGTACCCGTGGTCACGAATACATATCGACTTTGCCGGCCCAGTCAACGGAGTTACCTACTTGGTCGCGGTGGATGCTTTCTCAAAATGGCCGGAGATTTTCCCCGTAGTGCCACCGACTGTTACGAAGACGCTACAGATCCTCATTGAGATTTTCTCCAGAAACGGCCTGCCAGATGTGATCGTTTCAGACAACGGGTCCCAGTTTACTTCAACCCAGTTTCAGGATTTCTGCCGACGGCTGGCCATCACACACTACCGTTCACCACCTTATCACCCGCAGTCCAATGGCCAGGCGGAGAGATTCGTGGATACCTTCAAGAGGGCGCTAATTAAGTCGAAAGGGGAGGAGACGCCCATCGAAGCATTACAAAACTTCTTATTCGTCTATCGAACGACTCCAAATGATGCATTGCCAGAGAAGAAGTCTCCAGCGGAAGCCCTTATGGGTAGGAAACTTAAGACAGTCCACAATCTGATGCTACCAAGCAGGACCGCATGCACAGAGACCAAGAAGTTGCCGATGTATGAGGTTGGGTGTCCGGTGTACGCTCGTGATTATAGACCCAACCACAGACCCTGGACGGAGGCCCGTGTGGTAGAAAGACGGGGTCATGTTATGTACGAAGTAGAGGTGAAGGGGGAGAGATGGACTAGACACTGGAATCAGCTGCGCGTTCGAATAACTGCAGATCGACCCAGTTCAAATCAAAATCTCCCGCTGGAAGTCCTTCTGGATACTTTCAATCTACCCCCATCTCAAGTAGATGAAGCGGACCAAGAGCCAATCAACATAGGTGTCAGAAGACGGTCACTCAGACAGCGGCGACCAACAGTCAAATTGCAAGTGAACCCCAAGAACGTTCGCTATTAAAACGGGGGAGGTGTTGGGGATGTTAGATCCCCAGAATTCTCTTAGTAACCTGTTATTTTTGTGATTTATTTGTGTAAATTTAAATTTCTTATTTTCGCGCCAGAAATTCCCCTTTTCACCTTCAGTTCGTGTTACCCACTTAGTGAGACGCTAAATCTTATTGGTTCGTTGTTTATTTTAGTACGCTATTTGTAACATTTCAAGGACGCTCTCTTTTTTTGTATATATACGCATGAGATGTGTGAATGTTTGTTCGTTGCCGGCTGCCTGTGGAATTAAACGTTTTCTTGCTGACCTTTGGACTTCTCTCTCTAGTTAGCTGGGCTGGGGCGCTGCAAATAGCTTAGCTTCCAGGTTGCTGTGTTGCTGGTTATACGTTCGTTAGCAGAAACCCAACAAACAGCTACTCATGCAGATCATTGCACCATTCAGTAATCAAGTTTGCGCCATCAAAAAATTAAAGTTTCTTTTACGTTCTCTTCACTACATAAATGGATACAATATGTGTCTTTGGATTGAATAGTTTCGAGTTATCAGGATCGAAGTTAATTATGCATCGAATGACATTACTGAAATTGCTCAAGGTTGTCTCTAAACGATAGACGAATTCACCTACCTTAGGTAATCATTTAAAACCAGGAGAACTGAACAATCATTTCATTCTAATTTTGATCTTGTCAGGAGTGATATCGAATAATATTAATTGAATAATATTAATTTAATATATCTAATGATAAAAGGTGACCAATGACATTCCCCTAATAACGTGGATAAGGTCGTATAACATTCAATGATTTGAATTGAAGATTGAGATAGCTGTTGGATGCTGGTCTGGCGGTCTAAAGACTAAGACATTCACTGTGAATCGTGAAGTTTTTGAGGTCCACCTAAGACTAAGACATTAGAGTTCACCGCCACTGAGAATTCAAGACTAGGATAAAACAATTATCTACGCCTCTTGGATTTCATTGATATTTTCTATCTGAAGTCAAAATTATATAAGTATCGATCTAAGTTGAAGAACCATTGAATTACACACAAGAATAGACTAAAAATTTGAATTGCTAGTTAACGGACTGTCAGGGATATTCAGTATTCTAACGCGTAAATGTTTTGCTGAGAAAACCGACAGTCTAACACTTGATTCTTGATGAAGGTTGTATCATTGATATGAGTTAATGGCACTGTTGTTTCAGTTAGTTTGAACATGAAATATATTTTTAAGTCGTTGAATACTATAAAGATTAAACTAGGTAATGTACGAACGAATATTTTCGTAGATTATTGAAAAGTATTATTTAAGTTGGGATTGGGACTGGCAAGTGGATCACTTGGAAAATCAACATTCGGATACTGGTACATCCGCCAATTGAGTCCAAAATGGGATGAAAAGCGCGTTATGGATTCCACTTGCCAGTCACAATTCAACTTAAATATACTTGTGGAATAATTCGCTCTAGGTTAGGCAATCCACTCAAGATTGAACATATAGCAACAGTGGACTGACAGCTTCAGTCTATACCAAATCAACAAGAATAACAAGTTCATCCTGATTATGAAAGTGAAGATTCATTACTACTATTAATTTTACTAGTAACAGTTGACTGTGGTAAAACTTGACATTGAGATACAGAGTTTATCACAGTCGTGATACATAAACTTTGTGAAGCATAGTAAACCCACTTTAAGTAAAAAAATGTCAGGTAAGAATATGCCTTTCAATCTCAGGGATCTAACGTTTTAAGTCTAAACAAAAGGTATAGTGTGATAGTTCAGGTTCATTTAGAAAACAAATCTCAAATATCCAGGATGTTTGTTCACTGAGTAAATTTCAACGTGATTGGAAAGATACAATACTTCAACCCCGCTTTTAAAGTATGGAATAAACAACTAGCGTCGAACTATTAGGTACATCAGTAGACTAGCATAATATTTAAAATCTTAGAGAAAATAATTAGTGAAAAATATTATCTCATGTAGAGCCACAAAAACTTGTTGGACTCAAAGTACATAGGTTGGTAGGGGGCTTCAGTCTTACTAAATGTAACTGAGAGGAAGGGCTGGCGAGAAGCTGGGATTAAGGACTGTCTGTCGATGTAATATTCAGTGACTTCAGAAAGCATTGATAAAGCGTCTATGTCGGCCTTTCTAGAAAACTACCAACTTCGGAATAATAAACGTCATTCAAAGTGGATAAAGAAAATTACCTTTGCGAGAGGAGGCCGACCGAGTTCTAGTTACTTGCTAAAATCTCTGAA